>CAXIVR010000010.1:33902350-34414850 GCA_964035755.1 Teleogryllus oceanicus | reverse complement strand
TTTCTATCTTCAGTCAGTAGCTTTGATTCGTTGTTCAGAACTGCTTTAAAGTTACACATCGACTCCTTTATCTTCACGGTTCGAATCATATCAGTCCATATTTGTATTTGTTCGTTCTGAGCTCACAGGTTGAGCCAGTTTCAAATAATTTTTTAATTCTTTCATTAACTTGAACATTATGTTTCTTGTTTCCCGCCAGAGGAAGATTTAAACCAGAGCAGATAGGAAGATTAGCTAGAAATGTGAAAATAACAAATTTCATTAATTAAAAAGGGTCTCATTTCTAAATGATACCTCGTCGCATTAACAGTCATCATACAGGTACCTCTGTTCCCGTGAAACATTATTTTGCTGTATCTGATCTACTTCACATATGCTGTTTGTATGGTAATAGGATTGTTCATTATCACAGGGCGTTGGGATCTGGTTTTATTGTTTTTTTTTTCCTAAATATAATTTTAAAATGTTTTCGAATGCATCAATTCCTGAATGTTAGTGCTTGTATTTTAGCCAAAAAACCAATCCAAAGAAATTCAGAAACTGCTCCACATCACTTGCTAGTGATCTTTAGAAGAACACACAATACAAGTACAGATTCAATAAGCACAAGAAGAATATGACAGAGGAAAACAGTCGAGAAAAAATAAATTTCTAAGTTTTCTGTACATGTTTGATACGTTATGTGCCACAGCTAAAACATAAACGAATATTTTTCAGAGGGTGAAAAAAAATAGTGTAATATCTCCCTCTCCTCTTATTGTATATATAATCCCGCCCACACGTTGGGCGCCCAATGTAATATATTCCTCTCCTCTTTGTATATATATTCTGCCCTTCCCCCTGTAATATCCTCCTCTTCTCCCTCCACGACACCTCACGTCGCGGCGTCAATGTAATATACTCTGCTTTACAAGCCACCTCTCTGGTACCACGACGCCTCACGTCGCTGGTGCCAATGTAATATTTGTATATAATCCCGCTTTTAATTACTCTCTTATAAAATCTCACGCCCACTATCTTGCCCTGCCCTAGCCCTAAATTATAATTGGGTGCCACATTATCAATTGCCCGTACCTCTGCTAGCTCGTACTATTATCTGTTCCTTACCGTGTCGTAGTTCGCGCGCTCACTCCATACGGAGTTGAAGTATGGGTCCACTTTGTTCGTGCCTGGGTCAACATTCATACCATTACAAAAATAAAAAACATGGAATCACGGCAATTATGAGCCATTGGGATGCTCATGCATTTAATTTTGGACTTTTCTTAGCTGATATCCCTTTCGTGAACACCATCTGCCCCTCCAACTTACAAAACATAACAACACAAATATATATAAACACCCAGGAAGAAAAACATATAAACATACACACTGAAAATACAATACAAAGAAAACAAATCTCATCCATCCATCAGAATGCGCATTCTGTCGTGACCTTATTTATTATCCTTAGCCTAATAGCATAACTTGGTCTTCGACAGAACTCCTTTTGAATGGAGCGTAAACAAACCAAAAAAACAACAGTTTTGCACAATTCGTGCCACTTCCCTTTTCTGCAGCGATGTCACCTTCCATCAGCGCCCGTCGCTGGTAGTTGTCACGTGCATTATTCACGGACGCGGTTCCCTGTTCAGCTGCCACCAGATCCGCTACGGTTCACTTCTCCGTTTGAGACATGCCAATGCATCCACGACTATTGTTTTTTCTTTGTCTTAATCGCGTCTTCCCTGAACGTTATTTCTATATGTCGCGATATCCCTATATATCTTTCGCGACGCTTCTATTTTCTGACACCTAATTTACGTAAGTATTTCCTATGCAGATTTTTTTTCGTGAATTTCTCAATGAATTTAACTAAATTTTCGATGCACTCGGTTTAAACAATTGTTCCTATGTAACCAAAATAGCCTATTAACGTTTTGCGCGACACTTCCGCGAAATTTCTCAAAAACTTAACATAACATAAAAACGTGTGTGATCGTCCTTAGATCCGAACTCATTCTGTCTCTGTAACCCAGTTCACATTGTTGGTCCCTACAATCCAAGTGACTGTCTTTTTTCCAAACATATGCCCATCACCATAATAAATGTTCAAAAACTCTTACATTTTTGCTGTTTTCGGGCATTTTGCGTCTTACATAAATTCCCCCCGCACCGTAACTAATTTTGCCCTGCTCTAAATATTTTTCCCCATAATTCCCGTACGTTTGGCCAAAATCCACCCAGGCATTCACTGGATATTCAACAAAATTCTTCTTGTTATATATATTTCCAGGAGTACAACAATGAGTTCCGTCTTTCATCTTCGTCATGTTATGCATGCAATGTATACCATTTATAATATTTACGGAACCCGTGGCTCGAATAACGTAGTTTTTGCTTTAAAATGTTTCTAAATTTAAGTTCTGTTCATCGTTCATCACGCCTATTTCCGCCCCTTATGCTTTCTTGTATCACGCTTTTAATTATGGTTACGCGGCGCTGTTGTCTATTGTTTCTTTCATTTCTTTTAATTTCTCCTTGCTCACATAAAAGTTCCATGCCTTCTTGCGGGCTCGGCCCCACAGATCATTACAATAGAATAAGAAGGTAGTAAAGTAGAAAAAGAGACTAGAAAATGGCGGAGAAGAATAAAAAGAAGAAAAATAAATAATAAAAAGAAGACAATGAATAGAAGGAAAATCAAAAGGGTACGTATAAGAGGAAAGAGAAGAAATAAAATATGGACGAAGATGAGAAAGAGAATAAGAAAAGACTGAACATACGCAGAGCACATAATATTTGTTGTGATTACATCAAAGTTTTAACTGGTATGTTGAGTACTCAGTCGGGTACGACAGAGTTGTCGATCTCTCAAGAGCATGCACCTTTCATTAACTATCCGCACTCAACACTATCCTGAGTTAACCTCAAAGCCAGCTTTTCCGCTGGTCTTGCAGCGACTCTGACCGAGAGGTCTTGAAGTTAGATTCCCGACGGTGGCAATTTTCAACACTAGCTACGTAGGTCGAATTCAGTCGCTGTGGGGAGGAGAATTCTAGCAACCTGCTACTCGGTTAAGTTTTTCAGCGATTTCTCCGATCAATACCAGATTAATGCTAGAGTAGTACCCTAATGAGTCAAGCCGAGAGTTCAGAGATGGTCCCAGGTGGGTGGTCTCCGTTGGGGAGATACCTGCATGGAGATATCCCCTGCTAGTCGACGTGTAACTCCGGGAGCGGTGGCTGAGTGCATGAGATGTCACTGCAGCGCCTCTGGCCGGGAGGCCCTAGGTTCGAGTCCCGACGGCGGCAGGATTTTCGGTACTAGCTCTTCAGCTAGGTCGAATTAAGTCGCTGTCTGGAGGAGAATTCTAGCGGCCGGCTGCTCTGATCGGCAGTTTCCCGTGGTTTCTCCGATCAACACCGGGAGAATGCCGGAGCAGTCACAAACGGTCCACGGATCGCGCACGATCTTTCCTTCCTCTTCCTTGTCCTATCCTGTCCCCTTACACACACTAACATCCGCTACACTATCATACATGCCGGGATACCGGACTTATAACTTGTCCCGCCTGAGGCGGCGCCCCGCTGGTGGAAGATACCTGTTTGGGAAAATCCCGGTTAGCCGACTGTAGGTCGGCACCGAATCTGGCCATCCAGAGGGAGAAGACCGTGCACTACCGAGCAAAAACACGCACTTCACTTACGGGATTAAGTACCATAGTAGTTGACGTGCCCGGAATCACTAACAATCAATCAATCGACGTGTAAGTCAACACCGAATCTCATCATCCAGGGAAGGAGAAACACTGCCATATCCCTGGCAAGAACATGTACTGCACTAACGGGACTAATGCCCACTGTAGGTGTCGTTCCCCAGAAACATCAATCAATATTGACCCCATCAATTACAAGGAACTCGTCTGCAAGCAGCTCGTAGTGGCAACAAAGGCTCCCAGGAGCTCGTGACTTGACCCACTGGGCAGGCGCGCTCGGCGGGAGGAAAGTCGCTCTTATTCGTTGAACCGTGCGGCGTCGGTGGCGGCGGGGTCGCCAGCCGGAGCGGGCGGCGGCGTCGGCGGTGGCGGCGGCGGCGGCGGCGGCAGCGCCGCAGCCACAGACGCAGCCTGAGTCACGCTATGCTCTCGCCTCCGCCGCCGCCGCCGCCGCCGCCGCCGCCGCCGCCGCACGCCCGCTCGATAGACGCGGGGCGAGCGGCCGCGTGGCGAGAGCGGGGGTGGTGGTAGTGGTGAGAATAAGCCGGGAGCGGTGGGGGCAATGCCGTCGGGGATAGCAGTTAAGGTGGTTGTAAAGTTTTGAGGTGGGGGTTGGACGGGGCCGTTTGTGGGTTGGGATGGGGGTGTTCGCGGGGTGGGGTGGGATGGGAGCTTTTGTAGGTTGGGAGGAGTTGGGGAGGAGGGCCGGGGGGAACCGTGGTAACTGCAGGGACGAGGCTGCGATACCTGGGGTGGCAGTGGCAGTGATGATGTGGAAGTGCTGGTAGCGGTGACGGCTATTCTTATAGTGTAATAGTAGTGGGTAGAGTAAAGGTAGTGGCAGCAGAGAGAAGGGTTGGGAGGGGAGGGGATGGAGGGGGGGAGTTGGACGGAGAGTGGGGGAAAAGGACACGGAGGGGGATGTGAAACGGTGGTAGGAAAGGAACGGAGGAGGCGGAACACCATGAATGCCGGTGGTTGTATAGTCGATGGCAGTGGTACCGTGAAGAATATGAAACTAGTGTTACCGGAGAGTGTGCTGATGGCGGGGCGGAGTTCGTCGGGCACGGGAGCGGGAATGATAATGATTGCGACAGCAAAGGGGCGGACCAGCAGTTTAGAGGTAGCGGTGGCGGCAGCAGCGCCGAGGGGGAAGTGGCGAAAGTGGAGTCGTGGAGGGGGGCAGGGCCAGCGGCAAGGGCGGTGCAAACCGTTGCGGCGCTGCGGGAGCGAACGAAGGGGGCGAGCCGGCGCTGTCTGCTGCGATATGCGTGACGGCGCTGCCGCTGTTCACATGTTCTCCCACCAGGCCACGTTCCGAACTGGCGCCCGCCGTCCCCTATGAGAACTCAGCTTGTGAGTGTGGAGGAATCGCCACACACGGCGTGTACTAATACTATTATTAAACATGATGTTGAGAATTGTTTGATATGTCCCAATCCTTGATGTAATCAGTAAGACAACTCAAGAATAATTTATTTACTTAAGCTTTTTCTGAACTCTCAGCGGACATTCAAGATGGCTAATCGATACTTTATTCACTGGGTACAACTTTCGAACTGGCGCCCGCCGTCTCGTATGAGAACTCAACATGTGAGGGTGAAGGAATCGCCTCACACGGCGTGTACTAATAATATTATTAATCATGATGTTAAGAATTGTTTGAGATATCCCATTCCTTGTGGTATTCAATAAGACAACTCGTGTTAACTGATTAATTTATTTACTTAAGCTCTTCTTGAATGCGTAGCAATAATTCGAGGAAGCTAGTGGATACTTGATTCACTAGGTAGCACTTTGATTATATTTGACCAGATTTTGAAATATATCTAATGAATGTTTTGCCATTACAAAATGCTAAAGCATTCTAAGAGTAGAGACGTAACATTTAAGATAGTAAATCAAACAAATGTCTTGTTAATTAATCACAATAACATCCATTGTACCAGTATCGTATTTTAGGATTTTGGTACCGAAAGAGGTGGCTCAGAGTATTAGCTGATGCCATTGCAGTGCCTCTGACCGGGAGGTTCTAGGTTCGAATCCTGACGGTGGCAGGATTTTGGACACTAGCTTGATACCCAGGTCGAGTTCAGTCGCAGTCTGAAGGAGAATTCTGACAACCGGCAACTCTGATCGGTAGTTTTCTATGGTTTCTCTGATCAATACCACGCGAATGCCGGACCAGTACTCTAACCAACGGGCCATGGTCAACGCGCGAGCTTTACTTCCCCTTCCTTGTTCTACGCTAACCGCTTACTTACTCTCACAACCACTACACATCCCGGGAGACCGGTCGGGAGCATAGAGCCTGTCCTGGCTGGAGTGGGCCTGTCCTGTTGGTGGGAGATGCCTAGTTTGGGGAAATCCAGCTAGCCGACAGGAAGGTCGGTACCGGTTCTCACCATCCATTGGCGTACGATGACCCTCACCGTCCGAGGATAAAACATACAATACACGGAACTAAATGACCTTGGCAGTTGACACGCTCGGAATCACTAAAAAAACAATTAATCAATTATTCAAGATAGATCTTGGTCAGTTTTATATAAGTGTTTACATTAGATTGAAAGGGCATAATTATTGAGCTAGTGGCCTGCAGCAGCAAATATACTAATGTCGAGTGTGTAGGAAAGGGGCTCTGGAGCAGAAAAAATTGGTTACTATGAAACGACACACGTAAACACTGAAGTTTTTTTTCTTCGTCACATGACTTCATCTATAAGCACTAAGTATGAGACTAGATTCGTAACAGATATGAGGGATTGCATATTAACATGTTACGTAGCTAATGAACTTATGTCCCGCAACAGAGTAGGCACCAGTGGGTGCAACTGTGTAGGCACCCGTTGTTACCTGCGATCTTTTTTTTTAATTTATTTTCTTCCTGTTCGGCAGTTTTGGCTTTCAGGGGTTTGAACATTTATTATTTGTAATACATAACTTTTTTAGCATTCACGTTTGAGCGTACAACCTCTCACTGCTTGTATCTTACTACTAACTAATTTTATAGGATTTACTACTTAATGGTGATGATAAGGGGTGAAAGGACGAACAAAAATACAACCATGTCCGAGGCGGGACTCGCGACCCTTCGGTACGACACTACTGCCTTAGCGATCTCGGCCACCGGGCCGACACCTGCGATCCTTGGTGTCTCCAATAAACTCAGCTGCCGCAATTTTTCAATTACCCAACGTCGCTCCCCGTCCGCCTCTTCCTCGAGGTGATTTTAAATGGAACTCTTAAATATCAACACAAAGAAAATATATTGTTCGTGAATCCATGTTACCACAATCAATCGGCAAACTATTACCTGCTCCAATTCCGCGGATATCTTGTTCTGTATTCTAGAATTATCAATTTATGTTCTTTAATACCTTCCTGAAGGTTTTGCCAATCTTCTAATCTCTTGAAGGCAATACGTTTTTGGGTATTTAAACCAAAGTATCACTGATAATATCTCGACCTACATTTCAGCATCATTTCTAATGAACCAGAGCCAATCACTTTCAAACAAAATTACGACCATAGTTGCCGACGCTGCATACCCCAATTGTATTTATCTTACAGACTCATACACTCATACCACCTTTTATATTTACATTTCGTAATATAGTAATCAAATATTTGCTGCACTGCAAATCGAAACTGTTCAATTTTTTAATTCAATTTATTTTTCTTTAGCTTCCATGGGTATCTGACGAAATTATTGAATCCTCTCTCATGGCCAGAGGATGTATATTTTTCGTAGTTACATCTTTGTCAATTTATACAAATATTATGAATTAGTAATTATTGAATAGTTGCCATGCCATCTGCAAAATGTTTCAAGAATGCATTCCAGTTGGCTCGAATATAAAGGCCATACGCATGTTCAGTAAGTGTAGTACCAAGATAATATTACTGATAAAGACGTAGACAACTTCTACTAATTACTACTATGAATACACATAAATAAGTCTCCGAAAAAATGTACATCTCTCCGAGGCCAACTGTAATAGATTGCTGAGAAGTTGAAAGTAGTTTTTTTACTGTAGTCCAATATCCAAAATCATGAGAATGGATGTTCTAAAGACCTATTTTTCCTTGCTCGCGTACTGACATTACTGAAGAATGTACAACTATTTCGTCTACAATAAAAAACGAGATTTTTTTAAAACAAAATAGAAATCACAAATTATATCAATGTGTTATCCATTTTATACTACCTTCTCTATTTACCCGAAAATGGAATGTGCCAAACTTTACATTATTCAAAATACACTCACCAGCTGAGGTGTCTCAAGGCATCAACTGTCATTGCAGTGTCTCTCACCGGAAGGCCCTAAGTCAGTGTCCCGACGGTGGCAGTATTTTCGACACGAGCTGTTTTGAATTCAGCCCTTGTGTGGAGGAGAATACTATCGTTCGGTTGCTCTGATCGGTAGTTTTCCGTGGTTTGTCCGACCAACGCCAGGCGAAAATACTTTACCTAACAAGTTACGGAGCGCGCGCGATCTTTCCTTCTTCCTTGTCCAATCTTCTCCGCTTACTTACATACATTCATACACACACACACGCACGCAATCACTACTTTACCACACACGGCGGGAGACCAGTAGAGAGCTTAGAGCTTGTCCCTGCTGGGCAGGTGCTCTGCTGATGGGAAAAATCCCCAAGCCGACATATTGGTCGGCGCCGAATCTCAGCTTCTGGCGAGGTAACATCCACACCAGGACATAGCCACCTCCTATTATAAAAGCGTATGTGACTAATTACCATAGGAATTGACGCGCCCAGAAACACGAAATTATTATCCAATCAAAATTCATTCAACAAGCAAGTATCATCCCCTTATATTTGCATAGTTTTTTGCGTGACAGGCAATATCAAAAAAATATTGAGGAAAGTTTCCGTAGCAGAATAGAGAACTAACCTAACAAGGGTCATTGAAACATTCTAAGATTGGAGAATCCTGGTGAACTGACGTTTATGTTGAAATTTGCGGGATTTTGTTTATCACTGTACGATGGCAGAACGATTAATAATATTGATTTAAATTATTTTTTAACTAAGAAACCCATTCATTATTTAATCACCAGTATGCTTCGTAATCACGGCCTCTGCTTTTAACTCCTTTCTAAATTATCTCCGTTTTGGAATTCTCTTCGATTTTCTGATGTGTGAAAGTTATCTCAAATACGTGTGTGGTTCACAAATAACACTTGGTATGCAATGTCGTTCTTACAGTTTGAGGACGAACCAAATAAGCATCAAACTCAACAATAAACATTCGCCTGGTCTCGTCACGTTTTGCATTCAGAAGGTTCATTGATGTTGTTGTTTTTTTTTTTGTTTTGTTTTTTTAAATCCCATACATTTGCTTTACCGCATACATTTGTTGCAATGACGAAAAAATATAAATGGCCAGCGATTACTGCGTTTATTACACAATATGTGTGTGTACGAGTTGGTGCAGATTGACTCCAAACTTAAGTTTGTTAGAGTATATAATAAAATCCGAATGTTCGTTATTTAATATAGTGTCATTATGATGCGCAATAGAAAACATTGCTAATGATTTACTAGCACTAGACAACGAAAATTGCGGCGGCGATGTTAGGTTAGCGTATCGGACTACTACACCCAAGTTTGCGGGTTCGAACCCGATCGACACCGTGGATTTTTAAGGGCGAGAAAATCCTTCGTACGCCTTCCTTCGGAGGGTAAATAAAGACGGCTGTCCCATTTTAGTAGATTTACTGCATGTAAAAGATCCTCAAGCCTAAATGAAGCCTCTGAGCTAAATTTCAATTGCCTGTTTCGTCGCCCAAGTAATACCTTCTTTCTCCGCTAGTAAGTGAAAGAAGCGTAACGAAATTTGCGTGGTCAGACGGAAGAGCAGGCCTCATGGCCTGAGTCTCGCCACGTAAAATAAGGCAAATTCAATTCAAGATATTTCTTAAATTTTATGTTATTTGAGAGTGGTGAGTTTTGTGAAGATGGATAAGCTTTGATCTACGCGAGGATAGACTTTGAATTTGTAAGTACAGGTTTGTAAGCAAGACCTTCTTCTTACTGTACCTAAAAAAGTTAGATGGAACAGAAATAGCTCGCACTTCTGCACCGGAGTTCAAAAATGTAACTCGTTTTCCCGACTCTTGATCACAGACTAGCCCACCGGATCAATATCTGTACACCAGAAAGCAAAGTTTTCAAAGTCGTCTCTCATTGAGTATAGTGTTATTTGATTTATTTATTTTTATTTATTTATTTATTTTTATTTATTATTTTTACGTCAAAAAAGCAGTTAAAAACTGCATATGACGTGCTATGGGGAAAAGTGAATTGTGTGCACATTTTCAAAATTCTGTGATCCCTACACTAAGTCATATACTACTTAAATTTGGGAAAAAATAGTTAACATTCCGATGAAAGGACGTCAACAGTCTCTCTGTTGACGTCGATCTGTCTCTTTGTCCGGAAAAATGTTTCAGAATCTGCTGGAGACAAAAATAGAAAAGGCACATTTTTAAAGTATATGAGACATGGATCACTTCAGCTTGCTAGTCCATTTACGTAAAAAAATATGATTTTCTATTCAGTATCTTCTCGTATATTATTTCAGTAAAAATGATCACTTACGGCTCTCACACGCAATAAATATTTATTAATGAGATATGTAAAGAAACATAATTTCACGAGAATGTGACAATTTTCATTTTAAGTTTAAAAATATGAAAGATTTGTTGCATATAAGTATATCGTATAAATATTCATGTCAATTGCAACCTGCAACACTCGAGCAGCGCCGTTGAAATCTATGTAGTTCGCTAACTTCGAAACTGAGCGTTTTGAGGTCTTAAAACCTGGAATTTTGAAGACTAAGAACTTAAAGAAACGTTCCTCGCATCATAATCTACAGGATGAGATCTTAAATATTCTATTACTTTTTTGCTAGTTCGTCGCTTCTCGATACTTCATTGCATTGCCATTTCAATTGCAAACATTAGAAAGATTAGAGGTGTACTTGCCTGATCCTGTATTTTTTCATGGACCACATAACATAGCTTTCTCAAGAGTAAAAAGTTTTTATAATATTTTTGCGGCTATCAAGGAAAGCGAAAAGCAAATTCAAATGTTGTGTTTAAGGAAGTGCTGTGAATTGTTCCAAGTTTTCCATCTGCCTATAATACTAAATAAACCTTTATTGAAAATTTGTTTCAAATATCATTTGTAATGTTTATTTTTATTTGATATTATATAAGTACATCGTAAGTCATCATTATTCTATTTAAGAGATAGACAGTTTCGTTTACAATGTTCCCCCTATGGAAATGAAAGAATAGAAAAAGGGGGGGTAATATGCAAGAGTTCTCGCACAAATACGCTGGTTTAGATATGTTTTCGTTAAACGTTTAAGGGCACAAGTGAATAACAACGAGGAAGCTTTCACTTAAAACTAACCTTACACATTCTATACTCCATTCGTACAATATTGAAAATTGTGCTTTCAGATCCAAAAGATCACAATTTCCTGGATAAATATTTATTTTAGATAAACAGTTTTGTAGATGATTAAAAGTAACTCTCTTTCTCACAGATTCGTTGGCTTAGAAAAACACAATTAACAGCTCTTTTTCAATTTTCCTCTAGGAAAGTTTTCTGATTTTCGCATTAAAAGTTTGATTGGCAAAGCTGGTTTAAGCTTGGATAAGCCTCGTTCATGTTGCACGTATCCTTCAAGTTGTATCTTTCACGAATCGATAGGAGGCGATCTTTTCAGTCTTTACTTGTTGTCTTGCCCCCTTCACCACTTACTGATCAAAACGATATTCAATTGTTACGAAAACAATTATTTTAATGACAGGTGTTATATGCACTAAAATCTAAAATTCCTTATAAATCAGCAAGTTCTAAAGCTAATACTTCACGCAAATACAAGTTTTGTGTTTCCCTACTATCGAAAATGATCCTTTCGTCATCCAGGTATTTTCCATATTACCGCTGACGGGACAATCTCTAAGCTCCCAGCAAGTTTTACGAAATGTTTGCTTAGTGCATTGTAAGCGAGTCTCTTTGTGTGTGTGTGTGTGTGTGTGTGTGTGTATGTGTGTGTGTGCATGTGTGTGTGTGTGTGCATGTGTGTGTGTGTATGTGTGTGCATGTGTGTGTGGATGTGTGTGGATGTGTGTGTGTATGTGTGTGTAATAGAAGATGCTGTCTCAAAGAAGAGAAAAGAAAAGATCACGCACCGTCTGCGGGACTTTTGATAGAGGATTGCACCGGCACTTGCCTGGCATAAATATGAGAAAGAACCAAAAATTAAATTTCAGCGCTGCCGGCATCTAGAATTCTCCCTCCGACTATGTTAAACTCGACCCAGCTAGAGCCAAAAATCCGCCGCCATCGGGACTCGAACCCTGGGACCTCCCAAGAAACCAAGTTCCAGAGGCAAAGGCAGCGCTGTCATAGAGCCATCTCAGCCGGTATATCCATTTCCTTTTCTTTTCACTTTTTCCCTACGGAATAGAGATAAAGTTATGTAGTGCTGCGCGAAAAACGGTGAACTTTCGGCAGAAAAACGTATTACAGGGCCCTGGTAACGAAAAAGTAGATAAATCTAGTTGCTAAATTTAGGGCAAAAATATTAACACATGGTGAAGCCATTCAGCCGATTTGCTCCAAAATTATTATCTGGCTGATCTCGCGGCCCCTTCAATTTGAAATTGATATTTCAATTTTGGGGGGTACTTCACATGAAACCCCTGGGCCATTTTCAAAAAAAAATTGACTCCATCATTTTCTATTATATTTGGTTGTTGGAGAGTGTATCTGATGTTTAAGAAAATAGTGGAGGTGTCATGTTCGTAGAAAACCGTGGTTTTTCAAAAATTGATAAAGTTCAATTTTTTTAGCCTTCCTTCAATTACAATTATGAAGTTAAATATTATTCCCTTGATGTATTCTGTTAAAGATATATTCTGAAATACGATCACGCACAATATTTCGAAATTTGAGTGCTTTTTGCGTAATTTGGCGTGAAAAAACGGGGAGAAAAGTACGTGATGGTTTAGTTTATTAGTAGAATAAATTTTATTGTGAGCTTGATTTTACATCGTTGAGCAGTTTGTCTCTTTTAGATGTTTGTTGAAAGACACAATACGTAACACAGCACTGACAGACAAGAAAAATAGCACAGTTTAATATTGATGAGGGGAAACTCAATCGAGCACCCTCAATTGAATTACTTACTTTATTTACACCGTGATGTTTGAGAGAGAAATAGAGAGGGAACCCGTTTCTACCTTTCGGGGTTGAGGGGGATCTCTGAAACAGACCTACTTGAAAATGTAGGAAGCCAGAATTTCTTTCCCTCGAGCCTTGAACCCAAGAGCGACTAGAAGGAGGGGCAGGTGGGGCAACATAATTGAGGCCCCGATTTTTTCATTCAAAAGAAATTTAAAAAAATATATTTTTACCTAATCCAAATTCAATACTACAAGTTACAACTCTCGGAGTTGGTGGGGTCTCTGAAACACTTACTTGAAAATGTAGGATGCCAGGATTTCTTTTCCTCGAGCCTTGAACTGAGGAACGGGCAAGTGGGGCAAATTGCCCCAGGCTCCGACTTAATTGGGGTCCCGATTATATTTTCATTCAAAAGACATTTAAAGAAGTATATTCATCTCTAATCCAAATTTAACGCTACACGTTATGTCTCGTGCTTGGAGAAATGAATTCTGTTTATATCGGGGGAGGAGGGAATTTTTTGCTTGAAGTAATGGTTCCCCGTGCTTCTGTTTTCCTCTTGGCAGCGCCAGGCCTGCCACTGCACCAGGCCCCTATTTTTCTCTGGGCGCCTCTGCTTGAAACGTTCTCTGGGTTGCGCTGGCGTGCTGCTTGGAGCATGAAGTAGATAGGATGCCGGTTTCTAAGCCTAGATTGATCTTGATTGATTGATTGTTAGTGATTTCGAGGATGTCAACTGCTATGGTAATTAGTTTTGTAAGGGTATAGCATTTTTTTCCTCGGCAGGTGGCTGTGATTTTCCCTAGTGAGATCCGGCGCCGACCTATTATCGGTTAGCAGGGTATTCTCCAAGAAGATATCTCCCACCAGCGAGTCACCGCCCTAGACGGGACGAGCTTCAAGCTCCCGACCGGTCTCCCGGTATGTGTGGGTTGTAGTGCATGTAAGTGTGTGTGTGTGTGTGTGTGTAAGAGGTGAGAACAGAGTTAAGAACAAGAAAAAGGAAGAAAATATCGCGTGCGGTACGTGGCCCATTTTTAGGGTACTGCTCCGGCATTCGCGTATCATTGATCGTAGAAACCACGGAAAATTACCGATTGCAATAGTCGACCGCCAGAATTCTCCTCCAGGGAGCGGATGAATTACATCTAGCTATCTAGCTAGTTTCTTCAATCCCACCCCCGTCCTGACTCGAACCAATGACCAGAGGCACTACATTGACATCAGTTGATGCCCTGAGCGATCTCTCCCGGATCTAAGGCTAAGGGGTTGTGGGATCTGTGAGTCCTGCTTAAAAATGCACGGTACGAGGCTTTCTTTTCCTCGAGCCGTGCGGCGCTGGCGTGGGGCGTGGGGGCGTGCGGCGCGGGCGCTGCGGATGCACGGGGCCCGTGCGCGTGCAGTGCGCGTGCGCGAGAGGGGGCGTGCCCCCTCCGGCTGCAGAGGCGCGGCGCGGCGCAGCGGAGCGCCGGCTGCTGGTGCTGCAGTGGCGCGGCGTCTTCGCGCCCGCGCGCCCGACGCCACCAGGCATTCGATTCCCCCAAAGATACGAGCGTAGGCTATACAATCGTATCTGCACTTGAGACGTCTCTACAATGTAGTCTCTCCGACGGTTTAACAGTTATATTTAAAATTTTCAACATTTAAGCTTCTGGGATGGCTCAAGGGCAGGATGGGTGGGCATGGATGTTTGTGTTTTTGACTGTCCATTCACCCTTCATCATCATCATCATCATCATCTCATACTTCATCCCCTTAGGGCTAACAACCGTGCAGTGTACTAGTTTCCCGTGCTGTAGTCTCGGGTTCGATTCCCGGTCGAGGCAAAAATAAAATTGTAGCTTTCCTTTAAAATCGTCCCAGTTTCTGCAGCTGTGTGACCGAGAACAGCTCAAGCAGGCCGATCTTGCTAGTTACGGTGAAGAGAATACATCATGTTCACCTCAAGTCGCTCTTACCGCCAAGCATGGGAATTTAACAAAGCCCAGGTAAGGGGGACGCCGGTAGCTGGCAGTCGAATTCGGACTCCCGCCGAATAACGCCAAATACATATATACAATATACGTGTGTGTGTTATATATATATATATATATATATATATATATATATATATATACACACACACATACTGAAACGCTCTCCGTTTCTGTTAAATTATTTATGCAACCGGTTTCCGAGTTTATATCATTTTTGGGCGCCAGGAAAGGGTTGCGATTTTAAATTTCCAGCATTTTTCATTCGATCCGCTCTACATACGGAAGAAGCGAGGAATCTGAAATTTGTTTCTGAAAAGAAATTATTAAACTATGGATTGCACAAGATGCAAAAGAAATTATACTCTGCTTTTCTTCTTCAAAATCAGAACGTTGTAAGTTTATTCATCGATTAATTCTTTGTAACAAAATGTCACCTTGGTCATGACCGGTAGTAAAAATTGTAAATAGCGCTATTATTCTTATTATTTATATATCTATGCGCTCTTGGACGATGAGGACAGGAAGAATCCACTGCTCCGACCAATCTCCTCTCTTGTATCTTGTTCTCGGTTCGCTGCCGGGTCAATGTCCTCCTCAACTTATTAATTGTTTCACTTACGACTCCCGGTGCCAGAATTATACAAAGTTCCAAATAGAATTACGCACACAAAATATAAGCCCTTAATGCTCAATTATTCCCGCAAAATTCCACCAAATCCCGCATCTATCATTTACAATGACTTCACGATGTGCACGGTACGCGGTCTAAAGCTCCTCTCCTCAAATATTACATCGTTCAACCCTCCATAACTTTCATACCTTCTTGTCTCTTGTTTTACAAAACAATCTCCAGTTTCCTTCTACTTCATACACCATTAGTAGTTTACCACCAATCCTACATGCCCTTATATCACAATCTTCTGTTCGTTACTTGCAGCGCTATGATTATTTACTTCCGCCTCCCTGGTTGCTAAGGAACGCCCTGCCTGTATGCCTATGCCCTCAACATTTACACTTTTTACGAAGAATTTAATAAATGTTTGTCCCCAACTCCCATCAAAATATTATGTGACAGTCTGGTATGTCACAATACATACAGAGAGAGAGAGAGAGAGAGAGAGAGAGAGAGAGACGGAATGATTGCGGGTTCCAGAACTACCTTTGGCATTGATGTGCGTGTTTTTGATTGTCGATTTACTCACCGGGAGCGGTGGCTCAGTGCATCAACTAATGTCACTGTAGCGCCTCCTACTGGGAGGTCTTAGGTTCGAGTCCCGGCAACAGGATTTTCGACACTAGCTTTTCAGCTCGGTCGAATTCAGTCGCTGTCTGGAGGAGAATTGTAGCGGCCAGCTGCTCTGATTGGCAGTTTTCCATGGTTTCTCCGATCAACACCAGGCGAATGCCGGACCAATACCCTAACAAACGGGTCATGGACCGCGCACCATCTTTCTTTCCTCTTCCTAGTCCTATCCTCTCCCCTTACACACACACAAACATGCACTACACTACTACATATTCCGAGAGACCGGTCGGGAGCTTAGAACTTGTCCCGGCTGGGGTGGTGCCCCGCTGGTGGGAGATAGCTGGTTGAGTGAAACCCCGCTTAACGACGGTAGGTCGGCGCCGGATTGCGCCATCCAGCCCAGTTGACGCGCCCGGAATCACTAACCAACCAACCGTTCACCCTTCATCATCATCTCATACTTCATCCCCCATGGCTAAGAACTGTGGAATGTAAAGTGGATTCGGCATAAAAGTGCTGACTTCCCCTAAAAAGGTGATATTCCCTTGCCCCCGTGAGAATACAACTGGGCCTCGGTAGTGTAGCGTCGTGTCGGTGAAAACCAGCGTGGGCACGCAGCGCGGTGTGCACCGGATGCGTAGACAAAGGCAGAAGCGATGACGCACGGGGTTTTTCTGACAGGGTGTGCGCATCTCTAGGGCGGAGGCAATGGAGGCGGCGGGCAGCGTCGCGAGGGATATTTAAGGGCCGTGAGAACAATAGCTCTTCCTTCTTTGAGATCCTGGCAGCGGCAGCGGCAGCGTAGGTCGTCCATGAGAAGTTCCAGCGTACACACGGCGAAGAAGCCGGCAGTTATTGTCGTGACTAGTGAGTCATGTAGTCCGTCTCAGGGCAGGCGGTACTACGCACGGCGAAACATTAGGTAGTATGTTGCGGTGTGGTAGCCGTTGTAAATATCTCTCGTAGCAGTGGGGTCTATTTAGTTAGTTAATTGTATACAGTGCATTGGTTATTTGTGACTACGGTCTGAATTGTGAATAAACCTGCTTTTATTACAACCCACTCTCGTCTGTGTACTGATTACACCCGTATGACGCCACAATTGGCGCGTTCGCGTGTTCTTAGGTTGTACTATTCGCGACCAGAAGTATACCAGAATTGCTTGCCCCCTTGGCGCAGATGTTTGCGGCAGCGGTCGTCTCCTCTTAGGAGGCTGCAGGTTTGAATCCTACGTCGGCATGGACGTATTTGTAATTGTCCCTTTATCATTCATCATCACCCTATCACCTCATAATTCATAACTCAAGGTTAACAACCTTGTTTAATCAATGGATACAGACGAAAAAGCTGTAGTGAATCAAACAGGTTAATCTCTCCGGAATAAATATGACTGTGGTTCCAAGGATAACGTTTAGAATGGTCCTATATACCCGATATAATCCCATTAAAAATAACACAATCGCCCCCTCACTGATCAGCACTCTTCTCCTAGACCATTGTTACGTCCCGTCTATATTCCGCAAAATACATTCCGTGTCCTTTCACAACACGTAAGTTTCAGAACACAACTGTAACCTTTTCTCTTATCTGTTATTAAATGTTAGAACATATTTTATGTCCATAGTTTTTTTGCTTTCTTTCAAAAGTTTAGATTTATAATAACGGATTGGCCAGCTAAAATGCACCTATTAATGGCAGCTGAAAAGAGAGGGGGCCGAATTCGAAGTGCTAGAAGACACTGAAGAGAATAGGAAATAAATATTTCGAAAATTCTGCGACATTATTGAACACCTTTAGTTTATTATAACCATCTTTTAGAAAAATATTGGTGTTTCCTTGCGTTTCTGTATTTGTGGCCAAGATACACATGTAATGCGAATTTGAAATATCATTATCTTCCTCAATATAATAGGAAATTAACTATAAAGAGAACTAACGAAAAAGTCTGTGCTATTCTGTAACATAACTAGTTACAATTTTGTCTTGGAGAAAGGTGTTAATTTGCTTTATGCGATGGTAAAATTGAGCATAAAAGAGGATCATAGCAGTAAGAAATAAATTAAATAAAGAATAATTTGCAGAATGGCATTTTAGCCGGTTTTCTTCATTCTTGGTTTTTTCCATTTCTTTTCTTTGCCGGCGATACTACTTTTAGGAAAAAGTGTATTGTATTTTAGTGAAGATTCGTATTTTTATCTTTCTTTAAAATGTACTCAGAATCCTCGCACAAAAATCAATAATTCATTCACAAAAACGAAGTGATCTCTGTCGTATCCACCAAATGAGAAAACTAAAATAACGCAAGATGGCGAAGTACAACTTTGCCATCTTGCGTTATTCCACTCTTCCAGACAAATATGAAATTTTCTTCTCGTCTTCCTTTTTACTTTCTTCTTTCCGTACGGTCCCTTGAGCTTAGCAGAACTTCTTTATGATATATAAAAGGGTTTCTCGCCAAAAATATGATAATTGTATAAGATTATCCGAGCTGCATGATGGTCGAAACGCAGGCAGGAGGCGGCTTCCCAAAGTAAGCCTTGATCTCACAGAATATCTCGTTCTACGACTTCGAGGACACTGAATAAAATTACCTTTATCCCCTTAAGGGGATATTCTACCTTTATCCCCTTAAGGGGTCTTCAAAGCTTATTTTGTGTTCTTGTAAGAATAGAAAATATTCTCATTTACTTTCGAAACTCTCTAACGTACCAAATATAAAATCATTTAAATATACTTCAAAACTTGATAATAATTTCTCCGCAGATATAAAAAAATAACTTAAATTGGGTACATTCAACGCAGCAATAAACGTAATTTCAAAAGTTAAAAATGTTCTTCCCATTTAACATCATTAAATAAGCATACGAGATCATGAAGAACATCGTATGCTCTTCTCAACTTGCAGTAGATGCGTTTATATTTCGTAACGAATTGAGGTGAGGGGTGACTCATTAATCCCGAAGTAAAAAGGGACTTCTCCAATAAAGACCAGACGAATGCCGGAGCAGTACAAATGGGCCACGGACTGCGCGCGATCTTTCCTTCCTCTTCCTTGAACTTTTCTCACCCCTTACACACACAATCATACGTCCCAGGAGACCAATTGGGAACTTACTTGGTCCAGGCCAGGGCAACGCCTAAAAACGGTGAATTTTCGACAGAAAATCTCTTATTGTCGCATTCTGATAAAGAAAAAGGAGATTCCTGCTTCGGGGTACCTCGCTATCTGCCAGGTAGGTCAGTGCCGGATCTCACAGTCCAGCGGGAGGAAGATCACTGCTACTTCCCGAGGAAAAACATGCACTACACTTACCAGATAAATGATCTTGGCGATTAACGCGCCCAGAATCACTAATCAATCCATCAAAACCGCTTATTTTGCATCATCAACTGATGTGATTCACCTGGCAAGGACCAGTAACAAAAGAAGGCGTAGGGTGACTCAGTGACACCACACCGCGTGACATTTCTTTTGCGTCGAAATTTCCGGAAAAGGACCAGAAGTTGAAAGATAAGTGGCCGGTTACGTACATAAAGCTTTCTTTGAAAGGCATTGAGAAGTTTTAATAAACCGACATTTAACCACAGTTTGCTCGGAAACAGTGTTTTGGTGACTCAGGCATCCCCCGCACGCCTACTCCAGGGTTAATGCCTCAATAAATGATCTTAGATAAATCTTTTCAGTTTCACGTTTCACTTTCTCATCCGTACAAATGTAAGAAGAGAGAGTATTGTAATTTTAATTGAGAGAGTATTGAGACGTAAAACGGCGAATTATCAACGGAAAACTCTTATTGTCGGGTCCTGTTAAAGAACAAGTAGATAAATCCAATTAATAAATTTAGAAAAAAAATTCTCTAACTCGTAGTATCGTCAGAATCCATGTTTTGTTGGTCCTTGATACCGAAAAATTGATTGACGGCAAAACATCTAACTGTGCGTCTGTGCTTAATGCCAGCGCATAAACCGATCAATTTTTTACAAAAATTGATATTTCCAGATTGATCTGAACAAACTCAAGACGTTGGGAGTGGCAAAGGGATATTTTGATTTTGAGGATACTTTACATGAAGTTTCAACATTATTTTTTAAGATTCTTAAAAATGGCTCCAATCTTTTTGTTTAATTTTTTTCCTAATATGTAACAAAGGACGGTAAGGAATAGAAAGCTAGTCTCATTTTCGACTGTTTCCAAATTTTTGAAAATTGAAAAAATGCAAAAAGTTAATACTTTAAAACTACATGCCCGAGTTCGAAACACAGCGTTTGCGTAGCGTCGAAGTACGGCTTATGGCGAGTTATCTCGGAGGACTTCAGTTCGAGACTCGGTTCGGAAAAAATGTTTTCTGGCTGAAAACACGTTTGCAGGTTTTTAAAGTAGTATAATATAGCGGAGCAATTAGAAATAATGCGAGAAAGTGTGAACTGTTGTAGCGCCTAGAACAAAATATTAATAGTTTTGCGTAATTTTAAATTCTACCATGACAATTTTGCCAATCGGGTCACTTATACATGTTACAATCAGCGCGTCACGAAGAAATTATAGTAGGTGCTAAAACACATAGGATCCGCCTTAGTGTAGGAAAAATATTTTTTTGTCGAGAATCTTAGCACAACACTTCACATCCTAAACCGAGAAAACACAACTTTTTCTTTATTTTATTTTATTTCTTTTCTGTTTTGTTGATGGAATCACAATACACTCAATTCACAATGCATTCAATTCAATGTCAAAAGTGTAAAACTTTTGCATTTTCGAAAATTAAAGTTATGTTATGTTACCAATCCAAATAATATAAAAAAATGTATACGCTGTTGTAGCACCAATGGTTTCATTAGACGATACTCTTTCCGTACATTACTTTCCAAAGCAAATGTTCAGCGTTGAAATGGTATTTTCTGTCATCTGGCAACAATGCTAGGAATATTCATTTGTTCTCCACTACGCGCGGTGGAGTGAAGTTGGCAACATTGCGGGAGCGCTGCGCACAGGCATTCAAATGCGTGACAATGATACCGCTTCTCCTTTGTTCTTAAGCAAGTTTCTCCCTCCATTGTCATGTTCGGGATGAAAGACATCTGCCGATTTGCTATTGTTTTTCTCAACTACGAACACACATTTATATCTGTACTTTATGTACGTTAGTTTCACCTACATCGTCATGCACAATACACGAACCTTGAATACTTACTCGTAGATATTGGGCTGACATTGTCCAGATGTTTTTCGAAGAATTCTGTTGTTTCAAAACTTATGTGCTTATGAAGGCGAATTGGTGCGCATTCTCATAAGTATCGGTAGAGACAAAATCCACTTTCTTCTGTTACAAGCGATGAAAAAATACAATTTGTAAATTGATGAAGTTGGAAGAATAATAACAACAATCGCGTGACAAATATGAGGACGATACGGTTTAGAGATATATTTCGAAATTTAGGAAGAGCAGCGTGTGTTTCCGTGTTTGCAAATAACTTCTCATCAACGTGCCAATGAGATGCATACAGCTACAAAATTTGAAAACGACGAAAACCGTATGGAGGTCCTAGAGTTCCAGTCCTGATGTTGGTGAATATTTCGAATTCAACCACTGTCTAGAGAAGAATTCTAGCACGCAGCTTATCCCCGTTGTCCGTAGTTTCTCCAATCAATATCAAACGAATAGCAGAGCAGTATCTTAAAAAATGGGTCAAGGACCGTGCGTGATCTTTCACTTCTCGTCCTGTTTACCTCCTCTCCTCTTATTCATACCCTCTTATTTTAACCGCACTTCCACACATATCGGGAACTTAAAGCTGGTGCTGGTATGGACAGGGTCCCGCTGGAGAAAACCTGAAAACCAACGGGAAGGATCATGCACTGCACTTACGGAATTAATGGCCTCGGTAATTGACGCACCATCATTCAATACTAACTCACTCAGACCACGAATCCGTGCCTCTGAAGTCGAAAGATTAAAGCATTATATACCAAAAGGAACATTTTAGAATCAAGATTTTCGTCTGAAAACTTTCTGAACTGAACTGAACTGAACTGAAACTTTTCACCCATCTCGAGTAAATATAAAAAACTTACAATATTGCAAGACTACTAGACCCTAATGAAAGCAATCATATTTTTTCAATAGAGTTTAGAAATCTTTTTCCAAGTTCTAATGTTCTCCCAGTCACAACTGCAATTATTAGTTAACACTTGATAAAAATGTATTGTTTAGTGAGTGACTGAGATTAAGTTTATCAAAATTATTTCTTAAGGTACCTCAAAACTTCAATTTCAGAGGAAAAAGTTCCCAAATGTAGGGGAAAACTCCTAACTTGGCAGTACCGAACTGGGGCACTCACCTGCGCAAATGTATCGTGTTTCAAAGCTCTTTGCATAATGGACAGTGCATTAACGACCTCTATCTCGTAACAAGCACATCAGAGTACTCCTTAAAAACAGTAAAACACTCCTGCCTTTTACAATGAGTTCATATATACATAACGCACTTAAAAAATAATCTTCTGGTCACAGTTTGTTTTCGTGAAAAAAGTAATCCTCTTTGTTCTTTAACATTTGAAATCGGAATAATTTCAAATTGTCAGTTTCATGTTTCAATTTAAATGAAATGCGGCGACCATAATGCACAAAAAAACGTTTTTTGCATTTATATTGCGATAGAATTATAAAAAATGTTACTGATCAAAATGCAAATAACATGAGAGTAAATTAAAATGATTTAAGTACCACTCTGCTTTCAGTAATATGAAACACACGTAATACTAAATTTCTTAATCAAACTTAAGAAATTGGAAAATTTCAAAAAATTCGTCTTTAAATCCTCATTTACTTTTTGAAACTTTTTTCTGCACACCTCATTAATTTGCATTTTGTGCAAATCCAATACATTCTGTAGCGAATATCAATTGTAATTCAATCCATTTCACAAATTGTTCATGGGGTGCGAACTTTTAAAGGAAATTTAATTTTCCTTTAAGGTAACGCAGTTTTAATAACATTCTTTGGTTAACACAAAGGTTTATGACGTAACATCTTACGCAGTTTTAACTATATTCTTTGTCAGAACTTGCAAAGAGCTTGATCTAAAAGAAGGTAATTTCCTTTCAATTTACTAAAGATTAATGTTTGTAATTTTCATCGAAAATTAATCCACTATCTACTTTATCTCGTTTACGACAATATAATTTTGTTCCCACGCAATGATCTTTTCGTAATAGATCGTAAACTAGATTACATATTCTTTCATAGTTCAGAGGAGCATAGAGTTGCATAGTGTAGAATTAAGTATCTTTAGATTGAGAATTCTTATCCCCTGGTCCAAGCATTATTGAAAACTACTTACATATTCGATGAAATAAATGTGTTTTCAATGAGGCAAGCAAACTCACAGATTCTGAGTTACCATTTTACACTACGTGTTATGTTTTCAGTAACCTGATAGATTACTTTTCATATAATAATAAAGGTATTTTGTGGACCTTTTTATCGGGCAGTTTTACTCTGAAATAAATGTTTGAAGTGTCATTTGAAATTATGGTGAAGACTTGCTGTAAGTAATTCTACAGATGGCAATGAACGACATTTGAAATTCGACTAGTCGTACATTACCATTTTTGAATGATTTCATAAATTGAATTTCTAGTACCTTATTGTTTTTTTACTCAAATGTACAAATGTGCGCAAATATTTGAGCTTCTGCCAATGGAAAAATACAACGATTAAATATCTCGCCGCAAGTTGTAACTATTACAACGCAAACTGAAATGTATTAGGTCTTTTGAGTTTTTCCACTCTGTACTGCAAATAAAACAAATCTTGTTTCAAAACGTGTCCATCAGCTCCTTTCACTCCCTGGTTCCCTCACCAGCGACACATAGCGTCAAAAACTCTCTCAAATAAACTACATATTTTAAAAAGTTGAAATAAGTTCGATGATTTAGTCACCATTATATATCGACTAACAATTAAATCGCAGAAGATGAGAGTTAACACGAATAAATTAATCTGTTTGAGTGTTTTTTATTTGAAATAATTCACACTTTATAGACAGATTATGTAAACAAACATCATGTAAACAATAATGTAAGCAATAGTACACAGAAATATCAAAAAAATTCAAAAGTTGTAATCTGTAAAAAAATCGTCAATGACTACAAAGATGGTTATCGTCAACATTATTATTATTATTATTATTATTATTATTATTATTATTATTATTATTATTTTAGTATTTTCGTTTAATAATTTACGATGCAAAATAGGACACGAAAAATATTTTATAATAGTACCAAAACGTCACTTAGTTTACGGTCAGTTTAATAGAATATGGAAAAATATATTAGATGACAAAAATAATAAATTATAATCTCACTTTCGTCTGTGTGTATGAAAGTGAGAGATGGGTTCCTTGCAAAACACACTTGCACAATAAATTAAATAAGAATGAGGAAGTGAAGGGAAAGCTTCGCAAAAAGAGATAATGATTGACTGATTGTTAGTGATTCCCGGCGCGTCAACTACAATGGTCATTAGTCCCGTAAGTGTAGAGCGTGATTTTGCTCGAGAGATGGCGGTGGTCATCGCCCGCTGGATGACCAGATTTGGCGCCGACCTACCGTCGGCTAACGGGTTTTCCTCAACCAGGTATCTCCACCCAGTCGGGACATGTTCTAAGTCCCCGGTCAGTCCCCCGGCATGTGTGGTAGTGTAGTGCATGTTAATGTAAGTGTGTGTGTAAAGAGTGAGAACATTTTTATAGCCAATTTATTCTTAATTAATTTATTAAAATTTGTAAAGGAATGCGATCATGTCTTGGACTTATCATTTGTTAACCGATTTTCAAAATTCGCTTGAACCTGATAACGGCATTTAGTCTCTAAAAAATGCACTAGCTACAATGGTACTCTGGCATCATTGCAGTGGCTACCAGCGTCAGTAATGGGGAGGTCCTAGGGTTCCATTCACTACGGTGGTGGAATTTTGTCACTATCTACAGAGCTGAATCAAATTCAACAACTAAAGGAGAATTCTATCTACAAGTAGTACTGATCTGTAGTATTCAATGATTTGTTAGATCAATATCAGGCAAATTCCGGAGAAGTATATTAACAAACGGGACACAAACCACGCATCAACTTTCTTTCGTCATCCTTGTCTCAATCCTTCCTTTTACACACACACACACACACACACACACACACACACACACACACACACACACACATACACTCACATGTACGTAACTACCACACATGTCGGTTGATTGAATGATTGATTGATTTTTTTTCGTGTTTCCGGGCGCGTCAACAGCTTTGGTCATTAGTCCCGTTAGTGTAGTGCATGTTTTTTCCCGGGAGATAGCGGTCATTTTCCCCCGCTGGATGGCGAGATCCGGCGCCGAACTACCGTCGGCTAGTGGGGTTTCCCCCTAACCATGACTCTCCCACCAGCGAGGCACCGCCCCAGCCGGGGCAAGCTCTAAGCTCCCAACCGGTCTCCCGGAATATGTGGTGGTGCATGTTAGTGTAAGTGTGTGTGTAAGGGGAGAGGATAGGACAAGGAAGAAGAAGGAAAGATCGCGCGTGGTCTGTGGCCCGTTTGGTAGGGTACTGCCCCGGCATTCACCTGGTGTTGATCGGAGAAACCACGGAAAACTACCGATCAGAGCAACCGGCCGCTAGAATTCTTCTCCACAGCAACAGAATTAGACCTAGCTGAAAAGCTAGCGTCGAAAATCCTACCGCAGTCGAGACTCAAACCTAGGATCTCCTAAGGGTCAGAGGCGCGGCAGTGACATCAGTTAATCCACCGCTCGCGGTATATTGGTATTATGTTAAAGGTGAAATGAACGTAAAGATCCGAAATGTTGGTGAGAATGTAACAAAAAGAAGTGACTGAAGCACATAGAAAGGTTGATACACCTTAACAAATTTAACCCAAGGTTCACGAGGCTTATGGAGTGACTAAGAGTGAAATGCAGATCAATTCTATTGCCAAAACATAGACCCATAAACTTTGAATTGAAGAAGAATCGGTCGGAGGAGGAGAAAAAAGGAGGAGGAGGAGAAGAGGGGAAAGGGTAGAAGGGAAAGAAGAAGAAGAAGAAGAAGAAGAAGAAGAAGAAAACATGGAGAGATTTTCTCTTCTGGTTCTCCCATATCCACCGGGTTTTACACAAGGCTGAACCTTTTCGTGCGGTAAAAACACATCGCTGTCTTCTCCTCTATTAAACGAACAATTTTTCCTGTCATTTTGCTGACACTCGCTCCGATGCGCTTAAATTGTGTCAAAGTGCTGAAGATATTTCCTTACGTTTCCGAAGAAAATGTCTGCATATTTCTTATGCAAACAACGAAAATTTCAAATTTGTGAATTCACCGAATTGGTTTGGTTTTTTCGTGTTTCCCGGCGCGTCAACTGCTTTGGTCATTAGTCGCGTTAGTGTAGTGCATGTTTATGTCTCTTGAGATGGCGGTGGTCTTCCCCAGCTGGATGGCGAGATCCGGCGCCGACCTACCGTCAGCTAGTGGGGTTTCCCCCTAACCAGGACTCTCCCACCAGCGGGACACCGCGCCAGCCGGGACAAGCTCTAAGCTTCCGACCGGTCTCCTGGAATATGTGGTAGTGTAGTGCATGTTAGCGTAAGTGTGTGTAAGGGGAGAGGATAGGACAAGGAAGAGGTAGGACAGATCGCGCTCGGTCCGTGGCCCGTTTGTTAGGGTACTGCTCCGGCATTCACCTGGTGTAGATCGGAGAAACCACGGAAAACTACCGATCAGAGCAGCCGGCCGCTAGAATTCTCCTCCTGGCAGCGACTGAATTCGACCTAGCTGAAAAGCTAGTGTCGAAAATCCTGCCCCCGTCAGAACTCGAACCTAGGATCTCCCGGTCAGAGGAGCTGCAGTGACATCAGTTGATGCACTGAGCTACCTCTCCCTGTTTCACCGAATTGTAGTGCATAGTACTGCAGCCGTCAACTGATCTTAGCCTACCAACCGGCTGTCAGAATTTCAATACACATGCTGATTGCACATTAGTTAATGGCTTCTGAGGCTACAACGGGACTTCCAGTCTTGAGATACGCACTAAAATTTTGTGACATACACAATGCGACCAAATAAAAAAAAATACAAAAACAAGACCCTCCTAATGGAATCTGTGCTTCAGAGGTTCAAGGAATAAAGGAGTTATTTACTGCAAATAATAATATAAGAAACGCTCTGGTGCTTTTTTACAACTTGAAATGACTTACCCTATATATGCCTTCTGTCACCTCGTTTTGTCCTCGCAAAATCTACCCCATTCATGTCTGGTTACTGCTCTTTTCACATATCGCGCGCCTCTGACTGGAAGGTCCTAGGTTCGAGTCCCGTCAGTGGCAGAATTTTCGACACTAGCTAAATAGCTAGGTCGAGTTCAGTCCCTGTCTGGGGAAGAATTCTAGAGCCCGACTGCTCTGATAGTTTTTCTAGGTTTCTCCGATAAAAAGCGGAAGAATGCCTTAAGAAACGGTCCCTTCCATGTCATATCCTTACCCCTTACTTACACACACACACACACACACACGCACTAAGAAGCACTACACTGTCTCTTATGTCGGGAGACCGGTCGGGGGTGTAGATCTTGTGCTAGCTGGGACGATGCACGCTAGTGGGAGATCTGGTCGGGGAAAACCCAGTTAGCCGACGGTAGCTCGGCGACGGAACTCATAATCCAGGAGAGGAAGATCACCGCCACCTGCGAAAAAGACCTTAGCCATTGAAGTGCCTAATCATACAACCAACCAGTATCACCCAATCTCCTGAACCCCGGTCCTACCTCTTCTTCTCAATTCATCTCCCAGATCCTAGTGTACGTGCAAGACAACATTTTCCGACCCCCTCCCAACCCTTCTTTTTTGCGCTCTCCTTCAAGTCTATGTGCCCTCGCACATCCTCTTCTTGAACCTTGCCTAACTTTCACGAATTCGCTCCCTTCTTTGTTCTCGTAAAGACTAGGAGAGTTGAATTATGTTCGCTCATTTAGTAACCAAGGTGTACTGACTAACAAGTAATTCGCAGAAGATGCAGGTATTCTTCTACATTTTTTTAACTGAAATTATTCACACTGTATACAGAGATCAGGAGACGGCGTAAACAGTAGATGTAAGAAATAATATATTTAAATCTCAAAATAAAAATTAAATCTTATAATCTTCCATTTGTCAATCCCTGCCCCCTTCTCTAGATTCAGGGTTTCATATCCGTCACGCTTCTACGTCACGTTCTATAACCGTTGCTTATCGTTGCTAATTCCATCTCCTCCAGGCAGGGGCGAATCCAGCCATCATTTTGGGGAGCCATCATAGAATTTCGTTAAATAATATATTTGTTATTATATTGAATATTATTTGTAGTGTTTATATGAGACATCGAGCAAAGTAGCTCAGAGCGTAGCGCGCTGACGTCACTTTCGGGAGGCCCGAGTTCAATCCTCATGCCGGCCATCCTGACCGGGCCTTACGTGGTTTCCCTAGGTCGTCCAAGCAAATGCTGGGTTGGTTCTGCTGAAACGCCATGACCACAAAACCGTCGTCACTAGTCGAATTCGTTAACTAAGTGAAGTCACGAAGGTTAAGCGAATTCGAGACATGGCGGTTTCCTGGTTGGGTGACCGACTACGCGGCACCGAGGCCAATTGCCCTTTACGAGGCAAATAACGGCTAAATACAAATATATTATACTTCCGCATGCCATGATGGTTTCCATGCTCCCCCTGGACCCACCACTGGCTCCAGGCCCCTTTCTCTTTTCTCTGTCCACCTTCAACCTCCCCATCACGTCCCCCCTCCCGCATCCCCTTACCCTCTCCCTCCTCCCATTCCCTCCCCTCTACCCCTTCCCTCTCCCTCCAGCTCTTCCCTCTCCCCCTCCCGTCTCCCTCCTCTCTCCCTTCTCCCCCTCCCCCTCTTCCTCCTCCCCTCCCAGTCCCTCTCCCCTCCCCCTCTCCCTCCTCCCCTTACCCTCTCCCTCCACCCGTTCCCTCTCCCTCCAGCTCTTCCCTCTCCCCCTCCCGTCTCCCTCCTCTCTCCCTTCTCCCCTCCTCTTCCTCCTCCCTCCCAGTCCCTCATCCCCTCCTACCCCTCCCTCCCCCTTTTCCCTTCTCCTCTTTCTCTTCCCCTCCCCCTCTCCCTCCTCCCCTCCTGCTCACCCTCCTCCCCACCTCTCACATATACAGCCTGCTCGACCCTGGCAGCCCCTGCACAATTAACAGCTAACGGCCTCCCCAGACAGAAGCACGCAACACGCACACCATCGATCCCTCCACCCTCCCTGCCCCTTCACCACCTCCCTCCCCACCGTCAGAGACACTTCTCCCCTAATAACAGCGGGAAATCCCTGCAGTCAGCTGTTATTCTCCCGCTACACGGATGGCGCAACAATGAAACCTATTTATTACCGAGGGGTCTGTCTTTACACGCGACAAGGGCGTTGATATGATGTTTGAACGAAAATTGAATTATTGTGCCCATTTTCTCAACATTTTAAAAATATTCACACGATGTTTAGAAACCTAAACTTAACAAAAGAAATAAATAGGAACTAGTCATTCAGTTTAAAAAATCTGTAGGGCCTAGATCAAGTCGGCATTAACCCAATTGTTATCTCTATAATAATTCGAAAATATCTCAGAAAGCTATTAGTGAACTTTGGATGTCAATTGTCACATTAAATATTGAATAATCTCCAGACATTTTACAGCTTGTTTGAATTTTTGGTAATATAAATTATTTTTTTTTTTTTTTTTTTTTTTCAACCTAATTGAATTTTGAAAAATGATTTGAAAAATTCAAGTTAATATACTATGGCTTCCTTTTTAAATAGTTTTGTTTGAGATAATATTTAATTTTCATTTTTTGGTTAATAAACTGGATTATGAGCATTTACGAGAGGAAAAGGAAAATAATGACTCTAGGGAGGTTTGAGCATATCTCTGAGAAATTTTGATTTTATGGGACTTGCGTTGTTATGAAGATATAAAAGAGTTAAAGTACTAATGCAGGTAGCAAGGTGCGTTTTCGGAAAGAATTTCTAAGAAACTATTCAACTCGAAGTATTAAAAACTATCTGAATAGGAAAATCATGTACATCATTTGGATGTTATCCCTTATCGTACCCTTTCTGAAGAAATCGACTCACTTCAGCGAGATTATGGAGGGCGATTAATTGAATAACTGTATTCCCTACTGAGGTCAAGAAAACGTGCCCAGATAGTGAAAGTACATTTGTGTGTCTAGAAGCAAAACAAGCAACCAACTCAGCCTTCCCTCAAAGGATCAGGAGAGCTGGACGAAAAATCTGATCGAGATGGGCATCATTGATATAGAAGCTGAAGCAGACAGCTTAATTACTTGTATTTAGTCTTCCAAAATTTGTGGATCGATTGTAATCATTTAATGCCATCTGGCAATATATTGTAAAATAACGTACATGTATTGAATGTGAATTTTGTTGTAGTGTAGTACTCTTCTATGCTGGTCTTAAATGTTAACTGAGAATCCTTAAATGATATTTCTTTCCTGATTGGTTGAAATTACCTAAAATTATCTTAGTGTTTCCAATTATTGTTACTGTTTTGTTATTATCATCATTGTAATTAAGAAAACGCATTTGCTTTATAGAGATCTCTTTATTTTTCTTTCTTTCTTTCTTTCTTTCTTTCTTTCTTTCTTTCTTTCTTTCTTTCTTTCTTTCTTTCTTTCTTTCTTTCTTTCTTTCTTTCTTTCTTTTTTCTTTCTTTCTTTCTTTCTTTCTTTCTTTCTTTCTTTCTTTCTTTACTTCCATGAAACTTTTTCCTCGTAGGCTTATAACAGTCAACTACGACCATAAATTAACTGCAATGTTTTTAAGCTATTTGTCTTCATTCATTTGCGCATGAGTCCATATTGCCGTTTGTCTTCATTGTTTCTATTATTCTGACACTCACGCTTCTTCATATTTTCACATAAACTTCCATTAAGTGCATTGTCAAGGAAACATTTTCTGGGAAACATGTCATGATTTATTTTTGCACAGCCACAAATATCTAAGTAAGGTCTGCTCATCGCTGCCTAGTTTTCAAGTGCAAATCGCATCGTAAATAACCCAATTTTATCTCACTCCTTTCAATAACACATTCTTTACTCCCCAGAATTTATTATTTTTTGAATTTTGCTAAGATGTATAGCCACTCCTTATATTTTGTACAAAAGTTTCATTAATATTTTAATTTCAGTATTGATGATTCTTGTCAATCTGGTTCATTTCGAGAATAGTATCAACGTGTATTTTTCTTAAATATTAATTGTATTTTATTCGTACCCCCTTTCGTAAGAAACACAATATCATGGTTAATGCATTCCACATATAATCGCATAATGCATTCCCCACGTACAATAGTGTGACCAAATCATTTTGGACATTTCGAAAACATGATATGTACAATTACACAGCCCTTTCCCTTTACTACGTCATCACAGAGCTGGAAGGCAAAAATGTTTGGGAAGTAATTCCGAAGAAAATTACAGGCTTGGTCCTACTATTACTTTTCTACGGTACATTGACTCAAATAAAATTGTCCCGAGACTTAACTTCGTGTTTTAAATTCCTTTCGCCTTTAACTTGACACCGCATGGAATTCTTGTCATGTTGTCAACGTCACGCACGAACGAAAGTTTGCAAAGCAGCAAAGTTTGTGAGCCCTCTTTTCCAACTTAACCCTGGTATAGCGGAAATTCGAACTACTTTCACCGACCGGTAACTTGAATTTCACTTTCCTAGTGGCGAGCGTGAAGACGTCTTAGGGTACGTGAAGATACGGTCCATTTTCTGCTAAATATATGATCTGGGGATCACAGCACAGACTGAAATAGCTCAAGGCATCAACTGTTGCCACCATAATGCCTGACAAGGTCCAGGGTTCGAGTTCCGACGGTTGTAGGTTTTCGTCACTAGCTACGTAGGTAGTTCGAATTCAATTTGATTGGAGGAGACTTCTCGCGGCTGGGTTTTCTGGTCGGTAGTTTCCAATTAAAACCAGGCAAATGCCTCTGCAGTATACTATTAAGCGGCCACGGACCGCGCACTATCTTTCCTTTCTGATGCCTTGTCCCTCGGTCTGTATACACACTTCATTGAAGAGGAAACTCCGGAAACTGACGTGTAGGTTGGTGCCGAATCTCACGTTCCAGTGGTGGTGGTGGTGGTGGTGGTGGTAGTCGCCACCCCGGGATATTAAATGCACTAAACTTAAGGGACAATTTACCATACCAGTTGATGAGCTCAAAAACATTAAATACTCAATCCTTCATGGAGAACACGGCGTTTTACAATCGAATATTTCACTCACATGACCCAGTCCCGGTCACGTAAAGTCCGACATGATTTGGCAAAATCGAGCGAACTTTCAAGAGAAGATGCCCATACAATATTGACTCCCTGCACCTCTTTTCGCGATCACTATCCTGAAACGTCAAGAGATATTTCTCTTCTTCGGATTTTTTCTTTTTTTTTCTTTTCATTTTCTTTTCCTTTTCTTTTCTTTTTTCTTTTCAACTTTTAATTTTTTTTTTCTAACTTTTTATTTTTCTTCTAATTTTTCCTAACTTTTTTCTAATTTTTCCTATTCTTTTTCTATTTTTTCTTTTCTTTTTCTAATTTTTCCCATTCTTTTTCTTATTTTTCATTTTTCTGTTTTATTATTTTTCTTCCTCTTTTTCTTCTTCTGCTTTATGTATTATTTATGTATTTATTTATTGTGTATTTTTGACTACCGTTCGAGGGGGGCTTTTCTCGGTATGATTAGTATCATTGCTCCTGGGTTCAGCCCCAGACTCGGCGCCGGCGCCGCCCGAGCCGTAACCGTGCCATCACCGGCGCTGAGAGCTGCAATCAAGCGCTCGAGGCCGAGGGGACGCTCAATCTGCGCAGGATCGAGGGGCCTCCGTTGCGCTCACGGCGCGGCGCGGAACTGCTTGGCGGCGGCGGCGCCCGCCGGTCCGGCGCGACGCACAATGACCGCGAAACGGCGCGACAGCGGCGCCGGGGAGACGCCGACGACGCGGCCCACAATTTAAAAAAATAAAAATTTTAAAAAAATTAAAAAATTTAAAAATTTAAAAAATTAAAAATAAAAAAAATAAAAATTAAAAAACTTCAAAAAAATTTTAAAAATTAAAAAATTTAAAAATTTTAAAAATTAAAAAATTAATATATTTGTATTTGCAATCTGTTGCATTCGATCAATAGGCAAATATTTTGGCAATGTTTTACAATAGCATGTGAAGGAACTGGCCATTCACAGTCCTTCATGCATTCATTTTCTGTAGTAAATAAATATAAATAGTATACACTATTAATATAACATCACAAGACAAATACGAAAATTTTCTGGTATAATCATATCTCTTGCTTTTAATGATCGAACCTTTTTAAGAGATCCAGAGGTTGAAATCTGCCAAATCTTCTTAAGCCTTGGGCTATTGCCTAACAATTCTAATGCTAGGGTGATGTTCTAGGCGTTTGTAATACTTTTGGCTGCTAAATTGGACTTCTTGATATATTGTGGGTGCAATGAATTCGATGTGCTACGTTTTATTTCAAACAAACCAAGGGGCATTGGCGAGCAAGCAGCCACAGCCATCTATAAATTGTAATAGAAGGTATTGTACGCGCAGCAACGAGATAGAATACACTACGTAGATTGGCTGACCTTAGGGTTTCTGCGCTCTCAGTGGACACTCGAAGAAGTAGGAGCCGCCATGTTTTTGCAGTCAAAACATGACAGATATTCGAACTTGATGGAGACTTGTAGAATTGTTGCACTGCATACACGTGTTGTTTGTAGCATATCTTCTTTTTTTATTGTTGGCTTTTCGTTTAACTCTATTTAAATTGTATTAGTGGTTTTAATAATAATAATAATAATAATAATAATCACAATAATAATAATAATAATCACAATACCTTCAGTATGATTGGCTTATAACTGTACAATAGAAGTCATCAAATCATAAATATATCATTTTTCAAGTTTGCCGCCTAATTTGTGACGTTTGTTTGCTTCTTATTGCACACTTTCAGGTTTTTTGCTAATTCTAATATTTCAACAGATTCCATTCTTATGACAATAACCGATGAAGGAAGCAACGTGTTTTTAAAGCTTTTCGATTCGTTCTCCTTACATATTGTGATGTTTCTAAATGATTACATTTTGGTCGTGAGAACACAGAGTAAGAGGATTTATATTACGCGCGGCCAGAGCCCACCCGACCTCAACCAGCGCCTTATGTCCGGGAGCGGTAGCTCAGTGCATCAACTGATGCCACTGCAGCGCCTCTGGCCGGTAGGTCCTAGGTTCGAGTCCCGACGCATGGGCATGATTTTTGGAGCGAACACAAATTTTAAAAAAATATTTTCTGAAAAAGTTCCCAAATTTTTCCTTTAATTTTCTTCCTTCAATAGAGCAAACTACGCTTATAAAAATGTCTCAAGTCCCTTTTTCGGTGAACTCTCCGTATCTTCTAAAACTGCGAAAAATTAACATTACAAAAGTACAATTTTGTTGATAGATTTGTAGAAATAAAAATCTCTTTTTGAAAACTAGGTTTTGAAATAATGTCAATTAAAATTTTTGGAATTGAATTCTTACTGAAATTTTGGCGAATTTTGAGACAGACGCTTTTCACGATTTTTGAGACAGACGCTTTACACGATTTTTGAGACGGACGCTTTACATGAATTTTGAGACGGACGCTTTACACGAATTTTGAGGCAGACGCTTTACACGAATTTTGAGGTAGACGCTTTACACGAATTTTGAGACAGACGCTTTACACGAATTTTGAGACAGACGCTTTACACGAATTTTGATACAGACGCTTTACACGAATTTTGATACAGACGCTTTACAGAATTTTGAGGCAGACGCTTTACAATTTTGAGACAGACGCTTTACGAATTTTGAGACAGACGCTTTACACGAATTTTGAGACAGACGCTTTACACGAATTTTGAGACAGAACGACGGGTTTCTGTTCTGGATGTGCGAAGCTCGTGTGACCTGGATGTTAATGTGTTTCTCTTGTCTGGAGGAAGTCTAGACATTTGAAACGTACGACTGCCGCATTTGGCCGCAAGCCATGGGGTCAATGCCTGCATGCAGTATCACGTGCAGACACATACGTACTACTTATACTCGCCTCGAATTTACTTCGGAGAAACCAACGATTCTCTCGGCCATTAATATTCATCGTTGGGCAGAATCTGTGTAAGTACATTTACACAAATTACGGACCATTTTTTTAAATACTCTACGAAAAAATTCGACTACGTTGTGTTTTGAAAACAGAGTAAAGAAGCTAATGCCTCAAAATCGCATTCTACTTATTAACAAGTGTGTGTGTGTATGTATGTATATATATATATATATATATATATATATATATATATATATATATATATATATATCAGCGTTTTCGAACCCGCTCATTTACGGAGATATAATAAATTGTTTGGATGTCACTACAGATGAGAAAATGAAATTTATTAGTTGTTCTGTAATATACGATTACAGAATAAATAGTGAAGAGTAGGATAATCTCTGCCACCAACTGATTTGACAATGATGACCCTATGCATTACCTTCTCTTTTAAATACCATTGCTCCTCCAAATTGACTCGTTTGCAAAGATTTAAGAAACTCTATGAATTTAAACTGTCGCCATAATATGAATTGAAAAACTATCTCTGTCAAAAAATCCACCAAAGCTGTAACCGGTACAGGTTTGTGTTCCAGATGTTCGAAATATTTAATCATGAACTCTATTCTAAAAAATCACAACTCATTTAATTTCATTCGCAACAGTTTTACCCTCGATGATGTGGCCACGCACACTTTCGTGCTTACTTGGCAGGTTTAATCGATAAGGCATGAAACAGACATTTGCCTTCAAAATTGCGTGCGTTCCTTGGATGGAAAGTGGCGTAAGAAAAGGGGTGAAACGTCCGCGTACGGCCCGTTTGTTTGAGGTATTACTTTGGCAGCATCCTGCAGTTCATCGGCGTAAATCGAGGAAACAATCTAACAGTAACATTAATTTTAACAGTTATATTTAATGGATTATTTACCATTTGGACTGTATAATTCTAAACAACCTGTAACAAGTCTTGTACCGCAGCTTGTGGGTCAATGATCCCCGGCAACCGGCTGCTCTGATGGGTATTTTCCGAGGTTTCTCCGAACAACACTAAGCGAATGGCGGACCAATTCCTTAATAAACCGGCCACGGACCGCGCGCCATCTTTCCTTCCTCTTCCTTGTCCTATCCTCATCCCTTACTTACAGGCACATTCACACGCACTACATTACCGCCCTAGTCGGGAGACCGGTCGGGAGCTGAGAGCTTGTCCCGACAAGAGCGGTGCCACGTGGTTGGAAGATACCTGCTTGGGAGATTTTTTCTCTCCGAGATAATCAATACGCGAAAAAAAATATTTTATACATACAAAACGCCCAAAAACTCAGTCTTTTAGTATCTATCACTTTTCGAAATGTGAACTCAGTTGTAACATGTTGCCTGAAATTGTGAAAATCTCGAAAAGTTGGTTCCGGCAATATGTTTTCTGAAACAATATTAGTTTGGTTACGCCTATTAAACTATTTCCATCGATTAGAGTTTCCGTATTGGTTTAATGCTTTGGTATAATTCACTTCTCCTCGTATCACATCACATATAGTTTTTTACTAGTTTTGACGTAAAATAAATAAATAAAAATTAATAAATCAACTAAAAATTAAGATGTCTACGCATTTTGTTGGATGTGTCGTGGAACTGTGTCGTGATGTCCCTAGTATTGAAGTCATTGTTGGCAATAGTACAGATGCTTAGAATTAAGTGCTCGGTTCAGAGTACTAGACAGAGAAAGTAAAAAACGCAGCCAAGTTGTCAGGCGTCCAAAAAGCATTTTTAATGTCTACGGCAAAGATGTGATTTAAATTATAGATGAACAAAGATTATGAGCCAACGCGTTTTTATTCAGAGCGTGCTCTGTGGCGACATTTTTATTGCTCTGCGGTTTCCTCTTGGGTGCAAAAATTAAGCATTGTGCGAAGGTCGTGTTCTAAAATTATATATTGGATCTCGTAGACTTTGTACTAGGGAACCTACAAATTTGTAGAACATGACAATAAAGAAATCTTTTGGTGCAGTTCTTCCATCATCAAAGACAAAATTCCTCCTAGTTCACAAAAAAAATTAAAACACAAATAAACAAATTCCAAAGTCATAGCAACCTACATGTGGATTGTAATAAAAGGAACGAGTATAAAAATGATTGATTATTTTGAAAAAATTGAATCGTTTATTTCTTCTTCTTCTTCTTCTTCCTTTCAGGGATTAGGCATGAATGCCTGTTCCGTCTTCACTTGCACTTCAGCTCCATCTCTTCCTGGGCCTCCCGACATCTCTCCTACCCTTCGGTCGGTATTGCATCACTAAGCGTGGAATTCTTTCTTCACCCATTCTTCCAATGTGATGTCTCCATGATTCTCTGTATTCCTCTATCTTTTCATTTATATTATATATATCCAGTTCTTTACGGATATCTTCGTTTCTTATGTGATCTTGTTTTCTGCAGCCTTTAACTTTCCTGAAATCATTTCCGCTGCTTGGATTTACTTTTATCTCTCTTTTGTTATCCACGATTCACTTCCATACATAGAACTGGGCAGCCATTGTTTTATAAAATTTTATTTGGGTGTCTTTTCTTGTTTTGTTCTGAAGTGTTCGTTTATTATGCCATAGTGATTGAAATTTATGGTCTTATTTTCTATGTCTTTATCTCTGTCATACTGATCTCAACCAAGATAATTGAAATTAGAAATCTGTTCGATTACTGTATCGTCAATTACTATTTTTGAGCAGAGCAGGGTGTTTACCATAATGGCCATAACCTTTGTTTTATTTTTGATATCCGGAGATTATATTCGGCCCTCCCAGTAGATGTGAGTTTGTATACGGCTTTTTGTAGTTCGTCTTCACTTTCTTTAGTATTGTTATGTCATCTGCATAAAGAATAACATTTAGATGTTTGTTCTTTAACTGGATTCAGGGCCCACTATACATTTCCATTTTTAATAAGATCATCTCATATATATTAAATAGTTGGAGATAAACTACATCCTTGTTTGAGTCCTCCATTTGTCAAAATTTCTTCAGTTTTCTTCTTACCAGTGTTTATTGTAATTTTGTGCCCGTATATAACTTTTTATGGTATTTATTAGGTGTTTAGGATATCCACTTTCCTCATTACATTCCACAATTTGACTCGATCTACACTGTCGAAGGCTTTCTCGAAGTCAAAAAAAGGCTAAATGGGTCTCCATATTGACTTCTCGTCGTTTTTCTAAAATCCTTTTGATACTAAAATGTTGTCATTGCATGAGCGTCCTTTCCGAAATCCGACTGTTTCTTCTTGTAATTTAACTTCTGTAATGATTTTTAATCGAGCATTAATTATTTTTGCAAATATTTTAAAGCGACATTCATGAGACTAATACACTCTATAGTTTCCCACTCATTTCTTTGACCTTTTTAAAGACAGATATAACCTCCGTCGTTTTCCAGCTATTAGGTGTTTTATAACTTTTCCAGCATTCATTGTACAGATGAAGCAACCTAAAATCACAGATAGGTCCTGCGTATTTTAAAAGTTCCATATTAATACCATCAGGCCACATGCCTTCCTGTTTTCATTGTTTTTAATGCTAACTGAAATTCTTCCAAGAGAGAGGTCCACCGAACTGTTGTAACAGAGCTCTTCCTCTTGAGAATCGATGGTTTCTGTACACCAAAGTTTTCTATAGTGTTCTTTCCATTGTTCTTCATTAATGATTTGTATATCTGCAACATCTTTCTCTGACTTATTTAGATGCGAAATACCTTATAAGCAAACGTTTGCCTTCCATGTATATCGTTTTCTATATTACTTATAAATCTATCCCACTGAATCGTTATGTCAGATCTAATTAAATGTTTAGCATTATCCCTTTTTGTATGTATTCCTCCCTTGCTTCGGTGTTTTTGTTTTGTAGAAATTTCTGTACGCTATTTCTTTATCGTTTACCGCCTTTGCTATACAGTCGTTCCATATTCTCAGTCCCTTTCTTTTTCTATCTTCTTTTTCTTTCCTATTGTTTCGCTTGCAGCCCTCTCTATACAATTCTTTATATTTGCCATTCTTCATCACATCGTTAACAGTAGGTACATAATAGATACTGTGTAATCGATGTTGATAAAATCGCTTGATACTTTCGTGTTCTAACAAGTACACTTTGAAGATTTCTTGACATGTCTCTCTTCTTGTCCTCATTTTCTTCCATTTTGCTATCATCGTGATAGATGCAATCACTAGGTAGTGATCTGAGTATATATCACTTCCTCGGATGTACTGGACATTTTCTATTTGTTTACAGATTTTATCATTTGCAATTATATAATCTATAATGATCTGTGGCCTCTGGCACTCCAGGTGAATTTATGAATATCTTTTTCTGAAAAGGTATTAGTAATTTTCAGCTGGTTAAAAGTCCTAAATTGACGAAGTTCTTCTCCGTTTCTATTCAAATGTTGTTCTCCAAATGCTCCTACAACTCCGGATTGGAATGTTACCAACTCTTGCGTTAAGATCACCGCAGATGAGAACATGATTGTTCTTGTTGATTTTACTTAACTGTTTTTGAAGTTCGTCATAAAATGTCTTTTGTCCTCTTTCCTTCCTTCTTCAGGAGCATAGACACCTATCAGTATAAATATCCTCTATCTATTTTAAATTTGCACTAACGATTCTTTCATTTATAAAGGAATATTCCATATCCTATATTTCCACCTCCTATTAACCATATGCTACCCCTAGCTTGCCGTCTGTTTTAGGTTACTCCACTGTATATCATTGTGTAATGGCTAAGATCTTTCGTGCCTTTCAGTTTCTTTTTCGTTTCAGTTATGACAGCTATATCAATCCGTTTTTGATTTAATTTGATATCTAGTTCATCTTCCTTATTACACAGTCCTCTGACATTCCATGTGCTAGTTTTAATCGTTCCGTAATACCAAATCGTTTATCCTTGACTCGCTTAGGTTGTCTCCGTAATCCATCCGGTTGTGCATTGTGAAGAGGCCAGTAGTAATAGAAATCCCCTGGCCGCGTGAGCGCTGCGCAGGTTAAGTTCAGTGATGGGGCTGCCACCTCACACCGAACCAGCTGGGTGGTATTCAGGCCCTCTTCATTGGGTGCCCACCCTTTCGAGGGCAACCTTGCCATGTCAAAGATCTTTTCTGACAGAACTACTGTTCAGGCCCTCTTCATTGGGTCCTCTTCTGACACTGGTGATGATTATGATTCCACTTTGGCTCTGACATAATAACCGCATTTTGAGTAGTCGTGGAACGCTTTAGATGCTGATTCATAACGAAATATTATTTGAAGAATGAAACGATAGTACGTGAGTACTGTTCCAGAAGGCCAAAAAGAAGAGCATAATCACGAAAAATGAGCCTCTGACCGGGAGATCCTAGGTTCGAGTCCTGGCGGCAGCAGGATTTTCGACACTAGCTTTTCAGCTAGGTCGAATTCAATCGCTGTCTAGAGGAGAATTCTAGCGGCCGGCTGCTCTGTTCGGTAGTTTTCCGTGGTTTCTGCGATCAACACCAGACGAATGCCGGAGCAGTACCCTACCAAACGGACCACGGATCGCGCGCGATCTGTCCTTCCTCTTCCTTGTCCTATCCTCTCCCTTTAGACATACACACTTACACTAACATGCACTATACTTCCACATATCCCGGGAGACCGGCTTAGACCTTGTCCTGGCTGGGGCGGTGCCCCGCTGGTGGGAGAGTCCTGGTTAGGGGGAAACTCCACTAGCCGACGGTAGGTCGGTGCCGGATCTCGCCATCCAGCGGGGGAAGATCACCGCCATCTCCCGCGAACAAAACAAGCACTCCACTAACGGGACTAATGATCAAAGCAGTTGACGCGCCCGGAAACACGAAAAAATCAAATCAAATCAACGATAAATGATACAGTTGCCTTTAGACTAGAATTACGTGTATTCATTCCTATTTTCATTATTCTGGTTGTTGTAGTAAATCGTACCAAATCCCAAAACGACCGGTAGCACAGGACTGTACTGACGTAATTCTCAGTGCAAGTTAAGTCGCCGGTAGGGCTCCCTTGCTGCACGCAATTCTCTGAATGGAGTTACCGAGTATTTCGTGTTCCTGAGCGCGACAAATAACCCCCAGTCATTAATCCCGTGAGTGTAGTGAATGCTATAACTCGAATTAACATCCTAACGGGGTCCTTTCCCCTGGGAAGTGAGATCCATTGCCGAACATCACGACGGCTAAAGGGATTTTACCCGTTCTAAATATCCTTCCCCCTCAGTTGGCAATCACCCCAGCAGGAAGGTTTTAACTTCCCAACTGGTTACTCGAAATGTGTGGTAGTGTAATGCATATAAGTATAAATGTGTGAGTGTGTGTGTGTGTGTAAGAGGAGAAGGGGCAAGGATTAGGAAGGGAAGATCGCGTGGGTTCGTAATCCGTTTATTATGTATTGCTCCCGCGCTCTCCTGGTATTGAAAGGGGAATCCACGGAAATCTACTGATAAGAGCAGCCGGTCGTTAGATTTCCCTTCCAGAAAATGACTGAATTCGAACTATCGACCAAAAGAATGCCGGAGCAGTACCCTAACAAACAGGCCACGGATCGCGCGCGATCTTTCATTTCTCTTCCGTGTCCTATCCTCACCCCTTACACAGACACCTACACTGACATGCACTACACTGCCACTCATGCCGGGAGACCGGTCGGGGACTTAGAACTTGTCCCGGCTGAGGTGGTGCCCCGCTGGCGGGAGATATCTGGTTGGGGAAAACTCCGTTAGCCAACGGTAGATTAGCGCCGAATCTGGCCATCCAGCTGGGAAGACCACCGCGATCTCCCAAGAAAAACACGCACTACACTAACGGGACTAATGACCATAGTAGTTGACGCACCCGGAATCACTTACAATCAATCGAACTATCGACGTAGCTAGTGTTGAAAATCCACCGCCGACGAGGATCGAACTGTAAGCATCTACCAGTCAGTGACAACACCTCCTAGATTAGTGACAACGACAGTTATTGTGACAACCTTTGTGACCATTTTACCACCCCAGTTTGTTTCTCTTAATGAAACACAAGTTTCTTTGCGCTACGGTGCCGTACCGTCAAATGAATCACGATTACAAACGTCACTGAATATCTACCGGCTGCGCACCTGTGCGGCAACAGGAAAAATCTTAAATAGTTTCCATGTTATGATTCCAGTTCTTACAGTGACATGCCCCCAAATAAAAGGATAAACTTAAACAATATTTAACTGCAATTTTGTCGGGAACATTTTTTCCGCGGATTAACGGTCTTTATGTTGTTGCCCGCTGATCAAGAGGATGTCAATACAGTTTCTAAACAAATCTTTACAAGAGACTGAGCAACTTCTATACGCGATCCCGTCGAAGTGATCAGGAAACTAGTGGGCTTGAAAATTCTGTGTGTTCAGGCGAGTGATTGCGTGACTACTCAACGACTTTCTGATGTCAACGACCACTTTGTGGAAATGTCTCTAGTAAAGAAAGCGAGTCTTAACCAAAAGCGCTCAAATGCATTCATGGCACATATTCCCATTTATATCTCTACAAGATATCACCAAGAAATTTTATAACTTGCCGATTGTAAATTTGAATTATTTCTTTCTATGCCGAAGTTTCGTTATTAAAGCAAACTCTTCAATTTCAAGTAATTCAAACTAAAACTTAGGAAAATTAGGAAATTGACATTAGGAGATTTTCGAGCAAAGCTAACATAACATTGTACTAAGATATGAATAATTAATATTATTAACTGTTTGTGTATTTTTTTCTTTTATTGGAGAAAATTATTTCATTTTTTCTAGCATGTTGTGCATTCAAAATATTGAACTGGATGAAGACAAAATTTTACGAAAGGTATTATTTAAAATACAGTAGATTCTACCCAAAATTCCAGTTGAAAAATAAAACTTGAATTTGTAATGCTCTGAAAAAAGATTTATTATAAATAATATTATATATTATTATTGCTTTACAGACAGATGTTTAACAATAATGTTTTGGTACAATCAAGATCTCCAAGCTTATCTAAATTAGGAGTGATAATATAAAATATTATTCAGGAGTGTGCGATATTCTTTTCGTTTTATAAATATAATTTTAACTATAACTTTTATTTCTAAGTTTTTAATGTGAGTTTGTGCTTGGAGGAGCAAATCATTTGAATATCGCATTTCATCCCTTCTCAAATTCACATCTGCCTCTTGGCAAGACACCGATAATTTGGTTTGTCAGCTCATCCGATGCAGCAGAACGAAGCCTGGTAGTCATTACCTGAGTCCCAAATCCCGAATACCCCTACTTCCATTTCTCGGAAAGTACAAACAAAACGTTAACAGCAGTGACCACTAATTTCAATGAAGAAGAGGGGGTACAAGGGGGAGGAGAATCCCTGTAATTCGAGTCCCCCGAACAATCTGTTGTTCAAACGCAATCAGCGCGGCCCAAAATTAGTGAAATAAATACCCTCTCCTGGCTGTGGGTGGCTGGGCTGGGCTGGGCTGGGGGATGTGAGGGAGTGGGCGTACTCGTCCGTTGCCCGAACAGGGCTGATCCACTTGATAGCACGCACGGCCGGCTGTTTAGTGTTTACCCTGCGGCGGAGCGACTGCGTGTGACGGAGGCGAGGGCGGCGGAGGCGAGGGCGGCGGAGGCGAGGGCGGCGGAGGCGAGGGCGGCGGAGGCGAGGGCGGCGGAGGCGAGGGCGGCGGAGGCGAGGGCGGGAGGCGAGGCGGGGAGGCGAGGCGCGGAGGCGAGGGCGGCGGAGGCGAGGGCGGCGGAGGCGAGTCTCCCGGTCAGAGGGACTGTCGTTACATCGGTTGATGCCCTGAGTCACCTCTCCCGGTCAGAGGGACTGTCGTTGCATCGGTTGATGTCCTGAGCCACCTCTCCCGGTCAGAGGGACTGTCGTTGCACCGGTTGATGCCCTGATCCAACTCTCCCGGTCAGAGGGACTGCCGTTGCATCGGTTGATGCCCTGATCCAACTCTCCCGGTCAGAGGGACTGCCGTTGCATCGGTTGATGCCCTGATCCAACTCTCCCGGTCAGAGGGACTGCCGTTGCATCGGTGGGGCGGAAGAAATGCTGCAGTAAAAGAGGGACTGCCGTTGCATCGGTTGATGCCTGATCCAACTCTCGGTCAGAGGGACTGCCGTTGCATCGGTTGATGCCTGATCCAACTCTCCCGGTCAGAGGGACTGCCGTTGCATCGGTTGATGTCCTGGGCCACCTCTCCCTGTGCGGGGACTAGAGCTGCGGGGGTGTGGCGGAAGAAATGCTGCAGTAAAGGTGGTGCGAAGACTTTGGTTGAGTAGACGGAGGGGAAAAACGAAAAGGAGTGGGATTGGCACGGCCTTGGGACGGTGACTGCAGTGAAAGAGGAGACGGAAGCGGCCTGGCGTCGATGGATCGGTGACCGCGGGAGGCCGGGGCGGTGGCGTGGGCGGTGGCAGCGGGAGTGGTTGCGTGGGTGGATGCGGCTCTCGCAGCTGGATGGCGCCGGCGCAGGGGACGTGGGAGGGCGGTCCAGCTAATTCAGCGGTGCTGGCGCGTACTGCGTGCGTGGGCGGGAAGTAAATAAACGCTCAGGGAACGAGTTCGGAGACGGCGGACAGTGGCATGCGTTTGCAGACTCGATGGGCAAAAATCCCGACTCTTCTGGATCCATATCTTAATCATTCGTTTCCGTTTGTGTTTTAAACCCTTTTTTGAGAGATGCCCGGGGATCTGATTTTAAGTCTTTGTCCAAAATGTTCTTTGCTTTAAAAAGGTGCTCATATATTATAGAATGATGATAGCGGGGTACTGTTATTTCATTTATACCGTACTAAAAGCCTGAATTAGACTTGAGTGTCTAAAAACTAAAGAACTTGAGTTAAAACTTTCCCATTCTTTTATTATTTTTTACTATTTGACTTATTAAAGAAAAAATTAATAATATTATGTTGAGGCGGTACTCAGCTTGAAATTTGGCTGCATATTGTAACAAGACTGCTTGGATCACGAGTAAGAGGAAGCAGCGAATATGTAACTTATCCTGAGAGAGATCCTAGTGGGCTCCCATGTTCTCGATAAATTACAGATCATGCGATTTTTCTCCAATTGTTTTATCTTTCGTCTGATACAGATACTTTTGTATATTTATTGTATTATTTTGTGATTTTGACTAACACATAATTGGGTTTTGACCGTTTAGTTCTCGTCTAGAGAGAACAATGGCAAATGTACGTGTTAACGTACACAACATTTTAACATGAATGACTATGACCATCAAAATGTTAAAATTAACCACCTTTCTATTATTTTGTTGTTATAAACAAAAATCCCAATTTTGCCTATTCTCAAAACATAAAATGGATTTTTTTAAACCTCAAAATCGGAGTGATGGCAACTGATTATATGCAGTCTAGACAAAAATTCATTCACGCTGTATTAAAAAGTACTGTATTTTTCGTTTACTTTTGACCTGGAGCAGCAAACTTATTGCTAAACAAGATCACACCAAATGGTTTTTCAAAAAGTAGTATGCACGCTGCTCAAAACACCATGTAAAATACCCTCATTTTGCTCTGCAATATATAAGTATTTTAATTGAAACAGTTTTCACTGATTCTGAAATAACAGTATATACACAGTATAACACCATTAGCAATATGTAGCGCTGCAGTAAATTAAACTAGCGTACCCGTGCGAGAACTCTCGTATGTTAAACCCCACCCTAATTTTTGCTGAGTGAAACTGAAACTTGGGTACAAGTAACCGTTTCCATTGTACCCGTACCAATTCAACAATTAGGTACACAGCATCCGTAGGCCACGGCAGAACGCTAAATGAATGGTTGCACTACATACACGAGAAACAATCTTCATCAGTATCAAGCAACTACAAATAATACTTCTAGTTTTTGCTGCGAGAGCGAATTTTGAATTAATAATTATGCAAATAAACCTGGTAAGTCTACACAAACCACGGTGTTCACAGAAAGCGTAAATAGTATAAGAAGGGTGAATATTAGCCGTTTGAGCGTGACGTTACAAAGACGGCCACCAGCAACAAGGTCATGGTTCGTAGATTCTATATTGAGATCGATTCAGAATCTATTTCTCCATGTAGTTTAATAGTATCAAGAAGCACCGAACCGGCACAGATTTCATAGAATATCTAATCTTGTAGATTACAGTGTGAGAAACGTTTCTTTTTTTACATGATGATTTTCGTCAACATTTGACATTAATATTTAGATCGTTTTTTAACAAATCCTTCATATTGTACTTAAAGTCAAAGTGCTATTCGTCACGTCTCCGTGAAATTCTCTTTCTTTAGAGACCTTATTTGATAAAGCTTGGTAGCGTATGAGAACCGCCAAAGGTGAAACTGAAATAATATAAGATCAAGAAAAGCAGTCTTCACGAATTTTGCAAAAACAGAATGTACAATACATTTCTTCTTAAACCAAGAACATCAAAAAATTGCTGGTCATAAACACGTCAATAACAAACATTAAATTCGAGCGGCGAGAGCAAATTTTGAATTAATAATTATGCAAATAAACCTGGTAAGTCTATAGAAACCACAGTGTTCACAGAAAGCCTAAATAGTATAAGAAGGGTGAATATTAGCCGTTTGAGCGTGACGTTACAAAGACGGCCACCAGCAACAAGGTCATGGTTCGTAGATTTTATATTGGGATCGATTCAGAATCTATTCCTCCATGTAGTATTAATAGTATCAAGAAGCACCGAACCGGCACAGATTTCATAGAATATCTAATCTTGTAGATTACAGTGTGAGAAACGTTTCTTTTTTTACATGACATTTTTGTCAACATTTGACATGGATATTTAGATGCGTTTTTTTAACAAATCCTTCATATTGTACTTAAAGTCAAAGTGCTATTCGTCGAGTCTCCGTGAAATTCTCTTTCTTTAGAGACCACAATGTGGTTGCGTGTGCGAGCCGCAAAAGGTATGTATACTACTGAAATAATATAAGAGATGATATTTCAAGAAAAGCAGTCTTCACGAATTTTGCAAAAACAGAATGTACAATACATTTCTTCTTAAACCAAGAACATCAAAAAATTGCTGGTCATAAACACATCAATAACAAACATTAAATTCGAGCGGCCTCTTTCTCATATCACTGAAGCTGGAAGTCATTTGTCTAGTAAGCTGCGACGCACAGGATCAGCATAGTTTTCTTTTCACGAATTCTGCAAAAACAGAATGTACAATACATTTCTTCTTAAACCAAGAACATCAAAAAATTGCTGGTCATAAACACGTCAATAACAAACATTAAATTCGAGCGGCCTCTTTCTCATATCACTGAAGCTGGAAGCCATTTGTCTAGTAAGCTGCGACGCACAGGATCAGTTTAGTTTTCTTTTAATTCCTGCGCGCATAGGAAATTAGAAGTATAGATTGCACTGCTGGAAGAGGCGATTCGAAACATCGTTCTGAGGCGCTTCATATCAGTTAGACCGTTCGCCTTCCATCGGTGCAATTGCGGATTTTCCCCCTTCAGGGGTTTTTCCCTCAGCCGTACCTTATGGTCTCGTTTCCGCGGCTTTGATGCGATGGAGAGACCATTTGGGGTGAATACCAGAAGGCGAAAGGTTAGAACGCGGTAGAATGTAGGTATTGTAATGGCTTAAAGGCCTTCGGCCTAGCCACATTGCATCAAGTTTTCTAATTTGGCTGTAATAATTACCTATTAAATAAAAATAAATTTCGGTTGATCGAAGTGGAAATTGTGGCTGACAAATGACGTTCGCTCGTTTTCTCGGGGTTCTCTCATTTCCTCTGCCTCTCATTGCATCATTGCTCATCATCATTCATATCATGTCTTTGTAATTACATACCAATCAAATCATTGACCCGCTTTCGATACGGCCAAAACACTTACGTACCGACATTACGTAATAGAAAGTTTTACCACTTTTGTAACGTCTTGATCTAATGCACTCCTAGTTATTTGACTGAGGTTTAAATTGTAACGACAAATCCTATGCAAAAAATATTACCTCATGCTTAATTCATTGCGCGAAGGCTTATGTTAACTACATCAATCTGTTTAACATTGATGCCATCCATGTCGTGTGAGCTGCAGCATGAACGCATACGATTTTGTGCTAATAAAGAGTGTGGGTATGTATAGAAGGTTTAATAATGATGTAATGACTATGGGTTGAATTTGATTAGGTTGAATTGAGCTTCTTGATAGTAGGGTTGATTCCTTCTGAGATTTGTCAACGGTGTTGTAAACTTCAGCTGTCAATGAAGAAGGCTCATTTGTCGCCACAAGCAATGGTAAATTCTAAACATCTATCTCTTATCCAGTAAAGTTATATTACTTATAACAATTACATGTGAGCGCTGATAATGAGAAGTAATGATTTGGAACGTTTTCTGCGTGTTTGTATCGATAGTGATGTGACAGAGTGTAAGAGCGGCCAGTGCGCAGAAACACTTCCTGAACTCTTACGTTATGAAATGCTAACATCTAATATTAGACCGGCTTAGGTGGCTCAGGGCATCGATTGATGACACTGCAGTACCTCTCGCAGAGAGGTCCTAGGGTATGAGTCCTGTTAGGGGCAGGATTTTCGACACTCGCCACGTAGTTAGGCTGTATTCAGCCGCTGTCTGGGAGAGAATTCCAGCGGCCGGCTGCTCTGATCGGTATTTTCCGTGGTTCCTCTGATCATTACCATGCGAATGCCGGAGCAGTACCCTAACAAACGGGCCACGGATCGCGCGTGATCATTCCTTCCTCTTCCTTGTCCAATCCTCACCCCTTACTTACAAACACTAACATTCACATGCACTACTCTACCACCCATGTCATGACACCAGTCAGGAGTGTACAGAGTATCTCCGCCGGGGCGGTGAACCGCTGGTAAGAGATCCCTGATTAGGGAAAACCTTCAAGTCAACGGATGTCGCCATTCAAAGGAGGAAGATCATCACCACCTCCAGCGATAAATAGCATGCTCTACATTTACGGGACTAACGTCTTAAGCAGCCGACGCGCCCGGAATCACTAATCAATCAATCCGTAATAAAAATGTATTCGAAGGTTGCCACAGAAGGATTGGAAATCCATGCAGATGGATAAAATAAAAATATTCATTTCATTGTAGAATATTATTTATATTCTCTCACCCCTAATAAACAAGAATAACCTGGTTCGAAAAGAATTTCGTGGCAGCGTGCAGCCACCGGTTGAGGTTGATGGAAACCCCGCTAGCTGACGGTAGTTCGGCGCTGGATCTTGTAATCCAGCGGGGGGACAACACCGCCACATCCCAGGAGAAATACATTACATTTACGGGACTTATGACCTGAGTAGTTGACGGTAATACGGCGCCATATCCCGCAATTCAGACCGCTGCCACCACCACCGCCGCCGCCACCTCCTGAGGAGAAATACACCACATTTACGGAACTAATGACCTAACTAGTTGACGCGCCCGGAATCATTAACAACCAACCAACCAACCAACCTCATAAGGATTTCGTGGCAGCGTGCAGCCACCGGTTGAGGTTGATGGAAACCCCGCTAGCTGACGGTAGTTCGGCGCTGGATCTTACCCAGCGGGGGGACAACACCGCCACATCCCAGGAGAAATACATTACATTTACGGGACTTATGACCTATTGACGGTAATACGGCGCCAATCCCTCAATCCAGACCGCAGCCACCAGAGAAAAACACCACACTTACGGGACTAATGACCTAAGTAGTTGACGCGCCCGGAATCATTAACAACCAACCAACCAACCAACATAATAATTTCGTGGCAGCGTGCCGCCGCCGGCGCGGCGCCCGCGAACGCGCCGCCTGTCGATAGGTCGACACGAAGATCGAGCGCAGTCCCGCCGCGCGCGTCCAAGGTCGGAGGTCGCGGGATCGATGCTCGGCAGCGGAGCGCGGACCGCGCGGCACCGCAACAGCCCGTCGTGCGACCAACACACGGCCAGCGCAGTCGGGTTATACTTGTTTTTTTTTTAAGTGGCAGCTGTGGGTAGTATCTCCAAGATGGAATTCGGTACGACTTTTTGCGTCTTTCTTGATCCTGCTGCTAGATGTCGCATGATCGCTACCGTACCAAGCAGTGTTCCACATCAAACGACTCTAGTGGCAAGACTGAGAATGATGCAAAACGTTGTGCCGAATTCCATCTTGGAGATACTACCAACAGATGCCACGTTGGAAAAAAATATGTATAGGCGCTCTTACCTCTGAATTTACAAGGCTTTCTTCGCCTGCAGTGGGAAAAATTACTCTTCGTTTTTAATGTTTTTTGTTATGGTTTACATAACAGTGGCTGATTACTGATTCCGGGCGTGTCAACTACTAAGGTTATTAGACCCATAAGTGTAATTTAGTTTGGTTTATTTTTTTCGTGTTTCCGGGCGCGTCAACTGCTTTGGTCATTAGTCCTGTTAGTGTAGTGCATGCTTTTTTCTCGGGTGATGGCGCTGATCTTCCCCCGCTGGATGGCGGGATCCGGCGCCGACCTACCGTCGGCTAGTGGGGTTTCCCCCTAACCAGGACTCTCCCACCAGCGGGGAACCGCCCAAGCCGGGGTAAGATCTAAGCTCCCGACCGGTCTCCCGGGATATGTGGTAGTGTAGTGCATGTTAGTGTAAGTGTGTGTGTAAGGAGGGGATAGGACAAGGAAGAGGAGGACAGATCGCGCGCGGTCCGTGGCCCGTTTGGTAGGGTACTGCTCCGGCATTCGCCTGGTGTTGATCGCAGAAACGACGGGCAACTACCGATCAGAGCAGCCGGCCACTAGAATTCTCCTCCAGGCGACTGAATTCGACCTAGCTGAAAAGCTAGTGTCAAAAATCTTGCCGCCGTCAGGACTCGAACCTAGGACCTCCCGGTCAGAGGCGCTGCAGTGGCATCAGTTGATGCACTGAGCTACCGCTCCCGGTCATAAGTGTAGTGCATGTTTTAATCGCGGGAGAGATCTTCACACTCTGGATGGCGATATCTGGTACCGACCTAACTGTCAGATAGCGGGGTTTTCCCTAACCGTGTATCTCCCAACAGCAGGACTAGCTCTAAGCTCCTGAGTGGTCTCCCGACATGTGTGGTGGTGTACTGCACGTGACTGTGAGAGTATGTAAGTAAGGAGTGAGGGTAGGGCAAGGAAGGGGATTAAGAACTAGGATTAAGAAGAACTTAGTTAAAACTTTGTAAATAACTATGTATTTAAAAGTAGGATTAGGCTTCAAGTAGGTAAAACTAGGCATTAAAAACTAGTATTAGGATTAATGTAATTAGGATTAACATACGGCGTTAAAAAAACTTGTAAATAACTAGGAATTAAGTAGGAAATAAGATCTAACACAAGTTACAACTTAGATGTAAGAAAAACCATGTATCAAACAAACTAATTCTGTATCAATCAAAATAAAATCACATGAAAAAAAAGAGGCAGGTAGCGTGTGCGAAACGGGAAATGACTAAAAACTTCTCAAAAAGGGAGCAGCCAAACCAAAACTGCAAAGAGCACAAATCAAAACACCGCGGGGGCCCAACATGAGACAATCAGAGGGCGCCCGCAAAGACTTTGGAAAAGTACAACTAATATAAAATCAAATCGGAAGAGCTCCACACCGGAGCAGGCCGAAGGAAAATGTTCATCACCACGGTGACCGCAAGGAAGGGGAGGGAAAATATCAGTCGAGGTCCGCAGCCCGATAGTTAGGGCATTCACCTGGAGTTAATGGGAGAAACCACGGTAAACTACCGATCAGAGCAGTCGTCGGCTATAATTCTCTACTAGACAATGGCTAAACTCTACCTAGATGCATACCTAGTGTTGAAAATCCTGCCTTCATCGGGGCTCGAAACCTAGGACCTCCCGGTCAGACTCACTACAAATACATTAATTGATAGCCGGTGAGGGTGTTTAAGTATTGTAGAGTAAAGGTAATAGTAGTCCGCACAGTCTTAGTAGTGGCCATATCAAGCATATAATTTGAAAAATATGAATTGAAGTCTTCTCACTTGCTTCAAAGTTGCCAAACATGGAGCATATGCATCCTAGTGGTAAGGAAAAGAACAAAGATGATTTCTCGTCCCCTCTTTTATAAAATAGTGAGGAAAATGCTAAAAATATCTTATTAATTGAGGCCTTGTAATAATGTTCCACGAAATGGTACTGTTTTGTAGTCAAAGTATTTCCAACACTTTTAAGGATTAGAATTTGAAACCAACATTTTGCAATATTTATGTGAATACTATTGGATCAAAGTCGGAGTTTGAAAATACAGTAATAAACAGCAGAACCAATACTTTATATATAATCATGCATATTATGCAATATTTCTAAGAAAAAAATAATTTTGACGGATCACAGTAAATAGTATATTTATTGTCCAAAATTAAATTTTTTTAAAAAATTAGTGTTTTTCGCCTTTTTTAGTGTTTTTTGCAGTGCCACGAAAAGAGAAATGGCTTGAGTCAAAATGGCAGCACTGCGCATCCTGGACCTGGATATATCCTGGGCAGGATTCCGAAAGGAGAGCGATAAATGGACAATAATAATTTATGAAATTAGCTTATAATGTTAAGCTTTATTGCATGCGTAGGCTACATGTTTTGGAAACGAGCGACGATAGGGGCGAGGTTTCAAATTTGTACGAATGCAATAAAGCAACATTATAAACGAGTTTTATATGCAATTTTTTGTATATCAGCATTATACATTTATAAGAGAATCAATCTTAACTTTGCGAAACAAATTTCTAATGACGTCTTGGGTATATAACATGTGCGAGAGAACGATAGTCCGCTGTTCCTTTTATCTCTACCTCCCTACGATTCTCTCGCTGCGATTGGCTGAATGTTTTGTGACGTACTCATTTGTGTCGTAAAATGACCGATTACGAACGATTTCTTGAAACAGAAAAAGGTCGATTATAATGTTGGTATATCAAAAAGGAAATTTATAAACGTCGGAGTATTGCCAGTTTTGTCCGTTCGGATCTGCCCTATCATATTTAACAGCGTCACAATAATACCTTCGGGCGTCTGGTTCATTCTATTGGAGTTTTCTCTTATGTTTTTAAACCTACCCGAAATGCCTACGCTCAACAGTTTAATCCACCCGGCCAGGACGTCTCGTGATGAACAGCACCTCCAAAGTGCCGGCAGACATTCGGTTTTCCCCGTCCGGATTTTCACGTTTAACTGCGTAGAACCAGCCACCCTGACAACCTTGAAAGCACAAATTTTCGTCAAAAATAAATACACCCTCGTGATAAAACATGCACTATATTTACGGGACTAATGACCATAGTAGCTTACTCTTCAGGAAACACGAAATAATCACTGGCAAACAGGGTTCAACAGCGATAGCTGCAGTGCCTCAGATCGGGAGATCCTACGGTTCTAATCCGACGGTCTGTAGGAATTTCGACCCTGGCTACAAAGCAATGTCGAATTCAGTCGCTGTCTGAATTCTAGTGATCGGCTGCTCTGAACTTTAGTTTCCCGTACTTTCTTCGATTCACACCAGGAGAGAGCCGGAGCCGTACCCTAACAAAAGGGCCACGGACCGCGCGCGATCTTTCCTTCCTCTTCCTTGTCGTATCCTCACCCCTTTTACACAAACTTACACTAACATGCACTACACTACTACTCATGCCGGGAGTCCATTCGGGGACTTAGAGCCTGTGCCGGCTGCGGCAGTGCCCCGCTGGTGGAAGATACCTGATTGTGGGAGACCCGGTTAGCCGATGACGCCGGATCTCGTTATCCAGCGGGGGTGGATCACCGCCACTTCCCGGAGAAAGCATTTACTCCGCTGACGGGACTAATTATATTTTTTATTAGAATTTTATGAACAGTTGCCGCGTCGGGAATCGCTACTCAATCAACAAAATAGTCGATTCATCGATTTAACAAAAGTGCACCTCCTTCAGATATACGATCATAAGGTTTCGCGTTTTGCACAAACATGAACCGGGTTCAACATCAGGTGGAACTAGCCGACGAACATCGCGCTAACCGGGAGCGGTAGCTCAGTGCATCAACTGATGTCACTGCAGCGCCTCTGACCGGGAGGACCTGGGTTCGAGTCTTGACGGCGGCAGGATTTTCGACACAAGCTTTTCAGCTAGGTCGAATTCAGTCGCTGTCTGGAGGAGAATTCTAGCGGCCAGCTGCTCTGATCGGTAGTTTTCCGTGGTTTCTCCGATCAACACCAGGCGAATGCCGGAGCAGTACCCTACCAAACGGGCCACGGACACACGCGATCTTTCCTTCCTTAGTCTTATCCTATCCCCTCCCCTTACACACACACACGCTAACATGCACTACACTACTACATATTCCGGGAGGCCTCTCGGGAGCTTAGTGCTTGTCCCGGTGGGCGGTGCCCTGCTGTGGAGAGTCCTGGTTAGGGGGAAACCCCACTAGCCAACGGTAGATCGGCGCCGGATCTCGCCATCCAGCGGGGGAAGATCACCGCCATCTCCCGAGAAAGAAAACATGCACTACACTAACGGACTAATGACCAAAGCAGTTGACGCGCCCGGAAACACGAAAAAATCAAATCAAATCAAATCAACATCGCACTACTTTTACCTGTAGAGTTTTCTCTATAGACTTTCGTGATTTCCTACTCGTAGACATGGAAAACGGAATGAGTGAAACTCCCACTAATTCGTGCATGTCCCATTAAAACATGAAGTAGTGACACTTCAAAATAAAATTTTGTATCATTTTACGTTCGATTAAACACTTTAGAAATTTTAATATATGTTAATTAATAATGCGTTATAAATATATATTTATCTTAATCAGTCTTTTCAGTTTTATTATTATTGTCCACATTACGTAGGCAAACAAGAAAATTTGTGATTTTTTAAAATAATATGATAATCACTAACTACTGAGTTAATCGCATAATCAAAGATATCTTTTGTTCAATTTTGCATCGTTTTATCGGGATTATTGCGCATATTAAGAGAGGTGCTACATACAAATGTTGCATACATTTTAACTCTATTTTTTGTCTTGAGTTTTAATGACCAGTAATGCTATCCATTTTTCGATCTCAAAAGCAGATAAGCGTGAAAATGTCACAATGAAACGCAAATACAACACTTTTAAGAACATACCTTACTGTACAAATATTTAGACAGTACGTTAACGAGGGTTGAACAATATTCACGAAATAAAATTAGGTGGAGAAAAGTAGCCATTAGAAAATTACACCGCATACTATGGTGTACGTCAATACCGAGGGATTCAGGGAAACGCTTGCATGTCGCGCACGTACAACTGAGCACGGAAGTATCGACAGAAAAGAAGAATGAATGACACACTTGGAAATCGATATTTTATAACTTTGTGGGGCAGTGGGATGTGCGGCACTCCGCGAGTCCCAGCAGCTCTCACTCTCTACAAACGAGCGAATGTCTACCAAGGGTTCTCTTCGGCGAAGATTTTCACATTCACGCTACCGCTTTTATTTATTTATTTATTTATTTATTTATTTTACGTCAAAAAAACAGTTAAAAACTGCGTATGACGTGCTATGGGGAAAAGTGAATTGTGTGCACATTTTCAAATTCTTGATCCTACACTAAGTCATATACTACTTAAATTTTGAATTTTGAAAGGAGAAAAAACTCCCATGTAATAAAATCTATTTTCAAGGATAAATAAGCAATACATTTTGGCTCTTATTACTTCCTGCCGACAACATGAAACGATAATTTGAATAATTGTATTTCCACTGAATTCTAGAAGACGTGAGCAGAAAATGAAGTTACATTTATGTCCAGAAGCAAAACAAGGGGCCATCTCAGCATTTGCTCAATGGATCAGGGAAACTGGACGAAAAACCTGATCGAGATGGCTTCTGTAGTAGAGAGAAAGTTATGTAATGTTGCGCAAATTCTGGCGAATTTTCGGCAGAAAAACTCTTATTACGTAGCCCTGGCAACGAAAAAGTGGATAAATCCAGTTGATAAATTTACAAAAAATCCTCTTTCGCGTGCTGTAGCCAGAATCCATGTTTTGTGGCTTCTTGATACCGAAAAATTGAATGAAGGCAAAACGACTCTCTGTCCATCCGTCGGTGAACAACGCTAGCGGCTTATACGTTAAACCAATTTTCACCAAAATCTATATTCCCCAATTGATCTGGCTGCTGCCGAGGCCTCTGGCTTCTGCCGAATTTGAAACAGATATTTTAATTTTGAGGAATACTTTATATAAAACCCCTGCGATATTTTCCATATTTTAAAAACATGGCTCCATGGTAGTGTATTAAATTTTGTTCTTGGATAGTGAGAAGGACATTAAAACAATAGTCCAGGTCTCATGTTAGTTGAAAACCCTTATGTTTTGAAAATTGCAAAAGTTCAACATTTTTTTGGACTTTGGACGTTCTTTTAACCAAAATATTAAAGCTACAGATTTTTCTCTTAATGAAATCTGTTAATTCTGAAAAATATATTTTGAAATAAGGTTATGTACAATTTTCCGAAAATTTGAGTACTTTTCGCGTAATTGGCCTGAAAATAGGGCGAGATAGTACGTGCTGTTTTAGTACCCCTAGTTTATTGTATTTATTTATTTGACATAGTAAAACAGTTTAAACTATTGAAAGTACTATAGGGCAGAAGAGCAGTCTTTACACTATTTTGAGCTATAGAATCCCTAAGTTAGCTCGAATACTACATTAAGTTGAATTATAAATTCAGCCTCCAGGTCAATGACCCCCGTCTCGATTAGGTTTTTCGTCCAGTTTCCCTGATCCATTGAGCAAATGCTGAGATGGCCCCTTGTTTTGCTTCTGGACATAAATATAACTTCCTTTTCTGTGCACGTCTTCTAGAATTCAGTGGGAAATACAATTATTCAAATTATCGTTTCCATGTCGTTGCGGTAGGAAGTATTATTCCGAAGGACAACATGGATAAGAGCCAAAATTTATTGCCTTTTTATCCTTGAAAATAGGTATTACTTTTTTGTTCTTCAAAATGTAAGTAGTGTATGGCTTAGTGTAGGGATCATAGAATTTTGAAAATGTGCACACAATTCACTTTTCCCCATAGCACGTCATACGCAGCTTTTAACTGCTTTTTTGACGTAAAATAAATTTTTAAAAAACGCACTTTTTTTCGGCAAGATTTGATATGAAGAAAATACTCGCCCCCGTGACATAAAAACTGTTTCTAACGCAAATGATTTAAACATTTTGGCACTTTGGGCCCTTACTGTTCCCCACGTAACGAATCAGTGTACTGATGCGAAAACGTGAACAAGTATTATTTGAATAAATATGTTTTTCACTGCCACCTTCATTAAGCTCAACACAAAGTGTTCATGATAATGCTACATTTATGAGGCTCAGTCAAATGAAAATGAAATAGGAGGGAGAAGGTAAGGAAGGTGTCTCTTATTTCAAAAGTAATCGCCAAAACTATTAATAAATTTATCCCACTCTGAGACATGATGGTCAATGCCAAGAAAAAATGTTTTCAGTTGCCTACGGAACAATGATTGTACCCATGCATGCACAGTTTCATCCAAAGCAAATCGACGGGACAGGAAACGGTATTCTTCTACGTGATGCCGTTCCAGGTGTTGCAATGATGCCGACATTGTTCGCCTGTTCAACAAACGGGCCACGGACCGCGCGCGTTCTTTCCTTCCTTTTCCTTGTCGTATCCTCACCCGTTACACACTCACACACACACACACACACACACACACACACACACTAACATGCGCTACACTTCCTCACATGCCGGGAGACCGGTCGGGGGCTTAGAACATGTCCCGGTTGAGGCGGTGCCCCGCTGGAGGGAGATACCTGGTTAGGATTGATTGATTGATTTTTTCCGGGCGCATCAACTGCTTTGGTCATTAGTCCCGTTAGTGCACTGCATGTTTTTCTCGGGAGATGGCGGTGATCTTCCCCCGCTGGATGGCGACATCCGGCGCCGACCTACCGTCGACTAGTGGGGTTTCCCCCTAACCTGGACTCTCCCACCAGCGGGGCACCGCCCCAGCCGGATCAAGCTCAAAGCTTCCGACCGGTCTCCCGGAATATGTAATTGTGTAGTGCGTGTTAGTGTAAGCGTGTGTGTGCGTGTGTGTGTGTAAGGGGAGAGGATAGGACAAGGAAGAGGAAGGAAAGATCGTGCGCGGTCCGTGGCCCGTTTGTTGGGGTACTGTTCATTTGACTGCCCCTAATATTTACTAGCCATAATTAATACAAGACAGGCAGAGATGTCTTTTGCAACTGGCCAAAGCGTGATTACCAGCACAAGTCACTTTTGTGCTACAGCTTTTTTCCCGTGACCAAAATCAAGGCGATTCCCGCAGTATATTGGTCCGTAGATTCTTTTCGTCCGTCCTTTTGATTTTATCTTGTATTATTTGTAGAGTTTTGGGGGAGTAAGTACCAATGAATTCCATAACAAGCAGTGGGATTGGTAAGTCTTGTCTTGTTTTAGAAGACTTGTGACATTTACAGAATCACGTTTTGATATGACTTCCGAATGAAAGTTATTTTTCAAAATTTTTATGTAAGTTTTCTAGGTACGGAAAATTTTTGCTCTTTAGATCACCATAAATATGGAACGTCTTTGGATGTGGATATTTCTGACCAATGTACGATAATCTTCTATCATGACCAATTAAGTTTTTATTTTATTTCGGCATAAAAGGTATATTTTGCCATGAATTTAAGGATTTAAACGTTGCTTTTTTTTCGATGAATATATATTGGTGGAATTTTCAAAGCTTTGACTGGTGAATCATCGCGATTCTCTTCATTGTTTCGGTTACCTGTTGGCATTGAATGAAACCATGATATAAATCTGCCCCTGATAGATTTCTCGTGACATTATTTTGTGGTATCCTTTGACGACCCCTACGAATGTTGGGTCTTGATCTTTCACTTTCACCTACTGATAAACCACTGGAGTGTTTGCTTTCACTTAAGATTGTATAAAAGTCACACAAACGTTTTTGTTGGCACAGTGGCAGTTTCTGTGATTGTCCTAGCAAAGAGGATGTTCCTTTTGGCTGAAGCAAGCCTGACTGACTAAATCCATGATGAAGTTTTGTATATGATATATTGATGAATTGAGTGTCAAAGAGAAATATTCGGTGTCATTACATTTAGTATTGCTGTTTGCCTTGCACATCGACACACCCGTTATTATTTGCCTTGTTCTAGGACTGTTCTTGTGAAACTCTCACTTGCACACAGGCTAGATGTAAATGGCAAGAATATTTGATACATTTGTAGCTATGATCATGATTGGGTGCGCGACAATGCATGTCAGTCCGTCGATGCGCCCAAGATCAGATATCACACCGATAAAATTTAGAAACTTTGGAAGGATGAAAGTTTAGATATGATACTAAAGAAACTGGAAATGATCGCGAGGGACAGGATTCAAACCCACAACTCTGGTGACCGCACCCTTGGGTGCATCGACTCCAAGTCCCTATTACCAACCCCACTTTTGTATTCCTATTTTAACCTATTATTTGAGTAATCCATCTTTCTGCTACTTACTCCATTTCCTGAAAGCCTCATTTGTATTTATCCGCACGCAAGCTCTGCATTTCCAGAAATGTGTCATTGTTCATACATGCACATTTATGTCACGCATAATTACAGTTGAACGAGTCCATTTCATTAACTTGTTTACCGGGAAAACGCTTCATTTAAAGTAATTTTCTGTGCTAAATGACTAGTCGGTATTACTATGAGTTTAGCACGTTCATACAGGGATTACATAAAACAGTACATGGATGAAAAATATTCAGTGTATCTTATTGACTAACAAGCATAATACTTTTTTTGTGAACTATACGATAGAATCATGACAGGAGCAGAACCCCCCAAATTTAAACACATTTTACTCAAATATTAGGTGTTATTTTTATCTTATACACTGTGCTGGAAAGGTTTAAATCAAATAGATTAAATTTATTTATCTTTCGCATAGTGAACAAAACTTTAGTACATAAATCACAATATCTGTATTAATCGTATAATTATGTTAATCACAAAATCCGTAATGTGTCATTCGAGATAACTGCTAACTTACTAGACAAACGTTTTGTGAAAAGTATAATTACGTGTGTCAAGAAACAACCATAAAATCAAACCATAGAAAACATACTCGACCAGTTCCTCTTCTTTTATTCAGCACCCAAAGCGGTTAACTGACAATGCACGATACGGCGTCCACTGCACGATATCTTTCGTGTGAGCGTAGTATCGGCCTGCTACTTGAAAACCGCAGAAAAAAACCTCGCGGCATCTCCCAAGTTTGAGCAGCAATGACTCTTGCACTCTACCTTGTCGCGCCCGAGTAATTTTCTATAAATACAAGGCCTACCTACATTGTCGTAATAATCTTTGCATCTCCCTTCAACGTCATTTATGTTTAAATAGATATATTTACGGAATCTATTTAAAAATTGGAAACGGGCCGGCCAAATAAAGTTCTAGATCCTTTTCCTCCTATACATTTTTAAATAATTCACTATATATTTTCAGAAGAACACACTACTACTTTTCTTTACACAATAATTGTTAATTTTATTTTTAGTACAAACGTTCTAGAAACATTGAAAATTTAAACCTACTACATTCTATTCGAAATAGTAAGTGAATTCATTTACTATTTCGTACTTAGTACGTAATAATTGATAAGTCAGAATTCTGATAAAAGTGTGTGCTCTATTGCAGAGGATTCCAGCAATATTTTTATGAACTATTTAATGCATGGAGTTGTAGATTGCTTCATTTCACCATATTCTGATCCATCATCTTGTTTCCTGGGCGATATTACGATTTTTTTTATTTTCGAACAGAATTGCTCCCACGAATTAGACGTGCGAGTCTCCTCCCTCACCTAAAGAAAGCACCTACCCGAGTGGTCTATTCACTGCAGCGCCTCTGACCGGGAGGTCTTGGTTCGAGTTCTGACGGCGGTAGGATTTTCGACACTAGCTTTTCAGCTAGGTCGAATTCAGTCGCTGTCTGGAGGAGAATTCTAGCGGCCGGCTGCTCTGAGCGGTAGTTGTCCGTGGTTTCTCCCATCAACACCAGGTGTATGCTGGAGCAGTACCCTATCAAACGGGCCACGGACCTCGCGCGATCTTTCCTTCTCCTTCCTTGTCCTATCCTCTCCTCTTACACACACACACTTACACTAACATGCACTACACTACCACATATTCCGGGAGATCGGTCGGGGGCTTAGAGCTTGTCCCGGCTGGGGCGGTGCCCCGCTGGTGGGAGAGTCCTGGTTAGGGGGAAACCACACTAGACGACGGTCGGTCGGCGCCGGATCTCACCATCCAGCGGGGGAAGAACACCGCCAACTCCCGCTCAAAAAACATGCACTACACTAACGGGACTAATGACCAAAGCAGTTGAAGCGCCCGGAAACACGAAAAAAATCAATCAATCAACCGAATGGTCTATTCAAGGATGTTTGTTTCCGCGCTCACCAACTAGTATGGTCATTAAACCTGTAAGGAGGTGGCGGTGTCTTTCGACCGCTGACATCCTACGTCACAACACGTGAACTACAAGGGGTTCATCTTCCTGATATCTCTCCCATCGAGGCACTTCCCCATTGGATTGATTGATTCATTAGTGATTCCGGGCGCGTCAACTACCGAGGTCATTAGTCCCGTAAGGATAGTACATGTTTTACATCGGGATGTGATTTTCCCCCACTAAATGCCGAGACTCGGCGCCGACCTACCGTCCACTAGCGGGGTTTTCCCCAATCAGGTATCTGCCACCAGCGGGACACCGCTTGTCCCAGCCGGGACAATTTATAAGTTCCCGGCCGGTCACCCGGCAAGTGTGATAGTGTAGTGCATGTTAGTGTGTGTGTTAAGGGGTGAGGGGATAGGTACGAGGTAGAGGAAACGGACCACGGATCGCGCGCGGTCCACGGTTCGTTTGTCGTGTACTGCTCCGGCATTCGCCTGGTGTTGATCGGAGAAACCACAGAAAACTTCCGATCAGAGCAGCCGGCCGCTAGAATTGCAGCAACTGAATTCTATCTAGCTATCTAGCTAGTGTAAAAAAATCCGCCCCCGTCGGAAATCGAACCCTAGTATCTGCCAGCCACCAATGCTGCAGATGCAACGCAAATGCTGTGTTCGTCTTTATTGGGCTAATAAATTAAAGGTTTAGGTTGAGAAAGTTGGATTGAAAAAGGATTGCTCTTCTGGAGGGGTGGATGAAACGTTTGGGAAGGGAGGTCTTTTAAAAAGATAAAGTTAGCAAACGTTCCTACTTGGCACGAAACCGTACGTCTACATCTTTTCCAAAACATCCCCCTTTATTTGTGACGTCACGTTGCTGGATAGGAGGCCTTGCTGTGGTAAGACAAATTTAGAAAACTTGCCCAATTGGCCACAAACCTTATGACTATTTTTCGGGAATGCATCACACCTTGTGTATGACGTCATGCAGCTGGACAGAAGGCCTTGCTGTGACGGAGGTCTGTGTCCGGAGAGCCCTGGTTCATTCAATATCCGCCCAGTTGCACCTAACGAGGGGCTTGCGTGCTTATTTTGTCCCGTCGCTGGCAATTACGGCGCCTTGTTACTCATCGCTCGCTCTGTCACGCTGCGTTGCTTTCATTCCTGAACTTTCTCGGATAGACGTTCGATTTTGAATGTAAAATGCATCTTCCTTATAAAATCAACAGTGACCTTCCCCCAACCTCTCCCCGATATAGAATTTCAAACGTTAAAATATTGAATCGCGAAAGTAATTGCAACAACGCTCGTGGCTCATAGCGAAGTCGCTTGCCTTTCACCACTGAGGTCCGGGTTCGAGTCTCGTCGAATCTCATGTGAAATTTGTTCTAACAAAACGAGTTTGGCTGCTTCACAAGGGCTAGTCCAACCCTTGTGAAGTGTCCTAAACCCTGCTCCTATCCTCATTCCTTCACAATTCTGGCCGCTGGGTAGTGACGCAGGAGCGCGTAGCAGGAGGCGCGTACGCGAAGATGCTACCTGGCGGCCCTCTTGACAACTGACAGCGACGTGACGCGACATGACAGAAACTTAATGGAGGATTACTCCACAAACGCGCGATGTAATGGAGGATTACTCCCCAGCGCAAGGCGCTCAACGCCCCTTAACGGGCTTGGAGACGCGTTGCGTCAAAATGGTAGACGCAACAGATAAGGTTATTCACAGAATGAAATTAAATAATGAAAACCGTTAATTGACAACAATGACTACTTATCGTTCCATTTGTTAACAGCATTTTGTAAGTTCGCCTCCCAACAGACGTAAATGGATAATCATTCCGACCTACAAATACAGTTTTGCTAAATGTTCAAGATGACACAGTCTGTTGGTTTGAATAATGTCAAAAATAATTAAAAACTGCATGTGACATTTGGGTAAGAAGTTCATCCTATGCACGCTCTTTTACACTAAACACTGCAGGCACATTTACTGCATGCTCTTTTACTACGCCAGGTTGAATTATGAATACCACGAGAAGTAAGCGATTTTGACATTTCGCTCACTACTATTCTGCGTATCATTAACTACGGTAATTGCATCGGAAAACAAGCTGCATATTTTAGCTCATCACTCATCGTGTTCAACGTGAAGTAATCGACTCACGCGGCAAGAACATGACTGAAGATTATTTTAGACCTCATTTATAAAGATTGGTGGACTGGAAGAGCCGGAAAAAGTATGTATACTACTGAAATAATGTAGAAGACTAAGATATGCAATCTTCTAAACAAAACATGCACTCGTTCTTAATCGTCCATTGCGAAGGAAGAAAATACATAAATGAATTGCGCAAACGCAGCACTGCATCAATTTGCCTCGGTGTGTGACGGAGACACTAAACAGTTTTTTGCTCCTTTCGAAAAATTCAGAGATCATTAAAGAGTTTTAGTTGGTATAAAAGCACCATAACGTATACGACACTTTTCAGCTCCTGTGAATGTGCGAATTGGAACGTAACGTTGGCGTTACATGGTAAAACACTTCACCACCAGCATTAGTGAGAGTAATCACGTGATGCGTATCGTGGATGATGTATATGATACATGTGGATAAGTCATAAGATCAGGATAAACACAATTTTTCTCAACTGTGGCGGCAGAATGTACGTTCTCATGACGTAACAACAACTTTGTAGTTGAATAATTGTGAAACAAGAAATGCGGGATTATGGGAATTTAGCATTATTAGCACAAACAATACCGCCAAATAACGTAGGCTTTCGCAGACGGAGTTAGGAGCTACTTGGCTGTCCAGGCGACGCCGCGTCCTAGACGCAGGTGCCAACTTTTTGCCCTGAAGAAGCCCGCAAACTGACGGTCGAAACGTTGGCACCTGTACCTAGGATTCGGCGTATCCCCAACAGCCCAGTTCCTAAATACAGTCAAACTTCAGGACTACTCCCATTTACAAGAAAACGTGCAAGAAATCTCTTTATATTGCACACTGGGCACGTGGTACCCCATCACGTATTACTTAACACAGTGGAAAACTTCCTATTTCTAGGAAATCTCAAGAGATTCAACTTTGAGTGATTTGTGGGAATTCTGATTTGGTGTTGTTGACGTTCTTAAAAGAAGAAATAAAAGAGGACATCTTCGTCAATATATTATACGTTTCAATATGTTGACAATATTTATTGTTACAATATATGACTATACAATATGTTGACGAAGATGACCTCTTTTATTTCTTCTTTGAGTGATTTGTCACAAAAACCATTGTTACGAGTATCATGAACATTGTTCACAGGAATGGAGGCGATATTGATGTATGTAAGTAATTAATCGTTTGTCGTAAAGAGTTTGTACTGAATGTAGCGATATCATTACTTCTCCCTCAGGCATTACATGAGTTGGATTGTGTCGATACGTCGATCGATCTATTTTTTGCAGTCTTGAAAAACTTCATTTTACTCTGGATGCGTGATACAGAAGTTGTTTTGAAATACATTTAACTGCCATGTTCAAAGTTTTTGCATTTATTTCTATACTACTACATCAACACTACTAAAATAGTATAGAAGAGGATTCTACATTCGGGCCTCAAAATGTTCTTTAACACTTAGCGGACGACCTGAGAATTCTGTCACACTGGTATGGACGTGGACCCCCTTAGACTCTTCAAATTTAATTTCAAATATTACAGTATTAAATTCTATTTCAAGTGACGAGCGTTGAAACTTATGATAAATTACTGAAGAAAATATTAATCAGGATATATTTGTTAATACGTTATCTAATGAAGGAATTGATGTGATTAGGAATGGTTGAGTAAAATTAAAAATACCTTTAATTTAACGAATTTATCTTTATCATCGAAATTTATTTAACATTTAAAAATATATTAATGAAAACTAAAATAACTCATGAACTGATAATCAAGTACAAAAATGTTACTACCGCAAACACTAAAATTCTGACACTAGTTTCATTAGGAATCGTTTCTGCACAAATCTGGCAGACTTTTTTGTGCTTTCCGGTATAGTATTTTGCATTCTCAGTTATTTATTCTTTTAATTTATCACTCTCCAGAAATTCCTCTTCATTATCGCCTTCTTCCCCAGATTCTACATACGATTGTCAGTTTGCTGAGTCACAGTCACATTCAATTTTATGATTCTAAGAAACACACTCACAATTATTGACCTTCCCCCCCTTTTCAACAAAAGTTTCTTCAAAATCATCGTCATAGTATTCACACACTCCCTTAACGGCCTAGTCATGTTTTCTGTACATTGCACTTTCTTCAGATGCGCCACAGAACAAACAGTATTAACGCGTAATGCGAAGCGTACTCAATGGGAGTTACGCTGCTACGGACGTGGAGTCCCTATATCTCCTGCGCCAAAAAGGTTGATAATTTCCCAAAAATTCATTCCACAACAGTAAGCTCGCGAACCGTTTCTTAAAACTGTAGAAGGGAAAGATACAAGACGAATAGAGAATTTAAATAAAGTGTAAATGTAGGTTTCAGAAATTTCGCGAAGACAGAGTCGGTCGTGAAGACAGAGTCGGTCGTGAAGACAGAGTCGGTCGTGAAGACAGAGTCGGTCGCGAAGACAGAGTCGGTCGCGAAGACAGAGTCGGTCGCGAAGACAGAGTCGGTCGCGAAGACAGAGTCGGTCGCGAAGACAGAGTCGGCCGCGAAGACAGAGTCGGCCGCGAAGACAGAGTCGGCCGCGAAGACAGAGTCGGCCCAGGGACTCCGCGGCGGTAGCTGAGTTTTAAATGAAGTCAAACATCAAGGTTATTTATCTCAGACTCTATTTATTTGATGCCGCAATAGTAGTTACTAAAAGTGTCACTGGCCATTATACGAAATCAGAAAAGATGTTCCGTCGGCTGCGAAGAGCAATCCTGGCACGATGTCCTAGTAGCGACGTTCGCAACACGCTATATATATGATCACGAGCAGAGTGGGGCTGTAAGCTTTACGTCCAGAGATTAGAGAGCGGCGCCAAAAGCCGTTACAGCTCGTAGATGGCTGTGACATGGAAAATTTTAGGTAGCAACGTAATGTGCGTGTTATGTAGAGATGAAGAAAATTCGATCCACATCCTCTTAAATTTCAGACGCAAGTCATGGATAGTGGAGGAAATGGAGGAACGTGCGTGTATATGCACATTTACGATTGTCGTCATCAAAAACAAGATTATTTCCAAGGATATTTTCAGGGATAATAACATACATTTTATGGAAGAACTACGAATTTAGAGGGGGAGAGATTCGGTATGTTATATTCTTCAACGTGATATTAAATTTTCTTATAGTGATGGGTATTACTTAAAATTATGTTTATGACAGAAACGATGGTTGGAGTGTCATTATTTCTACGAGTGAATAATAGACATAATATGGCAAGGCAAGACTATATTTCCATTACGATTTTGAATTATCCTATAAGTTTCTTGCGGACCAAAGACAACTGAAGTCGTAGCTTGCAAAAGAGGCAAACGCCAAAGATTGTTTCTGAGATAATTTTTAAATGCCATTCCTTCCGGAACAATACATTTTTTTGAAGTGTGAGTTCTTTAAAACATATTTACTATTAGTTAAAAATAAGCAGCATGATACGTGAAAAAACGTTTTGTTTAATTACGTTTGTAAAATACCATAATTAAATTATAGGTAATGTAAATATTCCTTCACAATAAAGAGATAAATTATTTCCTTACAAAAATATGTATCTGAGGACGAAGGTGTTGTCTCCCACGTGATTGATTATTTTGTCGCTTCCGGGCGTATGTGGGAAAGGGGACAGATAGAACCAAGAATGATGAAAAGAAGATAACGCGCGGTACTTGTCCAATTTGTTAAGGAGCTGCTCCAGCTTTTGCCTAGTATTGTTTTTTATTTATTTTACGTCAAAAACAGTTAAAAAGTCTGTGTGACGAGCTATGGGGAAAAGTAAATTCTGTGCACGTTTTCAAAATTCTGAGATCCCTACCCTAAGCCACATACTTTTTGAACTTTGAATACAGAAAGAAAATGAGCGTTTTTTGCAAGAATTGTTTATAAAAAATTCACTCCGATATAAGAAAATCTATTTTCAACGGTAAATCGGCTATAAACATGGACTCTTATCCCTCACCATGTCCTTTGTCAGTATTATTATTATATTGTTATTATTATTATATATCATTATTCAAGGAATAATACTTTCTGCCGCGACAACATGGAGAACGATAATTTGAATTACTATATTTCTCACTGAATTCTAGAAGAGTACACAGATGATGAAGTTATCTTTAGGCCATCTCAGTATTTTCTCAAAGGATCAGGGAAACTGGACGAAAAACCTAATCGACATATTGACAAAGAAACCACGGAAAATTCTCGACCAGAGCAGCATACAGCGCCTGAATTCGAGATAGCTATTTTGCAAGAGCAGCTATCGGTGTCTACAAGCGTCCCTTCCCATCGCTTGAGGTTGTTATCTTCACCTGCAGCCCACCATGCCTCAGTACAACAAACATCTAGGTCCGTAGCAAAATTTACCAAAATTCGAACCTGTTTCCCTTCCAACCAAGTCTTCTAAGCTTTTCCTTTCAGGTCGACCATTAGCGAGCAGTAATAAGAAGTTGATGTGCTGACTTGACTTTCACTTCGGGTAAATTGCAGAGTTCAAGTGTAAGCAAACCAGGTCAAGGGAAGAGGGGACGCTTTTGAGTGCTGAGAATTTTCAAAGAGATCTGAGGGGAGAAGAAAAACATACAAAGCGGTGAGGGGAAAGAGAAACTATGAGAGGATCGAGAGACAAGGCAACGGAAAGAAAAGATTTATGGAGCAGCTATCTCCGAGGAATATTTAAAGAATGAGGGCACGGGAAGTTGTTTGTTTCTGGCTTATCTTAAACTCTTCATTTTTTAGGCTAATAAGCCCAGTGAAATGTCAGCAGTAAACAAGATGTTGAGATGTGATGTTCCTCACAACGTTTATTATATGCTGTAAAATAACGTAAAGTAACTTTATGAGAGGTATTTACATGATCAAGGGTGAAAGCAGAATTTTTTAATATTGATTGGAACTATTTTTGTCAAAAGTTGCATTGTAGTATTTTTGCCCCAATGTAAATACTGAAAAATTTTTTTTTTTCTAAAAGTGAATGGTTATTGGTTTTGTATTAAAAACGTCAAGGACGCAAAGCGATAACTAGCAGATATAAATCGCATTCACGTTTTTACTGAAGTACAAATACTTCAATGTGCATACAATAGGTTGACTTCCAAAATAGCCGCCAATAAACATCTACATTATGTAGAAATTAATCGATTACTGATAAATAGATAATAAGTAAATTGATCGAGCAGTACAGAAGCATTAGGAGAATGATAAATACTGTAGAAGGTGGTAGTAAGAAGTAATGGAAGCCGAAAAATCCAATAAACATGTCTCTGGTTTCTTAACGGTATAAGGTTACAGGTGCTTTAATTATTTAAATATCCAATACAATGAAGTCGCATAAACCGGATGCTTAAATTATTGTGATGCAGGGATGCTACAAAGTGAATTTAACGGGAGGAAATGAAAACTAAGAGATGAATTAGTCGCTCGGATATTCTAAAGCGCTGCAGTCATAACAGTACTAACTGTGTGTCATCTCCAGCGCTTTCAAGCTCTTAAAAAAGTATTTTTATGTGTTGAATTTTCTATTAATGTTATATATGTTTATATATTGTTTTTAAACTAAACATTCTACAGTCCTCAGATACGTTTGAAGTGGGGTATAAGTACTCGTATGACGCGATTTTCAATTTTATCACACCTAATTTACAAAATGCGGGATGTTGAAACCCCTGCATCCTGTATCATTGATATATGTGTGTGTGTGTGTGTGTGTGTGTGTGTGTGTACTATTACTCAAAATATCTTATATAGACATATAAACTTATGTATACCTTATACAAAATATTTTTAGTCAGACTCTAGTAAACCCGGTTCTTTCAGGGCATGCATAACTTGATAAACGTGCAGTTTTTAACACTAGTACTAACGTGAAACGAGGCACAAGTGTTCAGATAAATGGGACTGTAACAAAGCAAACAAAATATATTCGTCTGACAGCATTAACTATTTCTGACCCCAAAGTATCATTGTAGTAATTTATATACTTTAATTAAAATACAGTGAAAGTTAGTAAGGCTGCTTAAAAACAGTATTTGACGTATGGTAAATGTGATTTTATTTTGCTTGTATAACGGCACCATTTGGCCTGTAGGCCTCGTATCGCAACCATTCCTAATGCAAAATAAAATGTCACTTTTACCACTCGTTTCTTAAATAACTATTACGTACTCTTATATAAGGTACACCACTATTCATTTACTGGATTACTATTTATATTCGTGAAAAAATCCAGTAAACATGTCTTTGATTTCTTAATGGTATAAGGTTACAGCTGCTTTAATTATTTAAATATCGCATACAATGAAGTCGTATAAACCGGATGCTTAAATTGCACTGCCAAGGGATATTAAATCCTGAAGCCCAAGATTATCTGAGAGCTACAACTCTGTGATAAAGGTTTTTTTATCCACAACGCCCTCTTTCTTGTACTCAAACACGCACCTAAGGATAGACGCACCTAAGGATTCTGTTGTTGGTCGTCATTCTGTTGTTGGTCGTCGTAGCGGTTGGACGTGCTTTAGCGGAGCTCCGGGTGAGACAATGGGTTGCTACCTGCAGGAGTATCGGGCGCGCATCGGGGCGTGGGCCGCGCGCTTTTCCTCGTGCGCAGCGCCGGCAACCTCGGCATCGTTTCGCGGGGACGGCAGCCGCCGGAGCAGCGTCGTTGTGTCGACCACGATAGCGGTGCTCTTAATTGGAGGTGTCGAACCTAATCCGGGACCTGCAATTGAAGCAACTGCAATTCGCATCTTGTGCAGTGGGTGCAACAGCAACTTGAAATCAGGGAAACAGTGCGAGTCGTGTGAACTGTGGTACCATGCGAGTTGTGGTAAAAACGGAGACATGGTTAACGGCAAATGGTTTTGCAACAAGTGCAAAGAAAACCGAGTCCGGCTACTGGAAGAGAAACTGGATGCTGCTCTTCTGCAAATCCAAGAGTTGCAGGAGTTAAACGCAGCTCTGGAGGCGAAACTCCGAGCTGTTCCAGTAGAGACGCCGCGCAGCCAGTCGTAGAGGCTCCAACTGCGAGAAACCCATTCTCGTAATTGGAGACTGATAGTCAGGCACGTAGGTAATCCACAAACATATGGATGTTGTGTGCCTCCCGGGAATCTGTACTGAGCAGCTGCGAAGGTATGGAAATAGGGATCTCGAACGCCAGATACCGTCATACTACATGTCGGTACAAACGATCTCAGGAGAAGAAATCTGGACTCGTCATGGGGATATGGGTGACCCGTGATGAAAGTGCAAGAAAAGTTCCAAGTGCTAAAATATATATTAGTGGGATTCTCAGGCGTCGCGGCATTCCGTGGAGACGGGTTGATGTAGTCAACCGGATGTACGAATGGGTGGCGCAAACTAGAAAGGTGTTTTTTGTGGACCCAAATTCTTGGTTGCAGGACGGCGATTTCGGTCGTGACGGCGCATTTAAATCGCTCGGGTCCAAAAGGCTGGTGGACTCTTCTCGCGCGTAGGAGGCCCGAGGGGGGGGGGGGCGGCGGGCGGACTGCAGTGCGGCGAGTGACGACGACGTAGCTGCGACCTGCAGTGACGGGTGACGGCGGCGAGGGACGGCGACGCGGTGACGGCGGCGTGGGACGACGACGCGGTGACGGCGGCGAGGGACGGCGACGCGGCGACGGCGGCGTGGGACGGCGACGCAGCGGCGACGGACAGTGTCGCGGTGACGGCGGCGAGGGACGGCGGCGCGGGGGCAGCGACGACGAACGGCGACATAACGGCGGACAACGACGCGAGAACGGTGGCGAGAGACGGACTTCACTATGTAATCGCGCAGAAGGTGAGTCTCTGGTCTTTCTGCAGGTTAATTGTAGGAGTATTTATATCAAAGCTGTTCATTTCTGGAACACTGTAGAATCTTATAATGTAGATGCCGTGAGTAGTGGAATCATGGCTCAATGCGGAAATATTAAACGCTGAAATTTTCAGACAAAATTTCTAACATTCAGACGTGATAGAATAGATCGATTATGGGGGTGTTTTTATATGCGTAAAGACAACTTTGAAGCAGTAGAGGCATGGGTGGATGATAAATTTGAAATAATAGGTGTACACATTCGAGATAGAAATTCAAAACCAATGGGAAATTATAGGTGCGTATAGGTCACAGAAAGATGGGCACGAACCGTTGCAAAGACTGTAGAGCGAACCGCGCAATCAGGAAAAGTGGGAAAACGTCATTATCGGAGGAGACTTAAATTTACGCACGCTACTTGGGAGGGGATGTGGGGCTGAAGGCGCCGCCCAACGCCTCGTTAACGAGTTGGTTTGGGACAACGGCTTAACGCAGGTAGTGACTAAACTGATACGCGATAATGCTTTACTGGACGTTTTCCTTATTCGACTGGTGGACAAACTTCTTCATGCGAAATAATTCCTGAATTAGCGACCACAAAGGAGTCCTTCTAAAAATGTGCAGAGAGGTAAGCGAAACGATCCCGTTAAAGAAAGAAAAATTTTTCAGTTTTATAGAACAGATGTTACAAACATGCAATTATATTTTAAAACCAAATTTTCAACTTGGGCTTCTAGCGGATGTACAGTAGAACAGATATGGACAAACTTTAGGAACATAATTTTAGAATGCTTAGAAAATTCATGCCTACCAAGAAACTACAGTGCAATCTGATCCGGTCTATTTCAACAAAGAAGTGAAGCGACTGAAAAGGAAGGTTAGGAAAGCGTATAGTAAACGCAATTGTAAACAAAGAACACAAAAATAATTTTCTACAATTATCTAAAGACTTACTAGAATTAAAGTTACATACCCAAGAAAATTACCTAAAATCTATTCTAAATGATCGATTGAACTGTTGGCAAATTTCTTCAAGTATGTAAGACATAAGAAAGGAACAAAGAAAATATTCCAGCGATTCATGGAGCTGACGGTTCGTTAATTACAAATGACAGTGAAAAGGCGGCTTGTTTAAATAGGCATTACGCGTCGGTTTTCAAGCCGAAGGATCAGATTTCAGTAAATAAATCAACACCCGTTATGAAACCTTTAGAGTCGATGCAGGAATTGATTAGAAAAAGGATTGCAAAAATTAGGAAAAATAAATCTGTAGGTCCTGACGGAATACCAGGAGAAATATTGAAATTGGGAGGGGAAGCCATGATTCCTTACCTTGCTAGGTTAATGGATGTCACTGTAAAAATACGATTCCTCAAAATTGGAAAGAGGCAATTGTAGTGCTGATTCAAGGGAGGAGACAAAAGGATTGTAATAATTACAGGCCTATAAGTTTGACATCAGTTGTATGCAAGCAGATGGAATACATGATTGCGGAATATATTAGACGAGTCTGGAATAAAACTGACTGGCTTTTTCAAAATCAACACGGTTTTCGTCCTAGCTATTCGTGCGACAGCCAGACTATTTCTTTATGTCAGGACATGCAGATTCATTAGACGAAGGGAGTAGGGTAGATGCAGTAATATTAGACTTTTCTAAAGCATTTGATCTGGTTCCACATGGCTTTTAATTGAAAACTGTCAAAAACTGGATTAGATCATCGAATAATCTTGTGGATAAAAGAATTTCTTGGGCCGAACTCAAGCAGTCAGAATAGGTGACAAACACTCATCGAAAGCCGATGTAACTCTGGGTCCCCAGGGAGTGTGTTAGGCCATTACTATTCTTAGCGTTTATTAATGATATTGCAACTGAATAAAATCGAAAGTTAGACTTTTCGCTGATGATTGCAATATATAGGAGTATTGGCGCGTCTTCGGATGAAAATTTTTACAGAACGATCTTAACTGTTTATGGAACTGGGCGTGCAGAAATAAGATGGAATTAAATCCGAAAGAGTAAATTCATTTGTTTTACCAAATCTCGCTCGAATGTACACTCGAATTACAAGTTAGAACTAACGATCATACCGCGTGTAAAAACTGTAAGTACTTGGGTTTGGTCCTGCGTAGCGACTTGGGTTGGTCGGATCATATAACAATACGGTCAAAAATCATGGAGGGCGCTGCACTTTGTAATGCGCATTCTAAAAACAGTAGTTCGAATGCCGATCCTTGCATATACTTCACTTGTTCGTCCTATTTTAGAGTACGGAGCGGCCTGCTGGGACCGCAGAAAGGCAAATCGAGGCGTTAGATAAAATTCAAAAACGGGCCGGGAAGTTGTAAATCATGGACGCGTTGATGGACGAGATGAATGGGAACCCTTATCAAGAGACGGAACGGGCGCGTTTATGCGTAATGTACAAGACATACAAAGGGACTCAGCATGGGCAGACATCAGTAAAAGATTACAGAAATCTGATTATAAAAGTAGAGGAGACCATCCCTGGAAAATACGATGTAGAAAGCAAAGAACTGATGTAGGCAAGTTCTCCATTTGAATCGTACTATAGTAGATTGGAACAAACTACCTGCAAAGGACTAGAGACTCTTCCTTCTAATGCAGTGAAATTTAAAATATACTTAATTCTATGTAGGTCATCATTAATAGCACTGGGACTTTTATCATTATTATTATTATTATTATTATTATTAGTTTCATTATTATAATCGTTAGTATTATTAATAATATAGTCATGTCTCTTATTCAGTGAAGTGAAGTGAAGTGAAGTGAAGTGAAGTGTAGTGTGGTGGGGGCACGGAGGGGGAGGGGAGGGGAGTGTAGTGCAGCGCAGTGAAATGAAGTGAAGTGGAGTGAAGTGTTAGAAAAGCTATAAGTCAACATATAGATAACTCAAAATTAATTATAACTAGGATATTAATCTCTAATTCTAATTGTAATTATATTTGTAAATATTCGTAATAGTTTTGTAATTGTATATCTAATTGTAATAATGTTTGCCACCGAGCATTAGCTCAAAGCGAACTTTAATAAATCTATCTATCTATCTATAGCCGAATAAGGTGGTGAAAACTGCCTGCAAACCAAATCAATAGTCGCGATGCCCACCCATATGAAAGATAATAAAAAATGCCGTACATACCATTGACATTTTCAATGGTCTCATTTGTTGGTAATGGTTTATATTGCACGAAATAAACACCAAACTTACGAACTTATTTAAAATTTGTATATGATAAATGCAAAATATAAATAATAATTGAAGTAATTGTAATAGCATTTGAATGCCCCAAAACGCAATGCACTACGCTTACCAGCTTTCTTCATTGGTACCGCAGTCCTGCATCACGAACCCTTCCATAATTTCCCCCGTGTGAGGTAGACTGTCCCCACGAATTAATATCCCAGCTGTGAGCCCCCTGAGCTGATCACATGCAGAACACGGAACTCCTAAACAGTCTCCTCTCTACACCCTCCTTGGTACGAAACATTCAAATCACACCGGGAAACTAGACACCTAAACGGAAATTCTAATTCCTCGTTTGAGTGCTAATAAGTGGGATCTAAGTTTTTACCCGCCCGCTGAATAGAACGTTTAATGGTTAAGACAACGGTATTTTTCTACTCTCATTGTATAATGCTGTTATTTGATGGCTGGAACCACTTGCATATGATATATGCATATGATATCGTTATGATACTCATAATATAATATCATAATGATACTCATTACAATACAGACTACATTATAATACAGGTGCTTGACCAATCACAGAGAAGTTAGCAAACCAAGTACTGACAATCATTGAGAATCGTTCTAATAAATGTTTCGTTCGATTGTGTACATTAAAATAGCATTTGATATTAAATTGTGCTTGTCAGTTTTAATTTCTTTTATTAGTAGTAATTTTTTCGTGGTTTCGTTTAAAATAAATTAGATTGTATTTCCACTTCGATCCTATTTGACTAGTGCAGTACTCCCTCGCTGGCAGACTGGTAACCACAGCCACCTGTGGCAGTTTGCGAGGGTAGGATTACGGAGCTGTCCGCTTGGTGGCCTTGACTGAATCCTGCATGTCAAAGACCACGAAATGATTCAATGTAAAAGTTTAACATACAATAGTCGTAGAAAAAGTACCATATGAAACACGCTGTAATGGGTATTAATACTCTCGTGTGAAGTTTACGATACTCGTTCGTATCGTAATATCACACTTTTGTATTAATACCCATCATTAAATCAAGGTTCATAATGTACTAATGTGTTTCCGCGGACGAAGACTACTATTATCATTAGTCCCGTGAATTGATTGATTGATTTTTTCGTGTTTCCGGGCGCGTCAACTGCTTTGGTCATTAGACCCGTTAGTGTAGTGCATGTTTGTTTCTCGTGAGATGGCGGTGGTCTTCCCCAGCTGGATGGCGAGATCCGGCGCCGACCTACCGTCGGATAGTGGGTTTCCTCCAACCAGGACTCTCCACCAGCGGGGCACGCCCCAGCCGGACAAGCTCTAAGCCTGACCGGTCTCCCGGAATATGTGGTAGTGTAGTGCATGTTAGTGTAAGTGTGTGTGTGTGTGTGTGTGTGTGTGTGTAAGGAGAGAGGATAGGACAAGGAAGAGGAAGGACAGAACGCGCGCGGTCCGTTGCCCTTTGTTAGGGTACTGCACAACTGTCTGGAGGAGAATTGTAGCGGCCGGCTGCTCTGATCGGTAGTTTTCCGTGGTTTCTCCGATCAACACCAGGCGAATGCCGGAGCAGTACCCTAACAAACCGGCCACAGACAGCGCGCGATCTGTCCTTCCTCTCCCTTTCCTCGCTCCATGCACTCACACCTACACTAACATGCACTACACTACCATACATGCCGGGAGACCGGTCGGGGACTTAGAGCAGTTCGGCGCCGGATCTGGCCATCCAGCACGGGAAGAACACCGCCACCTCCCGAGCAGAAACACGCACTACACTCACGGGACTAATGACCATAGTTGTTGACGCGCCCAGAATCACTATCAATCAAATCAAATCATCAACCACTTAACTGGCAGCAAACAAAATCTAACGGTGTTTTAGGTACTTTATTGATGTAGAAACCTCCATGAATAGTCAACGAATGGAAAATAGCATGATATAAGAAGATATACAGTATGAATCGCGCGCTAGTAGATTCTACGGACGTCTTATTTTAAGGCAACCTCTCGGCGCCCGTAGATTCTAAGGACTGCGACCGGACTGCTCGAGTTAAGTCTCGAGCTCGTCTCCCAGCATGTGTGGTAGTGTGAGCTACAACAGTTAGTGTGCACCCAACCCAGCCACGATTATCCATGCCAAGTATGCCAGTGTTTGCCAGAATGACACAACCCATCCTCATTAAACTATTAAGTCCTCAATTCGTCTCACGAACTGTGTGGCAGTGAACAGGTATCAGCGGAGGGGACAAGAATAACGAATAAAAAACGTACAACTAGTGGTATTAATCCGAGAAACCTCTAAAAACTACCGAACATCCGACCACTAGCATTTTCCTCTAGACGCGACTGAATTGGACTTAATTATGTAGATTATTCCACTTGTGGAATTAAAACACATAGTATTTAACTATACATGTTAAATGCTCAATCAGAGCAGTGTATATCAAAACCTTTATCCCTTTTTCTCTCCGATTTTTCCTACCGCCCCTATTCTGACCAATAATAAGCTGTGACTCATCTGTGGAGGCGGTATGTATCGATCTGTGTTGATGTGAAGTATGTACTACAACACAGCCTCTTTTATTTTAATACGCTTTCAGTTATTTTCAATATTTGGCCCATTTTGGAACTCTGTTTGGAGTAATTTCATTCGGGGAATAGTTCTATTAAAAACCATTCGTGCTTTGGAAATTCTCAGATAAATCCCCTTCTTGCCTCGCGAGTCTATTTCCAAACCACTACGATAATGTCGATAATCCGCCATCGTCGGGACTCTAGCCCTAGGCTCTCTCACTGGGAGCGGTATCTCAGTGCTTCAACTGATGTCACTGCAGTGCCTCTGACCAGGAGGTCCTAGGTTCGAGTCCGGACAGCGGCAGGATTTTCGACACTAGCTTTTTAGCTAGGTCGAATTCAGTCGCTTTCTGGAGGAGAATTGTAGCGGCCGTCTGCTCTGATCGGTAGTTTCCCGTGGTTTCACCGATCAACTTCAGGTGAATGCCAGAGCAGTACCCTACCAAACGGGCCACAGACCGCGCGCAATCCTTCCTTCCTCTGCCTTTCCTATCCTCTCCCCTTACACACACACGTACACTAATATGCACTACACTACCACATATTTCGGGAGATCGGTCGGGACCTTAGAGCTTGTCCGGCTAGGCGGTGCCCGCTTGGAGAGTCCTGGTTAGGGGGAAACCCCACTAGCCGACGGTAGGTCGGCGCCGGATCTCGCCATCCAGGGGGGGAAGACCACCGCCATCTCCCGAGAAAAAACATGCACTACACTTTCGGGACTAATGGCCAAAGCTGTTGACGCGTCCGGAAACACGAAAAAATCAATCAATCAGGATCTCCCAGGCAAAGGTGCTGCAGGGGTAACAGCCATTGCCCTGAACTATCTCAGCCGATTAATGTTTAAGGGTTAAAGGGCAGAAGGCAAAGAACCCTATCCGCGCGCTTTGACTCCCTGGCCGCTCTGAGGCGTCTCTGTGCCGTGGCGTGGACTGGCGTGGCGTGTTCGGGTCGAACTTGTCAGCTCTACGTCGCCCACCGTGGGTCTCAGCTAAATCGCATGACCGTCCCCCTCCCTTTACCTACCCCCTCTCCCTCCCCCGCCCGCTCTCTCAGGGCTCAGCCCCACCCTCGCTACCCACCCTCGTGCACAGTGTGCCCAAAGCGCGTAGGTCCACGCGCAAAGTTTGGACATGGTGGGAGCGGACCCGAGCTCTTTGGACAGATTGTTCGTAAGGCTATTGCAACTACTGTTGTCCCAGCAGCGTTTCTACCCAGTAGATCTTACGATTCTTGTCCATTTTTGATACTAGCTACATAGCCAGATCAAAGTCTCCTTAATTACACACATTTATATTTACATACATGCATGTCGGGAGACCAGTCGGGAACTTACAGCTTGTCCAGACTGGGGCGGTTCCACGCCAGTGGGAGAGAGCAAACCTACGTCAAGATCGGTACCGGTACACCACAAAGGGGAACACCGCCATCTCACCATATAACATGCACTTCACCTGAGACTATTGACCCTAGCAGGACAGCACTCCATAGTAATGATCATAGCAGTTTACTTACCAGGAAACTTACAGGAAGATAACCGCCACCTCACCATAAAAGCATGTTTACGAGACTTAGCAGATGAGACCACAGCAGTTGACGTGTCCGGAAACACGAAATAATCAATTAATCAATTTATGATCGTGATTTTCCTGGCCTTACTTGTGTCCAAGGAGCTTTCCTAGTGTGCCAGGTACATACCACACATAAATGGGCCTTTCCCCAACCCCTGCCCCCGCCCCCTTCTCCCAACACTGTGGAGTTGGCGATCTCACTGGCTTTTAATAAGGTCCAACGAGACCCAGGGGAGAGCTACCTGGGCGCAGCCATGCTCCGCCGGCTAATTACCGGTCCAGAATGTAGGTTTCGTATCTTTACCGTCTTAGCTGGTGTGCTAAAATGACTAAAGCCATCAACGTGGGGTAAGCACAAGTAAAAAGAACCACATATGTAGTAGTTCCTGGAAGTATTTAAAGGGAAATCACACAGCCACGTTCCTGCCAGAGGCTAAATATTGATCTAGAATGTATGATCCGCGCAAATACTAGTAATTTAATTAATACTAACGTACCCGTGCGAGAATTCCCGAATATTAAACCCCACCCCCTTCTCTATTTTACCATTTCCATTTTAAGCCTGTAATATATTTTTCCCTCAAGACCTTCTTATCCTCCATCACTTGTTCTGTATTGCCTCCTTGTAATTGATAATAAAATACACCCTTCTCAATAAAAACTTATTTAATGTTGTTACCGAGCAGATAGGTACACCCGTGTAATTCAGTCGCGTAAAATATCAAGTATTTAGTTTAATTTCACATACAGTGGCAGATTCTACAGGTTCTGAACAGGTGTGGAAGAATCGAGAACGTCGAACCAGCAAAAATGTAATAGAATGTTCAAGAAGATCTCATCTTGTAGATTACGGTATAGAAACATTTCTTTGAGGCCTTTGGTCTGAGGCTGAGGCCTTTGGTCTCAAAATTGTAGTTTTTAAGGCCCTAAAACACTTCATTTGGGAGTTATTTAAAGATATAGATTCAAAAATGCGACCGATTGTTTTGGGTCGCATTTAACATGAATATTTAAATGCGCTTTTTAAAAACAAATCCTTCATATTTTTAAATTCAAAGTGCAATTTGTCACATCTCCGTGAAATTCTCTTTCTTTCAAGACCTCGTTTATAAAGATTGGTGGCGTGTGAGAGCCGTAAAAGGCATGTATACTGCTGAAGTAATATAGGAGACGATAATGAAAACACAGGCTCTGAGGTCACATAATGGCGCATTCATGGGGAGACCCATGGGGGTCCTGCCTGAAGGTTGACCCGACCCTGCTGAGGGATCGAAGTGACTAAAGCCATCAACGCATTATTAGAACAAGTGAATACAACCATATAAGTAGTATTTCCTGGAAGCTTTTAAAGAGGCAAACCGGCTGAGCGGTAGCTCAGTGCATCAACTGATGTCACTGCAGCGCCTCTGATCGGGAGGTCCTGGGTTCGAGTCCTGACGGCGGCAGGATTTTCGACGCTAGCTTTTCAGCTAGATCGAATTCAGTCGCTGTCTGAAGGAGACGTCTAGCGGCCGGCTGCTCTGATCGGTAGTTTTCCGTGGTTTCTCCGATCAACACCAGGCGAATGCCGGAACAGCACCCTAACGAACCGGCCACGGACAGCGCGCGATCTGTCCTTCCCCTTCCTTGTCCTATCCTCTCTCCTTACACACACACACACTTACACTAACATGCACTACACTACCACATACCCCGGGAGACCGGTCGGGGGTTAGAGCTTGTCCCGGCTGGAGCGGTGCCCTGCTCGTGGGAGAGTCCTGATTAGGGGGAAACCATACTCGTCGACGGTAGGTCGGCGCCGAATCTCGCCATCCAGCGGGGGAATATCACCGCCATCTCCCGAGAAAAACATGCACTACACTAACTGGACTAATGACCAAAGCAGTTGACGCGCCCGGAAACACGAAAAAAATCAATCAATTTAAAGAGGCAAGAGGGAAACAGATATTACTACTATTGGATATGGAGAAATAAATAACTGAAACACTTCTCGTTGACATTATTATCTATTATTTTCACTTTATATTTTCAATTATTTCTACATCTACTATTTTCTTAGCTATTCCTTCAAAATGGAATTCCATAAGATTATCGCAAATACCAAAAAAATGCATTACTCCCACACACGAAAATAGGATTTTCAGTGTGTTCCAGTTCTGTCCACCTCGTTGCGCACACGAGACGACTGTGTCTCAAATGACCTGCCGCCGTAGACCAACCTCCCCGAAGGAACCGGACGAGGGAACGGGTCCGAACTTCCGTCGGATTCGCCCGCTTACCAGCGGCTAATCTGATCGGCCGATGCGTCCCTGGGGACTCCCCTGAAGATAAAGGTCATCAGAGAGCCTTGTTCTTCCAGAAAGAACAGGGAAATCCACAGTAATCTGTAAAGTGACCAGATTGAGGGACATTTTCTTCACTTTTTTTTCCTCTGAGAATATGCCTTTAGCAGTATCTCCAACTGGAATGGCCTATTACTCGAATTCCGACCGTCGCGGATATTTGACGCTAGCTTTATAACTGGGTTGGTTTCAAATATTACCATGGGAAAAATATCTAGTAGCGGGTGGTTCGGAACCGTAGTGCTCCGTTGTCTCTCCAACCAGTACCAGGTGAATGCTGGAGTAGTATCGCAACAAATGCTTCACGGATCATCCGCAATCTTTCCTTCAGCTTTATTCCTTGCATTAACGTTATGCACAGATATAAATGTTCATATGGAAGCACAAGCCTACCACACAGGTATCGGGAGCGGTAGCTCGGTGCATCAACTGATGTCACTGCAGCGCCTCTGACCGGGAGGTCCTAGGTTCCCACTCCCCACGGCGGCAGGATTTTTGACACTAGCTTTTCAGCTTGGTCGAATTCAGACGCTGTCTGGAAGAGATTTAGAGCCGGCTGCTCTGATCGGTAGTTATCCGTGATTTCTCCGATCAACACGAATGCCGGAGCAATGTACCTAAAGGACACGATCGCGCGCGATCTTTCTTTCCTCTTCCTTGTCCTATACTCTCCCATTACACACACGCACTTACACTAACATGCACTACACTAGCACATATTCCGGGAGACCGGTCGGGAGCTTAAAGCTAGTCCCGACTGAGCCGGTGCCGCACTGGTGGGAGAGCCCTGGTTAGGGGGAAACCTTACTAGGTAGGTCGGCGCCGGATCACGCCATCCAACGGGGGAAATCACCGCCATCTCCCGAGAAAAAACATGCACTACACTATCGGGACTAATGACCAATGTAGTTGACGCGCCCGGAAACACGAAAACTCCATCAATCAATCAAACCACACAGTTAGAAAGACCAGTCGGGAGCTTAGAGTTAGTCCTGGCTGTGGCGGGACCCTGCTGGGGCAGACACTGAAAGGGGGAAAACTGCACAAGCCGGCGAGTGTCAACGTCGGATCACGCGTCCTGCGAGAAAAGAACCTGACCTTCTTCCTATTATAACATCATTAAACACAGGATACTAGTTGGTTAGTTAGTGATTCCGAGCGCGTCAACAGCTTAAATCATTAGTCCCGTAAGTGTAGTAAATGTTTTTCTCGTGAGATGGTGGTGATCTTCCCCCAGTGGATGACGAGATCCGGCGCCGACATACAGTCGGCTAGTGGGGTTTCCCCCTGACCAGGACTCCCACCAACGGGACACCGCCCCTGCTGGGACAAGCTCTAAACTCCCGACCGGTCTCCCGGAAAATGTGGTAGTGTAGTGCATGTCAGGGTAAGTGTGTGGAGAGGGATAGGAAAGAGGAAGGAAAGATCGCGCGCGGTCCGTGGCCTGTTTGGTAGGATACTGCTCCGGCATTCGCATGGTGGTGATCGGAGAAACCACGGAAAACTACCGATCAGAGCAGCCGGCCGCCAGAAGTCTCCTCCAGACAGCGACTTAATTCGACCTAGCTGAAATCCTGCCGTCGCTGTCAGAACTCGAATGTAGGACCTCCCGGTAAGAGGCGCTGCAGTGACATCAGTTGGTGCAGTGAGCTACCGCTCCTGGTCAGGATACTAGTGAACAAAGTAGTTGACGCGCCTGGAAACATAATAATATCTTATTATACTTGTCGTTAAAGAAATACTTTATCTTGAAGATGAAGGTATTACCTCACGAGCGACTACTATCTTTCTCGAGTAGATAAAGTATTTTTATCGTCGTGTTTAATATTTTACTTTATTTTATTCCATAATTTTCCATAAATACAATTTAAAAACATGAGATTATCTTACGTACCTAGTAGTTGAAGGAAAGAACGCAAACACCAGCTCGCATTTAGATTTGCACAAGAGTGCATTTTATGAGCTGTAATAAAAATTACTTCAACTGGTAGTAGCGGATTAAATGCGTATTGCCGAGAAGAGCGCACATGTGTATAGGAGAGTAGATAAAAACATTTTTATCCACTTTGGTTAGGTAAAGTCAAACATTACGACATTAGGTTCAGTGTCGTAATGAAGCTCTTTACCGCACCCAGTGCGGTAAAGTACTTCATTACGACACTCGTTTTTAATGGTTATTCATGACTAGCTTGATTCCTACTATTAAAAATAACAACAATTGTTCAAAGAATTTTTATTGACATAACTTTTTAACAGAATAAGAGTTCAAATTATAATAATAGCTATGCTTATTTGTTGTAAACATTAATTACAAATTTGCTGCAATTTGATACCGTAATTCCCGATGATGTTGAAGCTGTACAATTCATATTTGCATTTGAAATATTTGTAGATTCCAATTCGAAATATTTTCCCATAATTTTCTAGCTATCTCTTTTTATTTTGCACTGATGTTTCGACATAACCTTCAGCAACAGAATTTGACTTCCATCCACCTGTGCCTCTTTAACACATTCATGTCAGCACCTGCATCGGCGAGTAAAGAAGCAGATGATCGACGAAAGCAATGTCCTGTAAAAGTTTCAGAATTCTTCAAACCAAGATACATTGCTATTTTTTTTGGAATGTTTCAAAAGTATTTATCCCAACTGGTTGGAAGAACATTTCCATTCTTGTAGGAGAGAAAGAAACGATCGTGCTTGACATTTTCCGGCCGAAGGCGAAAATATTGACGAAAAGTCTCCAAACAGTTGAATTTTGACACTTCCTTGAGTAATAACAAATTGTCTTGAAATTAATGTCTTGGTGTTTGGTATATTAATTATAATATACGTATTCTTATCCTCTATATCACTTAATTCTAAATTTTTCAATTCCTCTCTACGGTAAGCTCCAAAACGCCAACTATTAATGTCACCCTTCATCATTAAATAAATTTCATTATCTGCCTCTATTAAAAATTTATGTATGTCATCTTTCGAAAATATTTTAGATTTCTTGCTCATGTATCCTTCGCTCTTCTTTTTAAGAAAGCTATCAATTGTGTGAACTTACTTATGTCCACATTATCATTAAGCTAAATTGTACTCTTTAACATGGAATAATGTGACCATAGACTTGAGGGTTTCTTTAGACTTACCAAAAAGTACGCCATCATAACTTTTTTCCGAAATGGTTTTAATATGTTTGGTTGCACTCCAGTCTCTAAATAAAGTGTATTCACGCTCATATTTTTCGTGATTTCTCCCGGTATAGCGTGTCTAGAGCAGCATTTGCTGTTATTTCGATGTCAGAATCACAGCTGCTGTCACTCATATTGGAAAAAATCCTTACACCGTGGAAAGAATACACAAAGCTTGAGGTTGACACCAAATGTGTTTCAATTGTTATCATTGTTAGAAACAGTGTCGCCACTTCTAGAAAATAAATCGTTAGTACTAAACGAACGCGTAGGACGATCTTTTAGATTAAATCTAACTAATTTTTACAAAGTGGATAAAACGTTGTACGATATACGTAATGTAACATCTTATTACAATACTCGATTGTTACAAACTCGGCCTAACGGCCTCGTTTGGCAATCTTCCAATCTCGTATTGTAATAAGATGCTTTACGACACTTATATCCTAAATAACTATTAACATCCGTGAGTGTAAAAGACTTACAGTAACAGTATACTATTGACCATTAAGATGCGTGTAGAGTGTTGTGTGGTTTGTTATGTGGAATCCGTTTGGTTCAGATTTCTTTTGCAACAGAGGCTGAAATGTTCATAAATTATTTTTTATTTGTAATTATTATACGACAAAAACTGTTAAAAACTGTATGTGACATGCTATGGGGAGAAGTAAATTCTGTGCACGTTTTTATAATTCTGTGATCCCTACCCTAAGCCATATACTACTTGAATTTTGAATACAGAAAGAAATGAGCTTTTTTGCAAGGATTATGAAAAAATATTCGCTCCGAAGCAATCAGATATTTTTATGGGTAAATCAGCTATAAATTTGGGCTATTATCCCTCATCATGTCCTTCGTGAAGAAATAATACTTCCTGCAGAGACAACATGGAGAACGATAATTTGAATAACTATATTTCCCACTGAATTCTAGAAGGCGTGTACAGATAATGAAGTTACATTTATGTCCAGAAGCAAAATAAGGGACTATCCCAGCATTTGCTCAAAGGATCGGGGAAACTGGACAAAAACCCGTTCGAGATGGGGGTTATTGACTCAGAATTCAAATATATTTGTTATAATCTTGCGAAATCGTTACGAGTACTTATAGAGCAAGTATAATTTTGTACGAATATAAGTTTATTCTGCAATGTATTTTTAAATGTTGTAAGTTATTTTCACCCGATATAGTCGTTAATTGACGACTATTATTGAAACAACGATAAATAATTTGTTTAAACTTTTCCCGTTTGAGGTAATTTAACCTTACCAAGTGCTTTTTGGGGAAAATTCCATTTGAGCAAAAATTACTCTCAATGCATTTCCCAACACTCATTGACAAAACGTTCTCTGCTTGAGTAGCAAACAAAAGAAGGCGGTTTGTTTAGGGAACTGGGAGCGACTTGAGTGCTTTCAAAAGACCCAGCCTTCGGGAGCGTTTTCTTTATTTCCGGTGCTTGTCTTCAGAGCGATGTCTTCCCAGAAGTACATATGTATAGGCAAAGATTTTCCCGTGCTCTTATGTTTATGTAATCATCAATATTTCAACTTAAGAAATTTTGGTTTGTAAAAACTTTTTAAATGAAAGGCACGTAATGAATTATAATGAAAAATTGTAAGAATATTTTTTCACCGATTGGAATACATCATTTCGTCGACATCGTCCATTTTTGGTGATTTGGAGTTTTTTACATGGCCAAATAACACTTTGCTATTCCTTCATTTAGTGAATCCGCTGAAGTTGTGGAGTTTGGTTGTACCAAATGATCTATTATTTCGATTTTAACTAAATCACAAACCAATGTTAATGTACAGAAAAAATCCAATTTTAGATCTGCATTTTTTTGTTTTTCTTAAAAGTAACATTGCATATTAAAGTGTGTGTGTGTGTGTGTGTGTGTGTTTGTAAGTGTGAAAGAAAACCGATTGTATATCCTATCTAACAAAAGGTATTGCGAAGACATCTTTATGAGAATCAACTTTAACTCATTTTATCCGGAAACACGGTTTTTGGATTGATGATTTTCCCTTCCTTACTGTCCCCATATTTGATAAAAAAAACTACCTGTAATATGAGAAAAGTGAGAAAAAGCATTTAAAGAATGTTATAATTGTTTAATTCCATTTGTATATTTACTAATTTAAATATATTTTTTCATGTAATTCAAGGTAAATTAAAAATGGCGCTTTAATATGTTTCCGTATGATTCTAAAAATGGAAAAGGATTTCAAAATCAAGTCAATTTGAGACAGATTAAACAAGTTATCAGAATCCTGCAGATACATTAGAATTCAAATACGGGAATTATCTACATAAAACATTTAATAGGTTATTATGAATGTTAGTTTATAGTAAGTATATTTTCCAGAGTTATTGGTAGTTTTCTTTAACAACAATTTAATTTGGAAGGAGTTATTATATTAATACCCATAAGAATAAATATTAAATTTGCCGTTTGGGTTGTTTATCCAAAAACACTTGATTCAGATCACGAATCACTTGTTTTTATTAGTACCGAGAACTAATTAAAAATCCTCCTAATGGCAATAAAACGACGAAGGAGTCTCCTAATGACTTTTCCTTACAAACAACGTATTGTGTATATTTTAAAATGTGGAAGTACTCTTATGACATTATGAAACGATAATGTAGTTAATGATGGATTAATGAATAATATAGGAGTGTGATATTACGATACGAGCGTGGAACGAGCGAGTATCGTAAATTTCACACGAGTGTATCTTTACATCGAGTTTCATACGGTACTTTTTCTACGACTTTTATAAATTAAACTTTTACATTGAATTGTACGTGGCAGATGACATGCAGGATTCAGCCAAGGCCACCTAGCGGACAGCTCCCTAACCCTACCCTCGCATGCTGCCAGAGGTGGCTGTGGTTGCCAGTCCGCCTCCGAGGGAGTCCTGCGATAGTCAAATAGGATCAAAGTGAAATAACGATTTAATTTATTTTAAATAATTTTCCACGAAAAAATTACTAATAAGAAAAGAAGCAAGCATAATTTAATATCAAATTCAATTTTAATGTACACAATCGAACGAAACCTTTACTAGAACGAATCTCAATGATTAATTAGGTGTCAATACTTGGTTTGCCAACTTCTCTGTGATTGGTCAAAAATCTGTACCATAATGTAATCTGTATTGTCATGAGCATCAGTATGCAACTGGATGCACCCAGTCATGGGAGTAGAAAAATTATACAATGAGAGTAGAAAAAACTTTTTTGTTATAGAAGTCATATCATACAACAATCTTTCTAAAAGTATTGCGAGAGTTTGTACTATATGTGTGTACAAAAGGTAATGGGTAGTATTACCTAGATGCACATGTAGCGCTAGTGTAGCGTTATAAATTGAAGGCTGCCATATTGTAGGCAACTAGTTCCCTGGTATGTGCTGACAGGCGTGTTGTGTCCGTATGCGACGTGAGTTGTGGGTATTTCCCGTGTAAATTAGAACTTTGAAGTGCTTTTACCTTACTATACAAAGATTATTCACGCATCAATGAAAGTATATAATGAGAGCTTCATGGTTCTGTGTCCTCAAGGCCAGTATAAAGAAGCATTAGGGTTTCAAGAAGCAACTTTCAATAACCCAAATGATACAACCAAAACAAGTTTCATTTAGTAACATGAGCAGTTTTCATCTAATTGAAAGGTATACTTTAATTTGGTCCTAGCATACCTGCTCACGGAGTAAGACAATATATTCGTTATATACCCAAAGTATTTTATTAATTTGAAAACTTGTTCGTAATATTAAAAATCTGACTACATAACGTGTTAAAGAGAGTAATTTACTACAGTTTAGAACAGAATTTATCCACCTTTTCTGCGGACCCCACGGTACGAGTTTTTCTGACCAAAAATCGCCGGTTTTTGGCCGCAGCATTACATAACTTTCTCTGTACTATGTACATTACTCCGTATATATGAACATATAAGAGAAAGTAAAAATTAGAAGACGGATTGCATGAGTTTTGGTCATTTCATAGCATTCTTGAGAATGAAGATTTTTGTGTGCCAATCTTTACTAAAATAATTTTCACTTTAAAGAATAAATTGAATCTCTCCTTCAGAAAAATAAACTATCCATTAGCTACGGAGGGCAACAAAACGATGCAAGAATGATGAAATTATCTTCCCTGAATTGAAAGTCAAACGATTTGAGCTATTTCCAATGACGTTATTTTTAAAACAATTTAAATTTTTCGTAATTTCTTTTTCATAAAGTATAGGAACAATAAAAATGTGATTTTCGAAGTTTTGAATCCGTAATATCCCGTGAAAAGAGCGTTAAGACACACAGTTTTAAATGACCGCTCGCACATTTGCCTACAATATGGCGGAGAGCGCAATGTTCAATTTGTTACGCTAGTCCTCGCCTCTCACCATAGGAGTAGTGGGCCTTGGTGAGTACTTCATTTCTTCAATTTTATGTCCAAAGAATACCCATCAAAAATACCAACAGATTTCCGTACGCTTATTGTTTTCTCTGTGTTTCTGCGGGGAATTCCCGACTCGAGAAGCGCTTAACATATATTTTCAATTGTATGACAAACAAGAAAATCTGAATATAGTGATAGTGTGGGAGTCTTCACTTGGCAATATCAAAAGAATTGATCTGAAAGCCTTCAAAGCCATGTATTGATTTCGGAAGTTGTCTATTCATTCAGCCAATTTATTTCCTGTTATTCAATACAAAGTGCTTTTCATTTATGTTTTCCTGGGAATAAATCATTGTAAATGTATCTACACTTTACTAAAGATGTCAATAAGGGTTTATTATGCAAGTCAATTCAATATACATAGATTTTTCGTTACTCATATTTCCGATCATCTGAAACGCACTGTGTGTTTTATATTCATTCAGACAGTGTACGGTTTATATGGTTTTCAATTTACAATTTGAAACTTCTATTATTTTACGAGTAAAATGCATAAAAACGATAAATAAGACTGAATAGAAATTAGATTTCTTAGATTTCTTTTCTTTCTCTAAACAAATATTCGATACAATACGTTTTTTTTACTTATTAAAAATAATATCATATTTACCATTGACTTGTAATTTCAAGAATATTGAAAAAATCATGGTCATGAAGGTAACTCCCAACCCGGGGGCGTGCACAATCTTAACTTCAATTGTTTCAGATAGGTAACTTAAAACGGATAGTAATGAATAACAAACACCTCTATCTGAAATCTGGATACATAAAGTGCTTGAGAACATTCGGAAAATATGTTACAAAAATTAAAGAAGTTTTGAATGGTGAAATATTTTTAATTTTAGAAAGAAATTGCTAACGACACTTCATAATATCAAATAGCCTTTCAAAGTTACTATATTTCCCACTCTCGTTTTCATTCCCAGACCACAAGCTCCCTAAATGCACAATCAATCAATTAATCAATCAATCATTCCAAGAGAAAGTTCAACTGTGAATTCATCACTGCCCTAACGCATTCAGCTGTGTCTTCAATCGACACTACGCATATTGTAAATCATCCAACCTACGAAACTAACTGATTACTAAAATTGAAAATTTAAAAGAAATTGAAGTCATGGTCTGCGTAATTTTAAAAGGTAAATGCATTTGTAAAATAATAATCATAGAAGTTCCATTTTTATTTTCTCGGTTACTACGTTCTTACTCAGTAATGGAGTTTTGAAAAATTTTCTTCAGAAAAACACTTATTGGTGGGCATGGATATTGAAAAAGTTGATACATCTTACTCTTGTTTGTCCTCTAACATGTTGTGTAGACAGAATACACGTTTCGTGGTCTTTATACCCAAAATTTGGTTATAGCAAAAACCTGCTTGTTTGTCTGAGTTATGATTAGCGCCTAAACCGTTCAGACCATTTACTCCAAAATTGACTTAATTCAATTAATTTGATGAAATTGGAATCCTTGCAAATTTGAAACAAATTTGGAATTTGTGGTGCTGCTTTATACGAAATCTCAACCACGTTTTCAAAATTCTCTCAAAAATAGCTCAAAGATTTTTGGTTATTTAAACATTATTTATTTAAGCATTACATGTATTAGTTCGACATTATTTTGTAGCTGCTTAATACTGAAGAATTTTTTTTCACTTATTTATTAATCAAGCAAAAACGAACAAAATACCTAGATTTTTCTGTAGGCAATCAAACTTTCCTCTTGCATCAATGGCTGACGATCACTGCACTATTCTAAATGATGCGTCCTCGACGACAGCAGAATATGGAAAAGGGGGTTCGTAGAGAGGGAAAGCTTTGTGGCGTGTTCAAACTGATGCGTACGCTCGCTTCGTGGGACAAACAAAAGACGACTCGACCGCACCCTGCGTCATCGCTTCTCCCCCGAAGGAGGGGATTCGCAAGGGGGTAGCCTTCAGCGCTACGCCCTCGCTTTCCCAGAGCACAGCGAACAGCGGAGTCACGTAGCCAATTGCTGAATCACGCAGTTCGTTGGAAAGGGCTTGGGGAAAATCTCTAGATTCGGTTCGATGGAAAAATATTTCGTAACTTTGTCCACAGCAAAAATTATGCTTAATATTCCGACGTTATGGAATCACTCACGAGTGACGGCATCACTCACGAGTGACGGAATCACTCACGAGCGATGGAATCACTCACGAGTGAAGGAATCACTCACGAGCGACGGAATCACTCACGAGCGACGGAATCACTCACGAGCGACGGAATCACTCACGAGCGACGGAATCACTCACGAGCGACGGAATCACCACGAGCGACGGAATCACCACGAGCGACGGAATCACTCACGGGCGACGGAATCACTCACGAGCGACGGAATCACTCACGAGCGACGGAATCACTCACGAGCGACGGAATCAATCACGAGCGACGGAATCAATCACGAGCGACGGAATCACTCGTGCGGCCATTTGTAACACTAGTACTCGTGCGTTGGAGTCCGTCCAACGCACCGAATATGAAGTTTTCTTTTTATATTAAAATCATTAATACACTTTTATTACTTATCTGTACTTATATTATAACTGAATACACTATTATATTTCCGTCACTCGCACGGCCATTCGTAGCACAAGCACTCGCGTGTTGGACTACGTCCAATGCCTGCATTATTTAGTTTTCTACGTCTTCTAATATATACGTTTCTGCGCAATTACAAGAGAAACGTATAAAAACAACATGTTATGTAGGAGGAGAATTCTAGCGGCCGGCCGCTCTGATCAGTAGTTTTCCGTGGTTTCTCCGATGAACACCAGGCGAATGCCGGAGCAGAACCCTACCAAACGGGCCACGGACTGAGCATGATCTTTCCTTTCTCTTCCTTGTCCTATCCTCTTCCCTTACGTACACGCTTACACTAACATGCACTACACTACCACATATTCCGGGAGACCGGTCGGGAGCTTAGAGCTTGTCCCGACTGGGGGGGGCCCGCTGGTGGATAGTCCTGGGTTTGGGGGAACCCCACTGCCGATTGTAGGTCGGCGCCGGGTCTCGCCTCAGCGGGGAAGATCACCGCTATCTCCCAAGAAAAAATGCACTACGCTTACGGGACAAATGACCAAATCTGTTGACGCGCCCGGAAACACGAAAACTCAATCAATCAATCGCTATAAAATCAGTGGATTGTGTAGAAATTAAAGATGATGGCATGCCCGCTGCTCAAGAACCACAAATAAAATACTCCGCATAACACTTCGATAAATTCAACATTTAAAATACAGGCTTCGCGAATACTACATAGTATAGAATGTAAGCAGTAAAAGAGTTATTTACGTACCAAGAATATGAAAAGTTATATGCAGTTAACTTTTACTATTAATATGTAACACATTAATATATGCATATTAGTTATATGGATATCCGATGATCTGCAATTCGGGTTAGTGCTCTTTACGATCTGGAAAGTGGACTTGTTAGATTCTAGGCGATGCACATATTAATCGTCATTTTGCATTTGCATTGAATTTTTTCGTGTTTATTCTCTCTTATATGTGCCTATGTACAGTAAATGATTTCCTCTAATACGTTGAGTAGTCATAATCAATGTTCTGAAGATCCGTAATTCCAAAAATCGATTGACGTCGCAAAACGACTGATGGTCCTCTTGTCTGTCCGTCCGTCTGTCTGTCCGTCCGTCTGTCCGTCTGTCCGTCTGTCCGTCTGTCCGTCTGTCCGTCTGTCCGTCTGTCCGTCTGTCTGTCCGTCTTCGTTCGTTCGTCGTCGTCTGTCCGTCTGCCCGTCTGTTCGTCTGCTCCGTCTGTTCGTCTGCTCCGTCTGTCGTCTGTCGTCTGCTCCGTCTGCTCCGTCTGTCTCGTCTGTTCCGTCTGCCCGTCTGCCCGTCTGCCCGTCTGTCGTCTGCCGTCTGCTCCGTCTGCTCGTCTGCCCGTCTGCTCCGTCTGCCGTCTGCTCGTCTGCCCGTCTGCTCCGTCTGCCCGTCTGCCTCGTCTGTCCGTCTGCTCGTCTGCTCCGTCTGCTCCGTCTGCTCCGTCTGTCCGTCGTCTGCTCCGTCTGTCGTCTGTCTGCCCGTCTGTCGCTGTCTGTCCGTCGTCTGCCCGTCGTCTGTCTGTCTCGTTCGTCTGTCTGTCGTCTGCTCGTCGTCTGCCCGCTCTCCGTTCGTCGTCTCGTCGTCTGTCTCGTCTCGTCGTTGTCGTCTCGTCTGTCCGTCTCGTTCGTTTTCTGCCCGTCTCGTCTGGTCTGCTCTCCCTCTGCTCCGTGTCGTTCGTCGTCTGTCGTCTCGTCTGCTCGTCTCGTCTGTTCGTCCGTCTGCTCCGTCTGCTGTCTGTCTCCGTTCTGTCCGTCTCCGTCTGTCTGTCTCGTCTCGTCGTTCGTTCGTCTGCTCGTCTGTCTGCCGTTCGTCTCCGTCTGCTCCGTCTGTCCGTTCGTCTGCTCTCGTCTGCTCCGTCTGTCGTCGTCTGTCTGTCCGTCTGCTCGTTCGTCTGTCGTTGCCGTCGCTCGTTCGTCGTCTGCTCCGTTCGTCTGCTCTGCCCGTCTGTCTGCCCGTTCGTCGTTCGTCTTCGGTCTGTCTGTTCGTCTGCCCGTCTGCCCGTCGTCTGCTCGTCGTCTGTCTGTTCGTCTGTCGTTCGTCTCGTTCGTCTGTCTCCTGTCTGTCTGCCTGTCGTCTGCCGTCTGCTCCGTTCGTCTGTTCGTTGCCCGTTCGTCTCGTCTGCGTCTCGTCTGCGTCGCTCCGTCTGCGTCGTCTGTCTGTCTCGTCTGTCTGCTCGTTCGTCTGCCGTTCGTCTGCTCCGTCTGTCTGCTCCGTTCGTCTGTTCGTCTGTCTGTCGTCGTCTGCTCCGTTCGTCTGTCCGTCTGTCTGTCGTCGTCCGTCTGCTCTCGTCTGCCGTCTGCTCCTGTCTGCGTCTCGTCTGCGTCTCGTCTGGTCTCCGTCTGCTCGTCGTCTGCGTCGTCTGTCTCGTCTGTCTGTCGTTCGTCTGTCTCGTTCCGTCTGTCGTCTCGTCTGCTCGTCTGCTCGTCTCCGTCTCGTCCGTCTGTCGTCTGCCTCGTCGTTGCTCGCTCCGTCGTCTGTCCGTCGTTCCGTCGTCTGTCGTCCGTCGTCTGTCCGTCGTCTGTTGTCCGTCCGGTCCGTCCGTCTGTCCGTCCGTCCGTTTGTCCGTACGTCTGTGGTCAATAATAGCATCTAAACAGTGCAGCGGATTTTCTCTAAAATTGATATTCCTCAATGGATTGAAATGACCTCGAGACCTTCTGAGTATGAAACGGATATTTTGATTTTTTGGGTTCTTTATATGAAGTTTCAACATTTTCAAACTTTTCTCAAAAATCTCCAAATTTTTGGATTAAACTTTGTCCTAGGATTGCGTAAAGAATGCTTAAGAGAACGGCGCGTTTTTCATTTTCGTTGAAGTCCCTGATTTTTCGAAAATTGCAAAAATACACAATTGTTTTCAGAGCTTTCCTATAACTGCGATATTGAAGGTAAATATTTGTTTTTCATACAGTGGTATTCTTCTCATTTTAACGACAATCCAAACAATTCTTTTTAGATTACAAATGTTTATTTTTATCTTACCTACAAACCACGACGCATCGCGACCCAATTGGTCCCATCTTCAGGTATGAAATAGTATGTCACTGTATGAAAAATATCAAATTAGAAGACAATCATTATTAGTATCTTCTGTTTAACAAAAATATTTATTTTCCTTCATGAAATCTATTTTTGAAAGACATCTTGAAAGTTATGTACACTTTTTGCAATATATGAGTAGTTTTTGCGTAATTTCTGTTTAAAATTAATGCAATTTATAAAAATCATTTTTTTTTCAAAAACCTCTCCATTGTTTACAGATAAAACAGGGGACACTTAAAATAACGGTTCAGGTCTCATTTTCGTTGAACTCTCTCAAGTTTCGCAAATTGCAAATTAATTAAAGTGCCGTGGTAGCACCACTGGTTCCTAAAAAGCTTACGGGTGGCAAAGTAAACCTGAACCTCAACTTTTTGTAGACGTATAAAACTCTCCAATCATAATTGGATGTCAAATTTTTGTATTATTAAAGTAATTTCATAAAAGTAATTGTTATTGTAATATTTGTACTGTGTTTATAGCTAATGTAATGCAACTACGGAACCTTAATGTAAAATACTAGAAAGTCGCTAAAAAAATACTCTATTCTTGTACTTGCTAAAAAAACTCTCTATTCTTCTACTTGCTAACTCACGACACGTTAAAACTCTCTATTCCCGCACAATACTTTTTGCGTAAGCTCATCGGCTTGAAATTTTCGCTCGGAGAACATACCGTGCGGTAGGAGTTTGGAGGTCACAAGGGATTGGGGCGATATTTTAGAACGCGCTGAAGGAAAGCGTCTTTCAATTAAGTTGTCTTCTCGATTTCCTCTTGCTTCAATAAACAAGCGTAGTGGGAACGAGAGGCGTCCAAACAGGAGAAGGAAGAAAGGGAAATAGAAGTAATTGAGAAGACAATCTTCTTCTGAGCTCCTGAAGGATAAATACGTAAGTTTTTAGCCAGGAGGTAATTGTCTGGCGTTGTGTTTCTGGAGAAATTCATGTACGACAAGCGGCGAGCTGTTTTTCACTTGTCCTTATATATCACTGGCTTTCAGGGAAATTTTAATTAGTGATGTAGACTCTCGAAATAAATATGAGTAGATTTCAAAGTGTAGATGTACCTAAGGACCATTTTTATCATGGTATTTTCGGCATTTTCGTGTAAAAATACTCGTGCAATCCTATTTTGTAGGTACATTAGTGGGTTTATTGTCGTGTAATCATCATTCATTACACACTTATTATTCCCTCGTGCAGGGAATACTTGCTTAGATTACTGTCTGTAATGCTTGTCACAGAAAACAAAATATTAAAATAATTGCTTAAAAGCAATGATGAAAATGGAAGTGATATTCGGTTTCTTAAAATATATATGGTCCTAACTGAATATTTTGAGGCAAATTACGAACCAAAACGTATTTCATAATCTATGTATAATAGAACATTAATGTTTTTCTAACATCTTATTTCAACTTTTTGTCTTTCGGTTGTTCCGTTCATTTTCATCATGGTAAGAAAAGTCGATGCTACTATTTGAAGTAATCAATTAAATAAACCAATTTTACTCTCAAGTTTATGTTGTATATATCCATCAATATATGACATATTTTTGCATTTACTGAGCGTATTTTTGACGTTCGGAAACTGAAACTCAATTATGTACTATAACATTAATATTGTTTACCTTTTTAGTATTTAAAAATGTTCATTAAAATATTTATAACATATCGGATAGTACTAAATTTTATTTGCTCAAAAACATTTGCTTTTAGTTTTTGTTTTGTGATTTTTTAGTTGTTGTTTTTTCCTGAAACGTTTGACGTCCCATTTTACAAGTGTTTTATTCTATGAGATTGTATGAGTTTTCTGAATCCTTTATCATCGATTATTGCTATCTGAAAGTACTCGTTGATCCTTTTACTACATTTATAATGAGCTCATAATAAAATATCTTTCCAAATATAGAACAAAATTCAATAACACATGTCCAATTCTCCTCGTGGATAAACAACAACTTAGAAGGAAGTTTCTTTTAGTTGAAATTCTGCCTCTTATTTTGCTGAATCGGAAACATGAATACAATCCGATTGATTCGCAGATGGAGTATACCCTGAGTCATCGGGACATCTCAACTTCTACAAGCCGTCTCCATGAGTCAGCGATTCGTTTCGCGATTTGATGTTTTCGTCTCCCGGATTACATCAGCTTGGAGCCAGGCATTGGCAGACGAGGAGAAAATAAATGGAATATTCTTGGTATTCGCAAAATCCATATATTTCTAGCCTTAGACAATTCCCCCTAAACACCGTAATGTCGTGCATTTCGATGCATATTATAATTGGACGGGTTAAGGTGACTCAGAGCATCAATTGATGTCGATGCAACGCCTCTAATGTGGCGGTCTTAGGGTTCGAGACTCGACGGTGGCAGTAGCTACAACATTAATTAAATAGCTACTTAGAAATCAGCCGCTGATTGGAGGAGAATTCTAGCGATCGGTCGCTCTGATTGGTAGTTTTGTGTGTTTTTTTCCGAACGACTAGTCGGGATACGGACCGCTCGCATTTTTTCCTTCCTCTTCCTTATTCAATTCCCACACCTTACTACACACACACACACACACACACACACACACACACACACACACTTAAATGCACTAAACTACTCCACATGTCGGGAATTTTGTCGGAGCTTACAGCTTGTCCCGGCTGGGGAGATGCCCCGCTTGTACCTGGATAGTTACGTGAAAGTCGGCTATCAGACTATTAGACGAACAGTATTCAGACAGATAGACTTTCAGACAGATAGACTTTCAGACGGACAGACCATCAGACGGACAGACCATCAGACGGACAGACCATCAGACGGACAGACCATCAGACGGACAGACAGACCATCAGACAGACAGACAGACAGACAGACCATCGGACAGACTGACAGACCATCGGACAGACTGACAGACCATCAGACAGACTGACAGACCAGCAGACAGACAGACAGACCAGCAGACAGACAGACCATAAGACAGACAGACCATCAGACGGACAGACCATCAGCTATATAGGCGTTTAGAGAGTCTTTTCAGTATCAAGGACCCCGAAAAGGTTGATCTGTCGAAAAAATCTTCTCTTTTCTCTACAGTATTTCATAACTTTTTCTTCCCATAAACCAGACAGTGAAGAAAGTAAAAGGAAGGGCGGTTCGCCCAGCGCGCCGCGACGTGGCCGCAGGGTGGCTGGGCGCGCGTGGCCGCGGAGGGGAGGGGAGTGGGCGGGGCGACGGGCCGCGTGCGGGACGCGCCAGCCCTGGTTGCGCGGTGCCTGGCGCCGCCGCCGCCGCTGCTCCGAATCGAATGCGCTGCCCCACAGACCTACAGACTCCCCTACTTCCACGGCCTTCACTCGCAGACGCCGCTTGGCGCCAGTATTTTTTTTTTCTCCACTCTTGAAGTAGAAAATTATATCCGCTTCTGAATAAAAATTCGCACCTCTCTATAGATTCTGCATTAACTATATTTAAATATATAATTCGCCCTTCGTTAACTTATGCATGCCCCATTTGGGGTGGTGCAGCAAAAACTCATATTAAAAAATTAGAGGTTATACAAATAATTATTTAAGGAAAGCGTTGAAAGCACCCTGGTTCATAAGAAACGATCAAATATTACGTGAACTCGATATTCCTCCTCTAAAATCCTCGATCATTCGTCTCTCAGATAAATTTTATGCTTCCCTTTCTTCTTCTCCTGCTTATTCATCTTTTCAATTAGGAAAAACAGTTAATCCATTCCCGCGAATTTAATCACGTTATCCTAAAGATCTTTTACATCCTCCTTAGTTGTCTCTTCTCACAGTTTCTATCATGTATTGTAAAAATTTTCATGAATCATGTATTATTTATGAACATAGTTTCTTTTTAAGATTATTATCACGCTCAAAAATTAATTTGTAAAAGTAATTTGTTTAGAGATTGCTATTTAGTTTCTCCTCATATTCTGTATGATGTTATTGTAATTGTTTCATACCCTTGAAAGACAATTTTTTGTCGAACATGGATCAATAAATATTAAAAAAAACTCTTGAAGTATCTTCCACTAAGATTTGAAATCTTCACGCCCAGTCAGTTTAAATTTTATCATTTTTTATTGTCATTGCTTTTAGTCGCTGAAACAATGTTTTAGTGGATCTTGGCTGTGTATGTGATGCTTGAATATTTTGTTGATACGAATGTTAATTGAGCGGGTCAGTGTGAGAATGTTATAAGACATAATTTTGATTTTTTTCTGATCATGCCATGAACCTATTCCCATTTGGTGTTCCAGGTTTTCATTTTCTCGGCGTAAGTGGAGCTTTGATTTATCTTTGATTTATTCGCATATGCTTGTCAAACGTTAAATGAATTCATCAGAAACTACAAAAGCGTGGCTTATGGTTATCTGTCATTGAGCTCAATATTAAAATATTGTTGATACGACTATTTATTAGCAGCGATATTTTCATTCATCAAATAATTATCCGTAAACACGGCTCCGATCTTGGTGATTTCATTTAAATTCCAAAGCACGCCTGATGTTGCCTACAAAATCAGCTCAAGAATATGTTGTTTTTCTTCAACAAACACATGTGTCTTATTTTCGTAGGTTTTCTTTTTTCTTCAGATCTTAGAAAAAAACCTGAGGAATTAGTGTTTAAAGACCTCGTTAGTCAGTCAACAACATCTAACATTTTAGGGACAATATACAAAACAGATAAGTTTAATTTTGATTAAATATATCATAATAGTTGTAACATCATCACATTATCTTGTATTAATTAACACAACAAAGTTCCATGACGGCTGATGGCTTTATCTGACATGCATGTTTTATTTATAAGTAGTTTCCTTTATTTTTGTGAGATTTAATTTGTAAGAATTACGTGCTTTTTAGAAAAAGTCACGATATGATTAAATGTCATGAAGGCATTTAATCGTCATATTCAATTTTATTATGCAAAACTACCCTTTGGTGAATAAAAGAGTGAAGTTCTTTCATTGCATATCATTCTGAAATTCTAGAAACAGTTGACAGTCGTGTACTATATGTTTACTTCCCAGCTTCTTTCATCGTAAGAAATCTAATTTAAGTAACTTAAAGTACATAGTATATAAGGGGCCTAAATGGGATATCGTGATCAAAGTTGAGTGACTATAGAAAACGTTATGGAAGCATTTTCTTTCCATAGCTGGAACGCGGCAACTGTTTAAGCAATTGCAATACCATTTGTTCACTAAATAAAATGGAGTGTTTACTTTCCACTCCTACTCATAACTCAAACTTTGCCAAAAGTGCTCTTGTTTTCCTTGTGTTCTGGAACCCTGATTTAAAAGTTCATGATGTTTAATGCACGGCTCTAGCGAGACAATGCAACCCGCAACACAAGCGACGCATCGTTACCCTCACACATCGATCGCGCCTGATGCAGACATGGTGCGTATAAAATCGGATTTTATGGACCCCGAAGGGTCTACGTGTTATATACATTCGAAGTAGTCGACAATATGAAAATATTCTGGTTCAATTATCAATCACACTTTTGAGTGAATGAACCTGCTGAGGTGACTCAGATGATGTCACTGCAGTGCCTCTGACTGGGAGGTCCTAGGTTCGAGTCCTGACGGCAGCAGGATTTTCGACACTAGCTTTTCAGCTAGGTCGAATTCAGTCGCTGTCTGGAGGATAATTCTAGCGGCCAGCTGCTCTGATCGGTAGTTTTCCGTGGTTTCTCCGATCAACACCAGGCGAATGCTGGAGTAGTACCCTACCAAACGGGCCAAGGACCGCGCGCGATCTGTCTTTCCTCTTCCTTGTCCTATCCTCTCCCCTTACACACACACTTCCACTAATATACACTACACTACCACATATTCTGGGAGAAGAGCTTAGAGCTTGTCCCGGCTAGGGCGGTGCCCCGCTGCTGGGAGAGTCCTGGTTAGAGGGAAACCCCACTAGCCGGCAGTAGGTCGGCGCCGGATCTCGCCATCCAGCTGGAGATCACCGCCATCTCCCGAGAAAAAACATGCACTAAACTAACGGGACTAATGACCAAAGCAGTTGACGCGCCCGGAAACACGAAAAATCAATCAATCAATCAATCAATCTCTGACCGGCAGGTCCCAGGGTTCGAGTCCCAACGATGGTAGGGTTTTTTGACACTATCGACATAGCTTGGTCGAATTCAGCCGCTGTCTGCAGAACAATTCTAGCGACCGGATGCTCTGATTTGTTTCCCGTGGTTTCTCTGATTAACAGGAGGTGAATGTCAGGGAGGTGAATGAATTAACGGGCCTTGGATCTTTACTTCCTCTTCCTTACCCTATCCTCACCCCTTACTTACATACACACTTACGTGCACTACACTACCGCCCATGTCAGGAGACCAGTCGGGGGCTTGTTCCAGCTGAGGCGGTGACCCGTAAGGGGAAGATATCTTAACAGGCAAAACCCACGTAAGTCGACATATAGGTCGTCGCCGGATGTGAACCTCTATCGGAGAATAACACCACCACCTTTCGTGATGAAAGGATTGACTACACGTACGAATCGAATGAGCATATCACATGCCGCACCTGGAAACACGAAATAATCAAAGACTGTGTGGATGGCTCTTCTGATTATATCATCTGTGGCACGGGTGGTCGAAGTCGAGGAGAATCTTCATTCTATGCAGAATTAAATTGACTTTTATAATCTGGGTTATTTTTAATTATAAGGGTTTACGTGCACTTGTTTGTTAAAAACCCTTAGTATTATTAGAATTATTCTTCTGGTACGTTACATGACCTACAAGATGTAGGGTATGTTTAAGGATCTTCCGTACAACCGGAGAAATGGACTGTGCTCTGATTCACCTATTCATCAAAGGAAACAAAATACTTTGATCTACCCGCATCAGCTACTACTAACTTTAATGTATACTTGAATAAAAATAAAATTACGGTCAGTAAGGCTGTCTAAAAAATAATGTATGACACGTGCTAAAAGTGATATTTTGTTGATTGGATTGCGGATTTACTTTCAACTTACAAGTCGCGAGTAAAAATTAAATAATAAAATTAAATTCTCCAACACGGGAAACCTGTTTTTCGAAGATTCTATTTTACCGCATGTACAAATAAGACAATAAAATCATTCGTCTGAGAGTGCTAGTCAAACGTTACGTCGTAGTTATTAACTCGTTGCGATACACGTAAATTGCAGTTAAATAAATGTATAAACATTGTTCAATCAATAAATAATGAGTCAGTTATGACGCCAGAAACAATTAAATAAAGTATGGTTAACAAGTGTCCTGTACCAATTCCACTAACCAAGATAATTCCAGCAATCCTAATTTTTGATTTTCAATTGAACGATTAACTGCTTTTTTACTTAATTTCACGAAATATAGCAAGGTGTAATGTGATTTGTACGACTTTCATTCATCAAATATTCTTGGATAACGAGAGTTCATTTCAGGGCAGAGAAAGTAACTGGAAACGACAAGATGACATCTCCAATTTGGTGATTGCCACCATGTCTCACTTTATTTTCTCGTTGGGAGATAGCCCGTTACATTTTGGTCGATGAGATTGATATATTAATTTCGTAATCGTTTCAGCCACTCTGATGAAAATTGAATTGCTGTGTTCTAGAGAAAAGAAAGGTCTTTTTATCAGTTAGAGAACGCCCCACTAAATACTAATTGATTAACTTGGATGTTTCTGATATTAATTTTCAGAGAACGAATCCGTTAGTGTATGGACAGAGTTGCGAGTCCTTAATTGAAGCTTCGCTGATCGGGAGGTCCTAGGTTCGAGTCTCATTACAGGCAGTTTGTTTACTCAAACTAAAAAAACTGGGTTGCACCACTCCCCCTGCTTGCATAAAACTCTAGAGGCCATCTGCTGTGATTAATTGTTCACGTGGTTTCCACCGATCTATCCTGTGCGGATGCTGGAGCAGCAGCTAAGCAACGGGGCACGTATCGCATATGATACTTCCTTCCCATCTATTCCCTACTTTTAGCGTTATATCAATAAGATGCCCTCCCCTTATCATTCATATCTTTTAACCTGTACAGTTTTTGGAACAACTGCAAGAACGCGAATGTCAAAAGAGCGATCGATTTGGGATGAAACAAAGAGAGAGGGGGGAGGGAAGACCTAGAAGGGACAGAGTGAGAGAAAGGGGAAGGTTGGGAGAGGAAGGTTGGGAGAGGAAGGTTGGGAGAGGAAGGTTGGGAGAGGAAGGTTGGGAGAGGAAGGTTGGGAGAGGAAGGTGGGGAGAGGAGGAAAGAAGCAGAGTGAGAGAGAAAGGAGGAAAGAAAAAAAGTCGAAAGAAAATAAGGTAGAGAATAATATGAAAATGCCACTTCGTTCGTTCATATCACTAATACAAACAACAATGAAGAACAAACAAGAGCATTTTTCCTTTCTTTTTTCTTTTACCTGTTCATTAAACGCAATGCTTACATTAAAATTTTTAAAAACCTTCCCCCTCCCAACTTTGTTTGTAGACCGCTCCGAATTACATTACATTTAATGTAGATTTAATGTATCACTTTACATGAATTTTAATGTACTATGCTCATTAAAGGGATATTAATGTACCTTTTTAAACGCAATGCTTTTAAAATCACTGTACATTTAATGTACGACTGTTAACTTAACTAGTCACATTAAATTTAAAGTGCGCACATGATAATTACTTTAATGTACTTTACATTAAAAGTAATGCAGAAATTTCTGAGAGTGTATGCTTTATCTCATACGCTGTCTTTTCCGAGATTTCTTCTGCTGGGATGACTCAGTGGCGGCATTTTCGTTGACTGTTCGGCGTCGCTAATTGAGAGGTTGTAGGGTTCGAGTTCCAGCGTTGCTGTATGTCATTACTCCCTACACAGAACCCTCCCTAGGACGAATTCAGTCACTCTCTGGATTTCAGCCACTGTCTAGAAGAGAATCCTAGCGGTTCGTTGCGCTAATCAATAATGTTCAGTGTTTTTTCCCGATGCCGGATTTTTATTTCTCCCTACACCTCTTGGACGAATTCAGCCTCTGTCTGGGGGACAATCCTAGCGGTTGATTGATTGACTGATTGATTGATTTTTTCGTGTTTCCGGGCGCGTCAACTGCTTTGGTCATTAGTCCTGTTAGTGTAGTGCATGTTTTTTCGCGGGAGTTGGCGGTTAGTTGATAGTGATTCCGGGCGCGTCAACTACGGAGGTCATTAATTCCGTAAGCATAGTACATATTTTTCTCTGCAGATGGCGGTACTCTTCCTCCGCTGGATGGCGAGATCCGGCGCCGACCTACCGTCGGCTAGTGGGGATTCCCCTAACCAGGACTCTCCCACCAACGGGGCACCGCCCCAGCCGAGACAAGCTCTAAGCTCCCGACCGGTCTCCCGGAATATGTGATAGTGTAGTGCATGTTAGTGGAAGTGTGTGTGTGTGTGTGTGTGTAAGAGGGAGAGAATAGGACAAGGAAGAGGAAGGAAAGATCGCGCGTGGTCCGTGGCCCGTTTGGTAGGGTACTGCTCCGGCATTCGCCTGGTGTAGGTCGGCATCGGATCTTGCCATCCATCGGGGAAAGATTACCCCCATCTGCAGAGAAAAATATGTACTATGCTTACGGGATTAATGACCTCCGTAGTTGACGCGCCCGGAATCACTATCAACTAACCAACCAACCAACCATCGATTAGTGAGACAGTGCCGGATTTCCTTTCCAACGGAGAAGGAACACCGCCACATTTGGGTTATAATATTTACTTCACATACCGGACTAATAGCCAGACTATTTGACGCTCCCGTAAACAAAGATAAATCAATCGACTAAATGTTGAGACGGTTCCAACAGCAACCGAGCAGCTACGAGCCGTATTGACTCACACCGCACAAAGATCTGAGAGTGGATGTACGAGATTTAGGAGATAAGAAATTGACGGAAGAAATTCAAGCGATATACCCATCTTTATTCGCACATTCTTATTCTCACTAATGCAGCCCCAGAACATTAGTCCATCGCCTGCTAGACCAGTTGAACACTTAACTCGTAACACAACCTTAACCCCATAAGCTTATTGATCCGAATTCAAAAAAATTTAGTATTCACATTCCTCCGCCAACACCGCCTTTCGACTGCTAGACGTACACGCCATCAGCTTATTCCCGTATTCCCAAAATGAACTCATAATGTTATTGACCAGAATTCGACCAAAAGGCATCCAAGTGCTTGGGACTCACGTAACTTAGGTGAACCCGACGCTGAGAGGCATCAGGGGAAGAAGAAGAAGAAGAAGAAGAAGAAGAAGAAGTAACTTATCTGTATCAAAACCTCAACTCATCATCTTATTGACCAGAATTCGACCAAAAGACGTCAAGTACTTAGTATCCCTTTCATCCAAACCTTAATACATCAGCGTGCATATTGACCAAACGACAAGCACACTTTCATCAAACCCTAAATACATCAGCATGCATATTTACCAAAAGACAAGCACTTAGTACCCCTTTCATCAAAACCGTAATACATCAGCATGCATATTGACCAGAACTCGACCAAAAGGCATCAAGTGCTTGGAACTTGACGCCTCCACGGGCCTTCGACAGCCAGAAGAACACGATAGACATACATGTAACTTATGAGTATCAAAATCTCAACTCATCATCTTATTGCCCAGAATTCGACCAAAAGACGTCAAGTACTTAATACCACTTACATCGTCGTTGTTGACGCAACGCGTCTCTTTACCCCTTGTTGGGCGTTGAGCGCATTCTTTGCAGTAATCCTCCGTTACTCAGTAATAGTAATTACTATACTAGTCAAGTCTCGTCACGTCGCAGTCAGTCAGTGCCTTTTATCCCTTCGGCCAGGGGCTCAACGCCGTTAGACCCCGGGGTTCCTAGCCGGTCACCCAACCAGGAACCCGCGAGTCTCGAATTCGATTAACCTCCGTGACTTCACGGAGCGTAATAAACGAATTCGGCTAGCGGCGCAGGCGCATCGTAACCTTAATACATCGTAACATTCGCTAGCGGCGCATCGTAACCTTAATACATCAGCATGCGTATTGACCCGAATTCGACCAAAAGGCATCAAGTGCTTAGTACCACTTACATCGTAACCTTAATACATCAGCATGCATATTGACTAAAAGACAAGCACTTAGTACCACTTTCACCCAAATCTTAAACATCAGCAGCATTTTGACCAAAAGACCGCACTTAGAAAGCACTTGCATCGTAACCTTAATACATCAGCATGCGTATTGACCCGGACTCGACCAAAAGGCATCAAGTGCTTGGTACTCACATTCCTCCGCCTCCTCCGCGGCCTGCTCCGCGGCGCCGGCCGCCTGTCCCGTGACGCCCTTGACGGCGGCGCCGGCCTTGGCGGCGGCGCCCTCCGCCGCCCGCCCCACCTCCTCCGCCACCTTCTTGGCCGCCTCCTTGGCGGCCCCGCCCGCCGCCGCGGCCGCCGCCGCCGCCTGCTCGCCCACGCTCGCCACCGCCTCCTTGCTCGTGTTGCACCCCATCGCGCTCACGGGCTGCCGGAGCTTGCGCAAGGGACCGACGGCTTCACTTCGCCCGGCCGCACTGGACAAGACCTCGCGTGGTGGGTCGCACGCGGCACTTAGCACTGGACGCGCAGTCGATTTTTTTTCTTACACTCGAATTTTTTTTTTCACACCTTCGCGTCGGTTTTCACCTCCGGAGAGATTCGGCACTCGTGTCGATGAACACGACTGATTCGTTTTATTGCTCCAACTCGTTTCGAGAACGGGTTCTCTCACTTTTCGCGATCCCGACTATCCGGCGTACCCGCTGGTTGATTCGCGGAGTCGGAACACTTTGAGGTCGGCGCGAGACGTTCCGGAGTCGGAGTGTCGCCGAGTCGAGTCCCGAAGAGAAGAGAGCGCTACCGTAAGCCACTGGGCATCGCGGGAGCGCGCACGCGGGACTGGCGAGTCCAGGCCGCGGGCGCCGGCGCCACGCAGTCGCCCCCGCGCCGTCCGCCCCCCGCCCGGGCGCCGCGGCGCCGCCCCGCCCCCCGCCGCCCCGCGCCGCGGCGTACCCCGCGAACGCGGCAGTGCGTGGGGAATTGACTGCACATTGCGTTGGCGCAATGCGAGATCCTCGATGGCCCGAAAGTATCCACTACAGGAATTCTCTTCATTTCTATGCACTCATGCCATTCAACGCCCGTTACTAGTAAATGTGTAATACTACGAAATACTAGGTACACTCTTCTAACTCAAAGTCCTTGCGAGAAATTCAATGATCAGAAAGTATCCACAATACGAAATTTGTTCATTTCTATGCACCCACGCCATTCAACGCCCATGACTACTACGTGTGTAACATTACGAATTACTAAGAAAATGTCTCTAGCTCAAAGTCCTCGGTATTTCGAGACTGTCGACCTTTTAGGGTGGCTCGGACGAAGTATTACCTAGTATTACCTATGGGTCCGCAGCGTCTCTAACGGGGAGGAAGTAGAATTCTAATCTCACGCCTCGCTTCGCCCCGTCTCGCCCACTTGCACGCTGTGTGAACGCGGCAGGGCATGGGCTGCACGTTGCCCGAGGTTGGTGCAATGCGAGAAATTCGTTGTTTCGAAAAAAGATGTTTCGAAAGTATCCACAATAGGAAATTTGTTCATTTCTATGCACCCACACCATTCAACGCCCAAGACTACAATTTATGTAATATTACGAAATACTAAGAAAACGTCTCTGACTCAAAGTCCTTGGTATTGCGAGGATGATGACCTTTTCGGGTGGCTCAGAGGAAGTATTACCATTACCCGCATCACAGCGCGACCGGGAGCAGTAGCTCAGTGCATCAACTGATGTCACTGCAGCGCGTCTGACCGGGTGGTCCTGGGTTCGAGTCCTGACGGCGGCAGAGTTTTCGACACTAGCTTTGCAGCTAGGTCGAATTCAGTCGCTGTTTGGAGAATTCTAGCGGCCGGCTGCTCTAATCGGTAGTTTTCCGTGGTTTCTCCGATCAACACCAGGCGAATGCCGGAGCAGTAGCCTAACACACGGGCCACGGACCGCGCGCGATCTTTCCTTCCTCTTCCTTGTTCTATCCTCTCCCCCTTACACACACACACTAGGATGCACTACACTACCACATATTCCGGGAGACCGGTCAGAAGCTCAGAGCGTGTCCCGGCTGGGGCTGTGCCCCGCTGGTGGGAGAGTCCTGGTTAGGGGGAAACCCCAGTCGCCGACGGTAGTTTGGCGCCGGATCTCGCCATCCAGCGCGGGAAGATCACCGCCATCTCCCTAGAAAAAAACATACACTACACTAACGGGACTAATGACAAAGCAGATGACGCGCTCGGAAACACGAAAAAAAACAAACCAAACCCTGCAGCGTCTCTTTCAGGAGGTACTAGGATTCTAGTCTTGCACCTCATCTCGCCATCATTCTCACGCACGCAAACAAGACAGTGAGTATGGAATTGCCCGCACAATACGAGAACCTCTATGGCTCTCAAACATCCACAATACGAATTTTGACTGATAATGACTCGGAGTCAGCACCACCATTGCCTCTGGAGCGTCTCTAACCGGGAGGTACTAGGGTTCGACTCCCGCCCCTCGCCTCGCCCCTGCTCCCACGCACGCGAACGCGGCTGTGCGTGGGGAATTGCGTGCACATTGCACGGGTTGCTGCAATGCGAGAACATCGATATCCGAAAGTGACGTCAAAACGAATATGGTTTATTTCTCTTCCTCCCACCTTTCAACGCCAGTGACTTGTATTTGTATAACATTACGAAATTAAATGTTCTCTAACTCAAAGCCTTGGTACCTGGAAAACGTCGACCTGCTAGAATGCCTTACGGACACCATTATTATTATTATTATTATTATTATTATTATTATTTTAATTATTATTATTATTATTATTATTATTTTAATTATTATTGATGTTATTTATTTCTTTAACAATATTTGGGACTACAATGTGGTCGCAAGCAGTAACCAAGCCACAAGTTTGGACAGAGGCATGCAGTTGTTATCACCCATGAACCCACTCCGCTCAACATTTGCATTGTACATGTCTTGAAAAATTAAAAATGTGTTTGTAAAGATACCCTCTACAAGTTTCTTTCTATCAAGCTCACAATCACATTATGTGTGAATGGGGATCAGCTTTCGCTCTCACCATTCTTATTCGCTGGTGATTCCGGGCGCGTCAACAAGTTGGGTCATTAGTCCCGCAAGTGTAATGCATTTTCCCCTTGTGACATGGCGGTGATCTTCCCCCGCTGGATGGCGACATTCGGCGTCCACCTCCCGTCGGCTAGGGTTTCTCAACCGGGACTTTCCATCAGTGGGCACTGCCCAGTCGGGGAGCTCTAAGCCCTGACCGTCCCGGAATAAGTTGAGGTAGGATATAGTGAAGTGTGTGTGTGTGTGTGTGTGTGTGGGGTGTGTGTGTTTTAAGGAGGAGGATGGGACAAGGAAGGTGAGGACAATCGCGCGCGGTCCGTGGCCCGTGTAGGGTACTGCCGCATTCGCCTGGTGTTGATCAGAAAAACCACGGAAAACTACCGATCAGAGCAGCGGGTCGAAAGAATTCTCCTCCAGACTGCAACTGAATACGACCTAGCGTAAAAGCGAGCGTCAAATATCCTGACGCCGTCAAGACTCGAATCTAGGACCTCCCGGTCAGAGGCGCTGCAGTGACATCAGTTGATGCACTGAGCCACCGCTCCCGGTCACCATTCTTATTGCAGTTGCAGCGTCTGAACCCTGGAGGTACGCACCTTTGTCCCGCTCTCACGCACACAATGCATCGGTATGCGGCCGTCTGCTCTGATCGGTAGTTTCCCGTGGTTTCTCCGATCAACACCAGGCGAAAGCCGGAGCAGTACCCTAACAAACGGGCCACAGACCGCGCGTGATATTTTCTTCCTCTTCCTCGTTCTCCCCTTACAGACACAGGCACAGAAACACACACACACACACACACACACACACACACTTACATGCACTACCGCACATTGCGCGGGATGGTGCAATCCGAACAGGAGAAACTCTATGAACCAAAAGTCTTCCCAACACGGATTTTGTTTTATTTCTGTTCACTTTTGCCTTTCGACATTCATGTTTAATGACTTGTATACGTATAATCTTTGAAACAAAACCTCTTTAACTCAAAGGTCTCAGTATCTCGAGAACATCTCATGTGTGCGGTAGCTCAGTGCATTAACTGACCGGGTGGACCTAGGTTCGAATCCTGACGGCGGCAGGATTTTCGACACTAGCTTTCCAGCTAGGTCGAATTCAGTCGCTGTCTGGAAGAGAATTCAGCCCCGGCTGCTCTGATCGGTAGTTTCCGTTTTCTCTGATCAACACCAGGTGAATCCCGGAGTAGTACCTTACCAAACGGGCCACGGACCGCGCGCGATCTGTCCTTCCTCTTCCTTGTCCTATCCTCTCCTCCTTACACACACACACACACACACACACTTACACTAATATACCTCTTCCTTGCCCCTATCCTCTCTCACAACCATACACAACATGTACTACACTACCACATTTTCCCGGGATATCTGTCGGGAACTTAGAGTTGTCCTGGCTGGGGGGGGCCCAGCTGGTGGGAGAGTCCTGGTTAGGGGGAAACCCCACTAGCCGACAGTAGGTCGGCGCCGGATCTCGCCATCCAGGGGGGAAAATCACCGCCATCTCCCAAGAAAAACATGCACTACACTAACGGTACTAATGACCAAAGCTTTTGATGCGCCCGGAAACACGAAAAAATCAATCAATCAATCAATCGAGAACATCTACATGATGGGAACCGAATGTCTCCCCAACACGGATTTCGTTTTATTTCTATTCACTTTTGCCTTTTGACACCCATGTTCAATGACTTGTGACAATATAATCTTTGAAACAAAATCTCTATAACTCAAAGGTCTCGGAATCTCGAGAACATCTCCATGACGGGATGGCTCGGAGTCAGCATTGCCATTGTCCCTGGAGCGTCTCTAATCGGGAGGTACGAGTGCTAAGATTCCAAACCCGTACCTCACCTCACCCGCTCTCACGAACCTAAATGCGTGAGGAATTGGTCGCACATGGCGCGGGTTGGCGCAATCAGAGCAGGAGAACCTGGATGTCCCAAAGTCTTTCTTCTTCTTTTTTCTTTTTTCCTTCTTCTTTTTCCCTTTTCGGGGATTGGGATGAATGCCTGCCCGTCTTCACTTGCACTTCAGCTCCATCTCTTCCTGGGCCTCCTGACATCTCTCCTCCCCTTCGGTCGGTATTGGTCACTGCGTGAATTTCTTCACCCATTCTTCCAATGTGATGTTCCATGATTCTCGTATCCTCTATTTTTCATTTATTATATATATATATATATATATATATATATATATATATATATATATTTGGACCCCCCCCTTTCCGCCGGCAAAGGCCTCAGAATGGGTTTTCAAGGGGGGCAAAATAAAAATACAATTAGAATAGCGGGGATCAGGTCATGTGGGCTGTTGGGGATTGAATGCATTTAATCAGAAACTCAAGTCGAACCCACTTTCCACTTATTTTAAGTATATTCTAATTAAATTGCTGTTACAGTAAAATGAACATAAAACACTTTAATATACAAAAATTTTTTGTCCTGCTAAAAAAAAAGAAAACAACTTACACTTCAATAATTAACTACACTGTTTTTTCTCTCATTTAAATCAATTCAAAGAATACTTAAAACTTTGCCTAATCATTCCAGTTGTAAATTCTAGTTGCAACTTTTAAAATTTAGCTAAGTTTTTCTTGAAAGAAAAGATTGATTCTATTTTTCAGGAATATCGGTATAAAGAACCTGTACTAATACTTTCTTTCCGAAACAAATTTTTCCTTCTAATATCTACAAATTGTCGCTGGCACGACTCATTCGTGTCTTTCACGGCGTAGAGAAATCTACGGCGTCGACTCTTCCAGTCGCTCGATGTCCTTGTCCTTGCAGCTCGGTCGAGCAGCCGCCCTCTGCAGAACCGCACGGTCGCCCTTTCCAGTACTGTTGTTCAACCACGATGGGCCTGTCTCGTTTTCCGTTGATACTTTTTAGTTTTTCTTTATAGAATGTAACTAGCTTTTAATTCCCATATTTAAAAGAATCTACAATAGACAACTGAGTCTATCGTATAAGAAGAATAAATATAAAAATAAAAAAAACTGCAAAGAAAAGAAATGAAGGGCCCCTGTTATTTTCCCATGCATTCACACTCTCTTTACAAAGATTTTAAATGCGTCACTTATACTTTCATCCTTTTTCTGATGAATTGTTTTAATGCCTTGTAATATGATAATTACCCCCTCGAATGTCTAAGAGTTTTTATCGTAGATGCAGTCCTGAAGTCCGTAGCAGAAGAGGTCCCCCTTCTCGTGATCGGTAGGTCCTCACTCTCCAGCTGTTACTCGAAAAGAAAGCTTTTTCCCCCGACTTCGGTGTCGCATACTTACCGAGAGCGCCCCTTTACGGATATAGTTCGTAGTTTCTATTTGGGATTGTATTCATGCGCGTTGGCGCGTTCAAACAGCTCATCTATTCTTGAATATTGATGTGTCCTTTTTTCCCGAGCCCTCGGCAACGGATGGTCACAATATATATATATATATATATATATATATATATATATATATATAAAAATTATCAGCCCTTACGGATATCTTCGTTTTTATGTGATCTTGTTTTCTGCAGCCTTTAACTTTCCTGAGAAACTTATTTCCGTTTTTGATTTTACTTTATCTCTCTTTTGTTATCCACGATTCACTTCATACATAAGAACGGGAGCAGCCATGGTTTTATAAAATTTTATTTGGGTGTCTTTCCTTTTTTTGTCCTGAAGTGTTCGGTTATTGTTTCCAATAGTGATTGAAATTTTTGGTCTTATTTTCTATGTCTTTATCTCTGTCATAATGATCTCGCAACCAAGATAATTGAAATTAGAAATCTGTTTGATTACTGTATCGTCAATTACTACTTTGAGCGAGCGGGTGTTTACATAATGGCCATAAACCTTTTTTTTTTTTTTTGATATCCGGAGATTATATTCGAGCCTCCAGTAGATGTAGTTTGTATAATGGCTTTTGTAATTTGTCTTCACTTTCTTGCAGTATTATGTCATCTGCATAAAGAATAACATTTAGATGTTTATTCTTCTTTTAAATGGGTTCCAGGGCCCACTATACATTTCATTTTTAATAAGATCATCTACATATATATTAAATAGCGTTGGAGATAAACCATCCTTGTTTGAGTCCTCCATTTGTCAAAATTCTTCAGTTTTCTTCTGTACCAGTGTTTATTGTAATTTTTGGCCCGTATATAAACCTTTATGGATTTATTAGGTGTTTAGGATATCCACTTTCACCATTACATTCCACAATTTGACCCCGATCTACACTGTCGAACTTCTCGAAGTCAATAAGGCTAAATGGCTCCATATTGACTTCTCGTTGTTTTTCAAAATCCTTTGATACTAAATGTTGTCACTGCATGAGCGTCCTTTCCGAAACCCGACTGTTCTTCTTGTAATTTAACTTCTAAGATTTTTAATCGAGCATTAATTATTTTTGAAAATTTTATGCGACATTCATGAGACTAATATTTTATAGTTCCTGCACTCATTTCTTGACCCTTTAAAGATAGATATAACCTCCGTCGTTTCCAGCTATTAGGTGTTTTATAACTTTTCCAGCATTCATTGTACAGATGAAGCAACCTAAAATCACAGATGGTCCTGTATTTTAAAAGTTCCCTGTTAAATACCATCAGGGCCAATGCCTTCCTTTTTTTTCATTGTTTTTAATGCTAACTGAAATTCTTCCAAGGAGAGAGGTCCACTGACCTGTTGTAACAGAGCTCTTCCCTTGAGAATCGATGGTTTTTGTACACCAAAGTTTTCTATAGTGTCTTTCCATTGTTTTTCATTAATGATTTGTATATCGCAACATCTTTTTCTGACTTATTTAGATGCCGAAATATCTATAAGCAAAAAATTTGCCTTCCATGATATCGTTTCTATATTACTTATAAATCTATCCCATGAATCGTTATGTAGATCTAATTAAATGTTAGCATTATTCCTTTTGTATGTATTCCTCCTTGCTTCGTGTTTTGTTTGTAGGGAAAATTTTTGTACGCTATTTCTTTATCGTTTACCGCCTTTGCTTACAGTCGTTCCATATTCTCAGTCCCCTTTTTTTTTCTATTCTTCTTTTTCTTTCCATTGTCGCTTGCAGCCCTCTGATACAATCTTTTTTATTTGCATTCTTCATCCACATCTTAACGTAGGTACACTTAATAGATACTGTTGTAATCGATGTGATAAAATCGCTTGATACTTTTGTGCAAATACACACTTTGAAGATTTCTTGACATGCCCTCTTCTTGTCTTTTTTTTTTCCATTTTTATCATTGTGATAGACGCAATCACTAGGTAGTGATCTGAGTATATGTCACTTTCGGGGCTTTTGGGCATTATTTGTTTAAGATTTTATCATTTGCAATTATATAATCTATAAGGATCTGTAGTTCTGCACCCAGGTGAATTTATGAAATCTTTTTCTGAAAAAGGTATTAGTAATTTTTAGCTGGTTAAAGTGCAAATTGACGAAATTCTTTCCGTTTCTATTCAAATGTTGTTCTCCCAAAAGCTCACAACTCCGGGATAGGAATGTACCAACTCTTGCGTTAAGATCACTGCAGATGAGAAATGATTGTTCTTGTTGATTTTACTTAACTGTTTTTGAAGTTCGTCATAAAATGTCTTTGTGTCCTCCTTTTCCTTCTTCAGGAGCGTAGACACCTATCGTATAAAATATCCTATTTTAAATTTGAAGTAAGATTCTTTTATTATAAAGGAATATTCCACTATCCTATTTCACCTCCTATTAACCATAATTCACCCACAGCTTGTCTGTCTGTTTTGGGTTACTCCACTTTTATATCATTGTGTAATGGCCAAAATCTCTGTGCCTTTCAGTTTCTTTTTCGTTTCAGTTATGAAGCTTTTATTAATCCCTTTTTCATTTAATTTGATATCTAGTTCATCTTCTTATTACAAGTCCTCTGACATTCCATGTGGCTAGTTTTAATCGTCCCGTAATACCAAATCGTTTATCCTTTACTCGCGGTTGTCTCCGAGTACATCCGGTTGTGCTTTTGAAGAGAGCCAGTAGTAATAAGAATCCTGGCCGCGGTACGAGCGCGCGCAGGTTAAGTTCAGTGATGGGCTGCCACCTCACAGCTTCCGAACCAGCTGGGGGGTATTTGGACCACCATTCCTAGGCGGATTGCCTTCACTGGGCTAAGAGTTCCGCCCACCCTTTGAGGGCAACCTTTCCATGTCAAAGATCTTTTTCCGACAGTTCAGGCCTCTTCATTGGGGCCTCTTCTGACACTGGTGTCCTCTTCTGGGGTATTCTTCGTCTCACCCTCCTTCGACCTGCCCGGAAAGGAGGCCGCCAGCCACGTACGCCATAGCTCAGGATCACGGGGTACCTAAAACCCACCACCAACGTTAAGGTCATGTACTCCCTAGGTGGAGAAAGTCTCTACAATAAATGAATGTAAAATAAATATAGAATAAATCGTTGGCTTACGAGTGAGACATGTTGGGTGGGGTTTCGGGTCTTGTGAATTGTCTAAATGGGAAAAATTTCCTAAATTCTTAAAAATTTTCCAATTTGCTAGTTTGTGAAATACTTTAACTGTTAACATTTCCTAAAAATGAATTGATTATATCTACATATTTAATTTTTTAAACTTTATTTAAGAACCAAATAGTTTTACGACACTTTATCAAAAATTATTATTATTGTGGTTTTTATGAAATACAAAATCATTTACCATTATCTCTCAATGTTTCAGTCTTGGCTGAACCCTTTTTCTTGATGGTTTTCGCTTCTATGCTGACGAGATCCTCCTCTAGTTTTCCAGGGTAATTTAAAAAAACGTAAAATTTTAGCTTTAAAACCTCCATGAAACAATTAGTAGAACTTATTAACATTCACTTTTTTCTTTTTCCTTTTTTTTTTACCGTTCCTTTCATCCCGATTCTTTCCCTGATTTCCTATCAAACCGTCCTCCTCGCATTCACTCCGTCATCCATGTGAAAAACCCACATCCAATTATGTGCTTTTTCATTGAATGACCTTATTATGTACTATTGAATATAAATTTTGAAAGTGGTCAGGAAACGGCTAAATGGCCTGAGCCTCACCAAACAAAAAGACTATTTATTTATTTATTTATTTATTTATTTATTTATTTCATTTATTTACTTCATTTATTCATCTATCTTATTATCTATCATCTATCTATTTCTATCTACTCATCTATCTATCTTCTATCTATCTATATTTATTCATCTATCTCATCTTGTCTGGTCTGTCTTGTCTTCTGTCTGTCTGTCTGGTCTGTCTGTCTGTCTGTCTGTCTTGTCTGTCTGTCTGTCTGTCTGTCTGTCTGGTCTGTCTGTCTGTCTGTCTGTCTGGCTCCGTCTCCGCTCCGTCTGTCTGTCTGTCTGGTCGTCTGCCCGTCTGTCTGTCTGCTCCGTCTGTCTGCTCTGTCTGTCTGTCTGTCTGTCTGCGTCTGTCTGTCTGCCCGTCTCTTGTCTGTCTGCCTGTCTTCGTCTGTCTGTCTGGTCTGTCTGTCTGTCTGTCTCTCATCTACTATTCCATCATCTATCTCCTCATCTATCTTTCTCCATCTATCTACCATTATCTATCTATCTACTCATCTATCTATTATCATCTTCATCTATCTATCTATCTATTTATCATTTATTTATTTATTTATTTATTTATTTATTTATTTATTTATTTATTTATTTATTTATTTATTTATACATTCTCTATTTATATATTTATATATTTATATATTTATATATTTATATATTTATATATTTATATATTTATATATTTATATATTTATACATTATATATTCATATATTTATATATTTATATATTTATATATTATATATTTATATATTTATATATTTATATATTTATATATTTATATATTTATATATTTATATATTTATATATTTATATATTTATATATTTATATATTTATATATTTATATATTTATATATTTATATATTTATATATTTATATATTTATATATTTATATATTTATATATTATTCATTTATATATTTATTTATTTATATTATCATCTATCATACATCTATCTATTTTACACATTTCATTTTATCTTTCATATTATTTATTTATACATTTACTCCATCTATATACATCTATTTTATTTATATATCCATCTTATTTACATAATTACTTATATCTCATCTTTTTCATTATTATACATCTATTTATTTATCTTTTATATTTACTTCATTTATTTATAATTTATTTATCTATCTATACATTTATCTATTTATTTACACATCTATTATTTATTTATATATCTATTCCATTTTATTTATATATTCATCTATCCATCTTTTATATCCATCCATCTATTTCATACATCTATTTATTCCATCTTACATCCATTATTCATCTCATATATTATCTTATCCATTTCATACATCATTCTATTATCTATACATTTATTCATTTTATCTACATCCATTTATCTATCTACATATCATTCATCTATTCATATTATTATCCATTTATATATTTATTTATCATCATTTATATTATTCATATATTTATTTATTTATTTAATACTTATTTATCTATCTTTCATATCTATTCATTTATACATCCATTCTCATTTATTTATACATTTACTCTATCTATTTATACATTCATCTTTTCCATCTACACACTCTATCTTTCTCCATCTACACATTTATCCATCTATTTACACACTTATTTATCCATCTTTTATATTTACTCATCTTATCTTATATATTTATTTATTTATTTATATATTTATTTATTTATTTATATATTTATTTATTTATTTATATAATTATTTATTTATTTATATATTTATTTATTTATTTATCTTTTTTATCCATTATTTATTTATCCATCTATAAAATTTATTTATCTATTTATACATCTATCTATCTATTTATATATCTTTCTTCATTTATTATACATTTATCTACTTCATCTTTCATATTTATTTATTTATTCACATTTATTTATCTATCTACACATTATCTCATTTATTTACATATCATTATCATTAACACATTTATTTATACATTCATCCATCTTTTACACTTATTTATTTATATACTTATTTATCTCATATATTTATTTATTTAATACTTATCTTATTTACACTATTATCATTCATACTCATTTATCTATTTATACATTTATTATTTTATATTTATTTATTTATATTTATTTATTTTATTTATTTTTTTTTATTTTTTTATTTATATATTTATTTATTTATATATTTATTTATTTATATATTTATTTATTTATATATTTATTTATTTATATATTTATTTATTTATATATTTATTTATTTATATATTTATTTATTTATTTATACAATTTTTGTTTATTTCTACCCACCCACGCCTTTTAACGCATAAGAGTAGTACAATTCTACGAAATACTAGAACTTACCTAACTCAAAATCCTTGGTATCTCGAGAACGTCCACCTGTTGATACGGCTAGGAGCCAGCATTTTCATTGCATCCGGAGCGTCTCTAATCGGGAGGTATAGGGTTCTAATCCCCGCTCCGCCTCGCCCCGCTCCCTAGGACGGCGTGTGAACGTGTCTGTGCGTAGAGAATTGGCCGCATTGAAAGGCGAATGTGACGTGAAGCCACGGTGAAGTGTCCCATCACTTATATGATAGTACAAAAAAACTCGATATGCGAAGCTTGATATTACGAAGACCTCGATGTCTCAAGGCGTCGACGACCTGCGGGGATGGTTTACAGTCACCACTGTTACTGCGTCTACTGCGTCTCTAACCAGGAGGTATTAGGGTTCCAATCAATCCTGCACCCCACCCCACCCCAACCCACCCTGTCCCACCCCGACATTTTTCAACTGAAATATAATGAGATATACAAAATTTCTCTACATTAATATCTGGCAAAGATCTTAGCGTCCGGCTTGCTGGGTCAATGGGTCACGATATATTATAATCCTTATTACCTTTATAATGGATTATAGGATCCGCAGACTATACAGCGCAGCTGGGAATCTGAAATAGAATGATTCTATTCCTAGTTCATTACTGTTTGGATTGACTAAATGAAAGATCACTTTCTTCTCTAAAGAACAAAATTTACAAAGTTTATTGTTACCTTTTTAGCAAACAATTTAGTGAATTTAATAAAATGATTTGATGTTATGCCTTTGATCAAGATATCTTTGAATTTACAATTTTATACCGCGGTTAACTTATCTATTCTTCGTTGATGTCCCTCGTAGACTTCTCAGTCGAAATATCTTGCGAGCTTGCCGTAGTACAAAGTCCCAAGAAATCCTCTTCTGCCCCTATCCAAGCTGGTCTCAAACTATCAAAATTATCAGTCCCGATTACGTCCTATGACATAGTCCCGAAATCTATTACTCGATTACCACTCCTGACAAAGTCCCAATTTATGCATCAATATTACTTCCACATGCAATATCTGCAATATCATTTACTGTCCTTAAAATTTCACGATCTGATAACCCGATTCTGACTATCTGTATTATACTCGTTCCCTCTCACGAACCTACGATCAGTTCAGAAACGCGATGCCGGTCAGAATGAAATCTTCCTGCATGATTCACCCTCGAAGACTTCGTATTCAACTACCTTCCTCTTTTTCATAACATTTGACCGTCCTTCTCTCACCCAGCCAATCCATACGTTCGTTATATTTTGGTGTAGCTGACCTTTCGATCGTCTAAACTTCTTCGCCCAATCCCAAATTTTCTACTTACGGCATCCAGCCACCTCTTAATGCATTTACAAAAGCAAAAACTACATTGTTTATTCACGGTCGTTGCTAAGCCCTTGCTCTCGTGACATTTCCTAATGCATGTTCCACCATATAGTCTACAAATAAATGTTAGTTTATTTTCATGTGACATATCGGTATGTCACAATAAGAATAAACATATTAAACAAAACCTCAAAGACTTCTTTCTTTCAGATTTGGTTGTAAAACATTAGTTCATAAAGAAAGAAATTGTGGCTATCCAAAAACAGGGAGTGACTTATCAGACGCCTGTACACTGATTCCTATGGCACAGTGCATTTTTCATTGAAACATTCGAATTTTCAAAAATTATACATTTGTAACATTTTTAACTTTTCTCGTTTCGTCTTTTTTACATTTTAGAGACATTTAATGGGTTCATGCATTTGTAGACAAAAGGTCTAAATCGCCTCTTTCGAAGTTTCTCAAAATCGAAATAGTTTGAGTGTAAGTAAAAAATAACGGATATTACAAATCACTTAAATTTCTCAAAAACTACTCCAAAAGTGCCAATGGATATGTTTTGAGCTGGAAGATATTCTGGGATTTGGATGAAATCCGGAAAATTGGGAGGGGCAATGTGTATGCAACCCGCTCGACAGTAACGCTTATTGACTGAGAGGTTGCCTGTCTGTCCCTGATGCTCCCGCCCCCGGAATACTTGCCGGCAAGGTCATTGACATACTAAGAATTGTTGATAATCACAAATTAAGTTCTACTAACTTGTAAGATAATACTTCTAAGTGAAAGTGGATCGACAATGAGCCCTGCGAAATGCCCCATTATCATACTGTGTCTCGATTAAATGGAAATATTGGTGGTGTTACTACATTTGAAAAAAAAATATATTCCTCTTTAGGATCGTATTTCTATTGATCTTGTTTGGTATACTTAAGGCGTTCGTTTCAAGTTCGTTGCAAATTATTGTGAAGGTTGTAATTATTATTAATATTATATCTATTATTAATAATATATCTGTATATATTACTCCTCCACCATTTATTATGCTATATTTTATCGCTCGACAATGATTGGCTGGTTGGTTAGTGATTTCGGGCGCGTCAACAGCTTAGGTCATTATTCCCGTGAGCGTAGTGCATGTTTTTCCTCGGGAGATGGTGGTGATCTTCCCCCGCTGGTTGGCGACATCCGGCACCAACCTGCCGTCGGCTAGCGGTGTTTCCCCCTAACCAGGACTCTCCCACCAGCAGGGCACCGTTCCAGCTGGGACAAGCTCTGAGCTCCCGACCGGTCTCCCGGAATATGTGGTAGGGTAGTAAATGTTAGTGTAAGTGTGTGTAAGGGGAGAGGATAGGACAAGGAAGAGGAAGGACAGATCGCGCGGTCCGTGGCCCGTTTGGTAGGGTACTACTCCGGCATTCACCTGGTGTTTGTCGGAGAAACCACGGGAAACTACCGATCACAGCAGCCGGCCGCTAGAATTCTCATCCAGACAGCGACTGAATTCGACCTAGCTGCAAAGCTAGTGTCGAAATCCTGCCGCCGTCAGGACTCGAACCTAGGACCGCCCGGTCAGAGGCGCTGCAGTGGCATCAGTTGATGCACTGAGACACCGTTCCCGGTCGACAACGCCTTCCGTCGCATTGAGCTTCGCTTGTCTCTCAGCTTCGCGGCAGATGCCGCTGAAATATCTCGCAAAGCTCCAGCACCTACGCGATGACGTACTGAGAATCAAGAGCAATCGACCCGACTCCTAGGAAGGAAAATGTGATGGATCCTTTGCACGCAATCTAAAGTAATCCAACAACGCACATAAAACATGTTTTACTTTCTCCCTAGGGAATAGAGAGAAAGCTACGCAAAAAAGCGGCGAATTTTCGTCAGAAAAATTTTTATTACAGGGCCCTTGTAACAAAGTAGCGGATAACCAGTTACTAAATTTTGAAAAAAAAGTTTTAACTCGTGTAGCCAGAACCCATTTTTTCTGGGTCTTTGATAAGGAAAAATTGAAAGATGGCAAAACGTCTGTCCGTCTGTCCGTCCGTCCGTCCGTCCGTCCGTCCGTCCGTCCGTCCGTCCGTCCGTCCGTCCGTCCGTCCGTCCGTCCGTCCGTCCGTCCGTCCGTCCGTCCGTCCGTCCGTCCGTCCGTCCGTGAATAACGCAAGCGGCTAAACCGTTCAGCCGATTTTCTCCAAAATTCATACTTCCCAATTTATCAAGCTAATGTAGTGTCTCCTTCAATTTGAATCCGATATTTTAATTTTCCAGGTAGTTTGTAAGAAGTTCCTGGAACATATTCTAAATTTTCAAAAAAAATATCTCCGTTTTCGATTAAATTTTATTGTTGGATAGTTTGAAGGACGTTTAAGAGAATGGTTTAGATCTCATGTTTGTTGAAAATCCTCATTTTTCGAAAATTGCAACAGTTCAAACTTTTTTCGACTTCTTACAACTACAAAATGAAGACAGATTTTTCCTTTAAAGAAATCTGTTCCTTACAGATAGATTTTGAAATAAGGTCATGATCGTTTGTTCGAAAATCTGAGTATTTTCCGCATAATTTTGTGTGCATGTATGGAGGGTGTTATGTTCAGAAAAACCACTCACTTTCCAAACAACAAGTTTATTTACACAGTAACGGAAATATTTACATAGAAAAAGTAATATTTACAATAGCGGTCAGAAAATCATTTTGCCTAATGCACACTCTACCAAAACCACTGTTTCTCCAATCTACATCTCCCGCTCAGTCTGCTCCGTCTCTGGCGGCGCTCCCTTATCAAGCAGCCGGCGCCGTAGCCTCGCTTCACGGCCACCGGCTCGCCGGCTAGCTGATTATTTCTCATTGGCCCGGCGTCTTTGCCGTCCCAGCCGCCACCCGCCGCCGGTGCCGCCTCGCGCCGCTTTAGGCGCGCTCTTCAACTTTGTCACACAGCCGCAACAAAGGGAACGTACGTGCTGTTTAGCGCCACTAGTTTGTGTCAGTAAGGTGGATTATTTGCCTATCATGCGTGACTTTGCTCGCTCTTAGTCTATCAGAATCGAAAGAAGAGTATTGAGACAAATACCGTCGTGACCGCCCGCCGCCGAGCTATGTCAGCGGGGCGTCACCGCCCTCGGCCGGAGGGGAAGACGACTGTTTCGGGCCGGCCGGGGCTGACCGCGCGCGGCCGTCACGCCTGAACAAGCGGGTAGGAACTCGCCACCGCCCCTACTCCGCAGCTAGTCGGCGGGCCGCTAGCCGTAGCGGGCTATAAGAGGGCCCTAACCCCGACGCCAGGGCAGACTGATAGCGACAGTGTTGGCAGTGGTGTTCTGGCGAGTGGTGTACGGAGTGTAGAGTGGTGATTAGTGATAACGACGACCTGTGCTACGGAAACGGAACTCTCTGGTGTATATTCTACGACTTGGATGTGTATGGGACTTGTACTGGACTACGGTGAAACGGCTTCGCAATTGGCACACTCTACAGGTTATTCGGAACTTTGGCTATTGTACATGGGATTGTCATTATTGTATTTGGATATTGAATAAGAAAACCATTTTATGAAGTTTTGCCTTTGTTTGGATACTACAAATACGCTACGGGTTGATCTCTTTTGCCGAGAAATTGAAGCTGGAAACTGCGGCTCATTATCATTTTGAAAAGTGGAGCACAGCCCTACACAACAAATTTATTCTCAGAGTGCGTGCGTGTGTTGTGTTAGCCCACACGCAGTTGAGGGTGTCACATTCACATGCATGGCATTGCAAAGGGAAAGAAATGTTACTGCTTTAGAACTTTATTCTTCTCTAGCACTTTTCAAATAACAGAATTATATGATCATCAATACCACATAAATGTCTGTCTTACATTTGCCAAAATGTAGCGCGAAGATATTTCTTCAATAAATTAATTCACTCAGTTCTTTCAAACCACAAACACAATTTCCAACCATTCGATTCTTCAAAGATGTGATACTTCAATACAGACAAATAGAGTTTAGGGTCCAAGTCACTAATTTTTGTTGCTCTTACAATTTTCAACGAAAACTATTGATCTCATTCTTAGCATCCAAAATTATTCACTTCACACCTAAAAAAGATTCACGATTTCTAAATTCATTATTGCGGTACCTTCCGTAATAGTGAACACCTTGCAGAGCAGTAAAGAGATAAAAAGCATGTACTACACTTACCATACTTACGATCATAGTGGTTGACGGACCCGAAAACACGAAATAATCAATTTACATAAATTACTAGTTGTTCTATGGCAATCAGTTTCCTCATTCAGTTCCACTGAAAACACGAGAAACACGCTACGCCCTGCTCCGTAGGCAGACGATGTGCAAATATCTGGTGTGATGCGGCAGCCGCTTTGGATTTCGCACCATGAAGTAACATTTAAACTCAATTTTCTGGAAGGTGTTTTTGTTTTTTTTTTGTTTTTTTTTTTTCGCTAAAACGGGATCTGCCATTCTTCATGAAAGTCAACATAGAATCTGTAGTATTTTTTGTAACGGGAGCTTCTGGTCACCAGTAGAATTTTATTCTGAGGTTCCATGTTGACCCCCCCCCCTTCCATTGGTATGTAATTGTGACAATGAAAGGAAGAGAGTTGCTCTGAGTTAGCGCCTTGCCAGAGACATGGTAGAAAACAGTGATGAAGCTAGTCATATAGTTGGGTATTCTGAAAACCTTACCGTACACTTGTTTGTAAATCAGCTCCATTCCGGACTTATCATTCAGCAAACACAACGATAACTTGTTTTTTAAAACTGCAGTCTCTTGTAAGTTAATTTAATATTAATCAGTCACTTTTCGATTCCCAGAGTACTCAAATTATTAAGCCTGATATTTCCCAAGAATTAGGAATATCTTCACTCCGCCGAAATGTTACTGCAGAACTTCATGCAATTGCATATTTTTTACTGAATGTGCATATCGAAAGGAAATGTATATAACTTTACCTACCACCAAAAATACAATAAATCTAGTCCAATTTTATTTTGCATAATTGCAGATTTTTGACATTTTTTTCTTTATTAGCATATTTTAATGTATGCGTCATATTTAGGTGCATATTTTACAAGTTTTTTTTTGGATCGAAGTCAAATATTTTCATGTTTCTCTTTCAAAAGAAAAGAAAGCCGGCCCGGTAGCCCGGTAGCCGAGATCGTTAAGGCAAATGAGTCGTATAGATCTCGGACCGAAGGGTTTCGGGTTCGAATTCCGCCTCGGACATGATTGTATTTGTGTTAGTCCGTTCACCCCTTATCACCATTTCGTTTCATCTTCATAGTTACTATAACATTTACACCAATAGTTGATAATGACCTAGATGTTGATGAGACCTTAAATAGCCAAAAAAAGTAAAGCGAATTAAGCCATGACAATGCTACAATACCAACATAGTCTTTTACATTTACGATAGTCTTCTGATAAGATTGTTTTCGCCTGAACCGATTTATTTCCTGTAACTTTATTCGATCGCATGAACTTAGTGAACCGCAATGAATGTTTCGGGCCTTAAAAGCTATTTATGTCCTCTAACTTACTTTTTTTTGTTATTACACGTTTGAACATATTTTTTATTTTTTTTAAATGGAGATTAGCAACAGTTAAAACTTATTTATAGTTAACTATATTTTTGTTTAATGCATATTATTAGTTTTAAGCGCATATATTGCCACTTTTAAGTGCATGGTTCATGCACATTTTTAACATTTTTAATGCATGAAGTTTCGGGGTCTAACCATTATAAAGGAATACGTGTATAAGTGGAATCATATTCCTTTCACATAATGATGTACTAGATACTGAAAAAGTTGGACTGAGTTATATTAACTGAACAGTGTCTTGATATTTCTTTTCTAGACCGTTGTCCAAGAAATACTTCAGCAACAAATCTGCAGGCATGTATTGTACATTATCAATAAAAACATTTGTCAATTCATTTCGAAGCTATTCACGGTCAAAGAATGAATGTTTTATTAGGAAAGATAACTTTTCTAAACGAAAGAACGTTTTGTAGGTGGAAAACTGCTTTTCGTCAAGAAATTCAGTAAAATGAGAGTTTTCAAAATTTTGAAACCGATATTCCATCTGAGTCACTTTGTATCAAAAATTTTTTTTTTTTTTTTTTTTTTTCCAAATAATTCTGATTCTGAAAGTTCATTTATGTTCATGTCTCCTTTGATGCAGTTTTCAATATTCTCTTCATATCTAAGAGAAGCACGGCATATTACTACGTATACCTACCTACTATTTCTATATCTGCGGCATATTATTTGGCTCATGATCCCGCGTTGTTGAACCGAAAACTGCATTTCGATATCGTGAACCGTTCAGAAGTTATGGCAATGGCCCAAAGCTGATGGGACATTCTCTGTAACACTAAATCTGTAGATTCATTAATTGTTTTGTAAAGAAAACTCGAACCACAAAATTAGCCAAACGGCACGCAAACAACTTACTCCCATTTCCCACAACATTAGGGTGATGATGCGAATTTACTTTAGGGGCCGGGGCATGGACGTACAAGTGTGTGCACGCCTGAACCTGGCTCGGAGCCTAGGCTCCCTCCCCCTAGAAACCCACGTGAGGAACCTCAGGAGATACTAATTCGTCCTCTTTTTCATGTTTAATTTTCTGCGAGGAACTTGGCAGTAAAGCTGATGTGTGGAGACTGAAACCCAATGCCTGAACCTCCCAATGGGCGGTTAACAGTGTACGCTCGTGATTTCAAAAGCCGGTTGTTCACCAATGAAGCAGGAGTGGTTCACAAAATAAGTATGGGTGGATGGCCAAGATTTCTCTATTGGCGAGGTCTGTCACACGATCTACATTTTACGCTGCGTGTACTGGAAGCTAGAAATACTTAAAAGCTAAGAACCCCTCTCCTCTTTGTTGATTTTACCGAGTCGATCACCTCGTCACGTAGGACATAACTTTGTTTTTAGTTTAAACGTTTTTTGACACTAAATTGTTTATGAAATGCCATCGCCGCTGGACCCAATTCTCAGCTTTGTCAGGAAGTTTGCTCACCGGTGCTCTCCGCTGCCTTTTGAGATCGTATCCTTGGCTCGCCCAGCAATGGCGGTGCCAAAGCGACCTGAATGTCATTCGCTTGGCCTTTGATAAGACGGTAGAGGATTTTACGGACACTCTATAGATAGCTACGTCGAATACAGCACCGGGAGATGTGGCTCAAGGCATCGATTGATGTCACTGCAGCCTCTGACTGGGAGGTGCTAGGTTCGAGTCCCGACGGTGGCAGGATTTTCGACATTAGTTAGGTCGCCAAGTCGATTTCTGTCGCTGTCTGAAGAATTCTAGCGGCCGGCGGCTTTGATTTGTAGTTTTCCGTGGTTTCTCCGATCAATATCAGGCGAAAGCCGGAGCAGTAACTTAACAACGGGACACGGCGCAATCTTTCTTTCCCATTACTTGTCCTGTCCTACCTCTTACTTACACACTGCTGGTGGGGGTTAACTGGTTAGGGAAACACCCGCTAAAAGACGGTAGGTCGGCGCCGGATTTCACCAGCGGGAAAATATCACCGCCATCTCCTGAGCAAAAAGCATGCAATACACTTACGGGAATAATGACCTTAGCAGTTGTCGTGCCCGGCTCACTAATGAATCAATCAATCGAATACAACTGTTGTCTGATGAAGATTCTTGCGGTGGACTGCTCTGATTGAAGTTTTTTGTTGATTCTCCGATCAATATTCGACGAATGCGGAGCAGTAAACTTAACGAACGAGCCATGGACCGCAGGCGATCTTTCCTTTCACTTCCTTGATCCCCTCCTCTCCCCTTACTCATACACACTTACAAGCACAACACTTCCTGTCGGAAGACCAGTCGGGAGCTTAGAGCTTTGCCCGGCTGGGGCGGTGCTCCGCTGGGGGAGATACTGAGACCATACCAATTTAAAGAAAAATTTGGAGCCATTTTGAAAAAACTTTGAAAATATTTCAGAGGTTTCATGTAAAGTACCTTTAACAATTAATTGTAGTTTTTCAAAATCGCAGGGCTTCGAGCGAGGCCAGATCGACAGGATTTTATTCAGTGTGAACAAAATCCTACGTATAGTTCAGGCGCTAGTATTGTTCACGGTCGACGGACAGAGGGACGGACGGACGTATTTTGAAAGAAAACCACTTTCTCGAAATACAATACGTGGATTTCCGTTGAAATCTCGAAATCGATTTTCCGCAACATTACATAATTTTCTCTACACCACATATATTCCTCCGTTTATACATACGTACGTATACGAGAAAGTAACTATTGATGCTCCAGAATGACACAGACTTTATCGTACTAGTTTTCTCGTTTCTTTGGTCTGGGCTAGTGTTTTTGACTTGCCACATGCTCTTGCCAGCTGCCATCTATCGTCGCCCAAAGTATTTTTTACTTTTGATGTAATATTTTGATATTGGACATCGTAAATGAGCGGCAGAAGAGGTCAGCTGAACCGATACATGCTGACTATCCCTTTCATTTATTCATTCCGAGTTGGTGACAATAAACGTAGGTTACGTCACTGGAAAAGCTTCTTCTACCGCGGTGTCACTAGGAAATCACTGCCGGTGATATCACTTGACTCCCAAACATCCAGCGACAACGATTGATTGATCAGTGACTTCAGGCGCATCAACGGCTAAGGTCATTAGTCCCCTAAGTTTATCGCATGTTTTTATCGAGGCGGTGGTAGTGATCTTCGTCCGCTGGATGGCTAGAACCGGCGCCGACCTACCACGTCGGCTCGCAAAGCTTTCCCCTACCAACCATCTATCAGCGGAGTACCGCCGGGTGTGTCAAGCTGGCACAACCACCATAGCACAATCACATCAAACCAAATGGTCTGTAAAAGACTAACAATGTTTTTAAAAATCTACTAAACCATTTTATTTCAAATTATTTTAAATACTAAAATCGGTAAAATATTAGAAAACGAAAAATATTTTAATTGTTGATCTTTAATCCAGCCACAAAGAGTATATGAAGGAACGGTGCTTGTGCCCAATTACAGATATGTTTTTGAACAGTGTGCTACTGTGTCCATCTTGTTAATACCATGTTTTTGAATTATTTGAAGGTGATGTATGATAGTTGGTTTGTGGTACTACAATGAGCCCAGATCGCACTGAGTTGAAAAAGTTTTAAGGAAAATTTCCCGCAAACAGTAGTGCAATCATGGTTTTTCTGGGAGGAGAGGGTGATTTCTGGATATTTTTCCCTTTCTTTTTTTCTTCCAAAAACATTCTTTCCCAACGCCATTGTTCCTGATACAATTAGTTTTTATCTGCAATTTTTACTAATCGACATCATTCAATTATTTTTTTTTTCCTTTTCTTGCAAATAATTAGTAGAAACCTTAAGAAACCTACCCTGGGATAGTTTGTTCAGAAATCATTATTAAAGATTATGGGAAAAGAGGAGGGGGGCCTGTGGGTACTATCCTGCTATCCTGCTTATTTGAGATTTTCTTGTTCAGAATTTTGGATTTATGTTAAGTTAAAAATGATTTTTACATGCTAATTTACAGTTAAACAACCAGGATTTTAAATGATTTTCCTGTAGCCAATTACTGAAAATACTTTATCAATGTATATTTGTTAAAATTCATGAAAAGAAGTTGAAAAAGTTAATGATAAAATGAATCATACAGGGAATTCCACTAACTATGGGCCACCCCAACAATTTTTAAATCGTTCATAATATCAAAATGCAGTTGTCTCTCAACAATGCAGAATTATAAGGCAAGTAATATGGTGTAGAGATATTGTTTGAAATAATCATCTTTGACTAATTATATGGAAACATATTTTTTTCTCACTAGCTCTCCCTTCTCACTTAATAATAAAAAGAGGAATGAAAAAACGTAACATATATTATCATTTTGATAGTATTTTGAGTTTAAAATTATTCTTTCTGATGTCTGATTTAAAATTAAACATATAAGATTTCCTCAAGCACCCCTGGCAACTTTCAATTTTGGGGAAGGTGGTCTATGCAAACTCTTCCCGCAAAAGTGCCAGCATCACCAAGGCCATCATCTACAAAGACAACAGTTGCAAGAGCTGCTACAGGAAATCTTGTATGTTTAATTTAAAATTACATGTCAGAAAGAATGTATTTAAACTCAAAATGTATCAAAACATTAAAATATGTTACATCAACGCAATCCTCCTTTTATGATCTATCTGGTTCTGTGTAAAAAATCAAAAATTATTAAATTTTTTGAAAACTAAAAATATTTCAAACCCCGGCATATTACTTGCCCCTTGATTCCATATTGTTGAGTAGAAACTGCATTTTGATATTGTGAACCATTTAGAAGTTATGGGGGTGGCCCACAGTTGGTGGGCCACTGTGTATCAAATAATATAAATCATACATCAAAATTATTTACTTTAATCATATATACAAATAAAAATGGTAATGGATGCAAATTGTTAACAGTTTTAATATGCTTTTGTCAGTAGTACATATATATTTTAATCTTGATTAAAACAGCTAAAACAGAAGTAGTATAGTGATGTCTTAAAATGGGAAATGTGTTTTTTATTATCCATTGTAATTAATTCCTATTAGCAAAAATATGGCTCTTACACTTAGCTCTTTGATCTCTACTCTCAAAGTTCACCACAGCATCGAAAATAATCATAAGATTACATCTTGAAGTTAATTTAAAATAATTAAAATGTCACCAAATGAATAATTTTATTTACCTCAAATAGTAAAAGTACATATATAAAATAGTATAAACTGTAACAATTGACTTTTAAGGGAGAATGATGCCCCATGAGCCAGGAGTTGATCTAGCCAATCATTTTGGAGGGGGCCATCATAGATTTTTGTTAAATAATAAACATTTGTTATTTTATTGTATATCATTTTTGTGGTGTATATATGATTCTATACTTGTTCACGACGTTGCAAGGTATGTAATGTTTATTTAATAGATATAAAGGAAATTTGTAAATAACTTTTGAAACTTAGCTAGAAAATTGTGTCTCATACATGTGTTTTTTGGTAACATTATTCATGAACAGTGTTGTTTTCATTTTCTTTCATATTAGCCCTGATGATGGAAATAAAAGTTTCCGAAACATTGGCAAACAAGTAGTAAATTTTTTCTGACCAAGCCCCATTAACCTGCCAGCAAAAAAAAAATTCTATACAATATTTTTAAATAATTACATAATTCTAACATAAATATTTTAATCAATTTTGCCAAATAACGGAAGGTAACAAACGAAAACTAGACCTTTTGAGGTGGACATACATTACTGATCATAAACCAATTCAAGTCAACGGAAATTTAAGTTACTTTACTTTAGAAAAATATATACTTGATTCCAATGATAGTTTCCTTTGATACTTATTGATTCTCAAATGGCGCAATTTTTTTGTGGAAACAATATTTCATTTTCCTAAATAAAACTTTGTGGGAAACCTTACAAGATTCCACATTTGAATAATGTTTGTTCAAAAATTCGTGTCCCTTGTTCCGAGGCTCAATTCCTCGTTTGTATCGTCACACTTGGGTAATTGATCACAATACCTAAATACAAAGAGTATATCTAAGAGTATGCCTAAATAAAACCAAAAAGAAAGCCGGTGATTAATCATTAAAATAACAGTTTTCTAGAGACGTCTGATTCAGTTTATTACATATCGATTTTATAAATAATATTGCAGATCATAAACATGTAATGAACATTATTCACATTTGTACTGCTTCGGCAGTTGTACTGCTTCGGCAGTACATATACTAAAAAAAAAATTGGAACGACACATTAGAATAATTTTTTAAGGCTTCGCAGTTTGTTTTCCATAATTGCGCCACAAATTAAACTCAGGTGAGTAACAAAAGCGAGTTGGTATGCAAAATGATGAATGCCAACTGAAAATACGTACAGAATTGCAGTTTCCTTGCACATCTATTTAAGTAGTCGCAACGTTAAGTCTATTTTTCGCATCAGTCACTTATACAGTTATATTGCGCAATTGCCTGCATAAACTATTCTTCAATCCGGATTCTAACGTGAAACAATAATGTCAAATTTGAAAACCAACACCAGCCTTGATGAATGTTGGCAAACTTGTTCGTTCATATTGGTGTTGGAATGAGGTGCAATGAGGTGTTGCGTGCGGTGTACTGCCAAGTTGTATTCATATGTGATCGTGTGAATGAAATAGAGTAATACATTTTAATTACTCGTGAATGAATCATCAGAAGGCATAAAAAATGCCTTCTCGAACTGATTATGAGGATTCTAGTGATGCGGAATCGAACGGTAAGCATATGTCACCCGTGGCGATCTTAAGTTTGAGGTTATGTGTTACTTATATTTTAATATTGTTTTAGCCAAAGATTCCGGTTCGGACTCGGACAGCGGTGACCAAGGAAGCGGTTCTAGTCGCAGTAGCAGCAGGAGCGGCAGTCCTGTGAGCGCGCAGGGTAGTGCTCCAACGCCAGGGCGTAGCTTGGGGGACGACGGAAACTCCGGCAGTGACAGTGACGGCGGACCCAAATCAGCGCGTAGCGCATCTGTTACCCCAGCGCGCTCGCAAACCAACGAAGGTTACTCGTCGGGATCGCCTTCGGACGGAGAGGGTTCTGCAGCAGCGTCCGCAACAGGATCGAGATCCCAGCGATCCAGAAGCGGTTCTGGAAGCGCTCCCGGTTCGCCACAGTCAGCCGTTTCCAACAGCAGCAGCCGGCGTTCGGCGCGATCGCGATCGGTGGCTAGTCGTAGCAGTCGAACTAGCCGCACCAGCCGACGCTCCACCTCCGCCCCTCGCTCTCCCGATGGAAACCAAACCGACCACTCCCAAAGTGCGGGTTCGCGTGAAGGAAGTCCAGAATCTCATGCAGACAGTGGAGGGTCTCCTGCAGGAAGCCCATCGTCACAGCCAGGCAGTCCTCAATCCCACAAATCTCAAAGTTCACGTTCACATGCACAAAGTCCTCATTCGCAAGCTTCAAGCTTCTGGCAGTCCGCAAGCTTCTCCCCGTTCAGATGCAACTGGACCATCACGCAGATCTGGTTCACATCGGTCTGAGTCTCCAGAAAGCAATCATTCACAATCTAGGTCGAGGTCACGATCAAGATCAGGTTCTCGCTCAAGATCTCCGAGTCAGGAAAAGGCAGCATCAGGCGATGGACATAAAAGTGATGATGAGAAGAGTCACTCAGGTTCTGAACACTCTGACAAAGGTTCTGAGAAGGGATCAGATAGAGAATCTGACAAAGGTTCTGAGAAAGGATCGGATAGAGAATCTGAGAAGGGATCAGACAGAGAATCTGATCATTCACCTAGGGGGTCAGATGATGAAGACAAACGCTCGGCTAAAAGTGATAAGAAAGACCATTCTGATCAGTCAGGTAAGATTTCTATTGCCATGAAATATTATAACCCCTATGGGGCTGGAAATAAGCTATTTAGTTCCAGAGGCTTCAATTTACTTAATGTGTTGAATGTGAACTTTTTAAATTCCTAGTTCAAAAATACAACTGATGAATTAGTGAAAATGATTAAACTTATTGAATGCAACCACCTCCATTTTGAGAAAAATATATTTACAAATACCATGTTTTACTAACTTAAAATTTGTGCTAGTATATTACTTTTCATGTAGATCTGACAAAATTTGCTTTTCATGTTCATCTGATCCCGTTGAAGCTTTGGGCCAAATAAGTCTCTATAACAATTAATGAATTTTAGGACAAGCAGAAACGCTACTTGTTACTTCCTCTAATGAATTTTACTAGTAGACTGATAACATAGACCATTATTCCATGACCTGTTGTGTTTATCATTTTGTATACATACACACTTAAGGTACCTACTCAAGACATCTGTTATTTCATAAAAAATATGATTTACAAATATTCTAATGTAGACCACGATTCAGCCAACACTTCAATTATTTAAAAATTATTTTTCTGGAATGAAAGAAAGGAACATAAAACAAATGACGTGGATATAAGATTTATCGCTAATTTTGGCAACCCTGGTTATATATAACTGGATTGTTTTCCATGCCTTTGAAGAAGACCTGATACTTTGGTTTAGTTATAATCTCAATGTGTTTCTTTGATTAAAGTAATAGATTAAAGTTTGTTTGTTTGTTTTTTGCTTTGTTTCTACTTACATAAATTTTGGATATGTTTAACAGGTGATGAAAGTGATGTCGAACGAAAATCTGTGAAGAGAAAAGCAGAAAGTAGTGGGGATGAGGGTGATAAAAAAGCTGAAAGTGTTGATAGCGATAAGTAAGTTAAAAAAAATTTAAAAAATATTAATTTAATTTTATAGTTTTTGGTATTTTTGAACTTTGGTGTTGCGAAGATAATGTTATCAGAATTTCAGGAAGTAAATAAAAAGAATATAATGTTTTGGTTATAATATAATATTTATAACAATGGTAGCTCTTGTTTCGCTATGTATTTGAGGTTTTATTTACTTATTGTGTTAATTATTGTGACTGTCCTGTGTTTTGTTAATTCTGAGTATAAACAAAAGATAGGATTTCAAAAATGTTGTTTTATATGTATTATGTGACATGAAATCAGGATATAGATATATAAAAGAGAATGTAAATATATTTCTTTATTTTTCTCCAAAACTTGGTTGTACAACAGGGCATTCATTCTGATGTTCATTAAGAGTGTCATCTGATGATAAACTAAAAAGGTTATTTGAGAAAAAAACATATGTTTTAGTGTACTTTTAGTATAGTGAACTTCATTATTTATTAAATAGGCTAGTTGTTTTTCCTACAAATGTTCTTTTATATGGAACTTTGAAAGTAAGAATTTGCATTGCAGGAAACGAAAGCGGGCTATAATCAGTGATGAAAGTGGCTCAGATGTTGAATTGAAACATAAACCAAAAAAGCGTGGAGCGGGAAGGTAGCAAGTGATGATAGTGATGCTGAGGAAAGACCTAAGAAAGCAGGAAGTGAAGATGAGAGCGGAGGAGAAGGACCCTCTGGTGAGATCAGTGTAGCAAACATAATTTGCAGACATGATGGATATGAAGCAAAAGTACTTGTCATAGGGTGGATTCTAGGCAATAAACATGTTATTAAATGAAAAGAAGTGAGATAGACTATTCCTCTAAATTTTCTAGGCAACGTTCGGAATTACCAATATGTGTTTCTTATTAATATTTGTATTAATCTTTAACCACATTATTAGTTTACTTGTAAATTCTGTTTCTAGGTTTAAAAAACTGTCTTTTATATAATAGTTGCATTAATTAATAAAGTTGTGAGCAAACAAATATTAGTAATGCTACAAGTAGAATTACAAACAAATTTCAATTTTATGGGTGTTAGTGTTATTGTTGTTCTTGTACTTGTCATGTTGATTTTTAAGTTTTAGTTGTTCCCAATTCTTAGGTTGATAAGTTTGTAGAATTTCTTCTAAGAACCAAAGAACATTTAGAATGACTGCTCCTTTGTGAAATTTCTTTTCATTTGAGATGATCATAATTTTTGTTCTTTGTATAAACTAAGTTTGAAAATTTGTTTCCCCGAAGAATTCAAGAAATTCTCCTAAGTGTTTTACATTTTAGATTAAGGAAAATACTTCGTGTAAATCCTAATTATAATACAATGATAATTATATAAAAGTAATTCACTATATAATAGCTGTTATAACTTTTAATATTCATAGCTCTTTGCGATTATTGTTCATGAAACGAAAGCTGGTTCTTGCAAAATGCAACATCCAGCTGTAATAAATTATAATATTCGGAGAGCTAAAAAAACACTAAGACTTTTTTGTGCTCTACTCTTTTGTAAGATCAACAAATGTCTTTTCCCCAATCTCAGATACCTTCTACTAAAGCAACATTTGAGTTTACAATGTGAAGTAATTCTTGGTACCAAGTGTGTTGTAATAACAGTTTGCAAGGAGGTTGCATTCTGAAGGTCTAGACTCATAAATTACTTTATCATTTTGGACCAGCTTTTAACAACTTCATCCCAACCCAATTAGTTAGGAATCAATTTATCAATATACTATAAACTACACTTAACAAAAGATTACATATTTTTAAATTTCAATGTCTGAGAGAGGAGTATACAATTTACTGAATCTTTAAAAATCAACAACTAACAGATGTAACTCGCAAAACTTGATTTTATAGAGATGTCAAATGTTATTTTGGAGATTTTTTTGTTTTGACGCATGCTTTAAAAACTGGAAACTACTTGAAGAAAATAATTCCTTAATTTTGAAAATTACAGCGACGGCTGAGGCTCTCTTTGGAGATGCAAGTGACATCAGTTCTGATGAGGAAGAAAAAGCAGCAAAAGCGAAGAGAACTGCCAGTACCGAGGATCGTGAAAGTGGAGCTGAGAGTGATGTAGTAGCAGAGCGCAGAGATGATGATGATATGGAAATGGATGGAGCTGAAAGAGCAGAGCCTCAAGAGGGAGAAAATGTAAGTACATAAGCCTAAGATCCTTCTTTGATTAGAGGGGAGAGAAAAATCATGAATTAAAAAAATTAATTTGTTTTTTTACTGATACATTATTGCTTGTTATTGCCTTTGACATGGAGCGTGATATATTCTGAAAAACTTACCTGGATCGAGAGGACTGTGGTTACAAAAAGAAATATGAAAATAGTTGAATTACACTACATGTTCTCTTATGAAGAGAACAATAGGATGGAAATGTGAAAAGACGTGAAAATCAAGATTATGAACTGGGTTAACAAGTTAATGGAACCAAGTTAACATCGAGTTAATCAGTAAATCTGAATCATTAAAATTAGTAAAACAATAAAATCTTGTAGGTACCACAGTGTTTACTGGTTTTAATCATATGAGATGACAAAATGTCCTTGGGCCAAAGACTCTCAAGCCCTTTGACACTGCTCTGATCATTGGTGTACCCATATAATGCCTTTGGTGCTTAAACCACTATTATTTAATTTAAATAACAAACTTAAATAATTTGTTAGGGAAATGTAAAGGACTGAAAAATATTATATAGTGTGAATGTTCAATTCATAAATTTGAGAAGTGCTGCTTGCCTATTGTCGACCAGAAATTCACACTGTGTTAATCAGCAACTCTTTATTGTGGTTGCAGTAATTTTCTTTCTGAAGATGGTAAGATAGTCGTAGCTTGATGCTTGTTATGCAGGTTGTATTGATGCACTCTCAGGTCCAGTTTGATTTTAGCTTTAAATGTCACTGCTTGTCACTTTTTATGTGTACGTAAGTACATAGGTTGAATGTTGAAGTTGGAGTCATTGCAAGTTTCTTTTATATTATTAATTTTGTAACACTTCTGAATAAAAGAAAAGGAATCAAAATTTTAAATTAAAATTTTAATGAATATCATTACTTTCTCGTCTCGTTACTTTTACTTGTGCAAGTGCATATAATTGAAGTTGCCTCCTAGGGCTAAGACCTTAATTTCTTTGTCATGTTTTTCTCACTTTATCATCTCAATTGTTTTAATTCTGTATTAAAATGTTTTAGATTTGGAACAAACAGGTGACATATTTTTCTGTATTTTTTTAGGAGGAAGCAGAAAAGGAGAATGAAGAGCCAATTCCAGAGACAAGAATTGATGTGGAAATCCCCAAAATTACATCTGATCTTGGACGTGAAATCCATTTTGTGAAACTGCCCAACTTTTTGTCTGTGGAGACTCGACCATTTGACACTGAGACATATGAAGATGAAATAGATGAAGAAGAAACCTTAGATGAAGAAGGTCGTGCAAGGTAATATGAAAACATATTAGGTGTTTTTCAATATTATGTCAACTTCTAGAAAATTGCGTCCTATATCTTATGTATATGTGCGTAATTTGATGTAAGCTATGGTTCTTTTGAAAAATATTAATTGAAAATAGTTCTTTTCGGGCATTGGCTATCAAAACCATCCCATTTGGTTATTTAACAAAATTTCCTTTTTTGCATTGCAAAGGTTGTAACGATGTTAAAGGCAGCAAATGTGCAAATAGATGTGAGGATACATATTTTGTTTTTAACGTATACATGTTTTTGCGGAATTTCATCTCTGATTACTGCATAATTTCATTTTTAATTTTTTTTATTCTAAACAATATCGAAATTTGTTTGTAGTTTTCTCATTGTCATACAAATACATTTATTATTTGTTCACACCTAATGATGTGTATAAGTATTACGTAATATGTGTATAAATGTCTTGTTTCAGCACTACATGAACATTAAAACATTTTTTTGAAAGCATGTTCATTGCTTGCCAAAATAGCAAAAAGGTTACTTGTGTGTTAAAATATTAATACTTTATTTTGTTTTTGAGAGTATGAATGCTACCTTTCAGAAAACCATTTTGTGAGTTTTGTTCAGCAGAATTTTTGCTGCTTTAGGCCACTAAATCTTTCGTATCTCTGCATTGCCTTTGGTGTGCTTCTTCCTTCATTCTTTTCATGTAGGAGATCCATTTCTTGTGACCCGCCTTTACCTCTTCTTGTATTTTTTGTCTTAAATCCAGTAGCGTAACAAAATGAGCGCAGGCCCGCCTGCAAAACTTTTATAAAGGGGGCCTGCATAAAAGTTTTGCAGGTGAGCATGCACTCATTTTGTTATCTTTTATCACTGCCAGGCCTGCACTCATTTTGTTATTGTTATTTGATAACCTTACTTTTATCCGGGCCGCCTTCGTAAAAGTGTATAGCAAACACAAGTAGTGTTAGTGCCTTAATTAATAAAATTATCCTTTAACAAATACATATTCATCAGTCTATGATTACAACATAAGAAATCTATGTTACTAACAGATTATATGAATTTAAAAACAGAAATACGTAAGCTACCGAAATGGGGGGAAAATCTTCTGAAAGATGTTTTTAATTTTTTATTGTTACAACTATAATAAAGTATCAGAGAGTGTATTAAGTTTTCAATTAATATTACTTACAATCACAAAATCTCCAGCCTAAAGATATGCCCTCTTTTACCTGGACACATTGTGGACCCGAACGTTCTGCTACTGCTTCTATCTTTTCCTCATGTTATTACTTCGTGGTTAGTCTTTCAAGGGAAGTCTATCTTATTTATATGTGTATTATATATAAGTAATAAAGATATGATTGTTTTAACTTTCATTTGTTGGAAAGGAATTGTCCATTTGGAAAACTGGTTCATCTTATATTCAAGAAAATTTTGAGCAGTATTCCCTTGTCATTTAGAAAATTTACTCTAAATTATTTGTATCATACTTCAGTTATCGTTAACCAATAATTTTTCTTCTATGGAAATTGGTTAATGAATAAAAGAATGGTTTTATTAAGAGATTTTCTTAAATTAACTTTCATGAAAACATTTCCTAATCCTAAAAAAATGTAAAAAAAAATTAACTAATGGGAAAAAGAACATAAAATCCACTTTTCCTAGTTAAGTTTCATATCTACCAAGGAGAGCCTCACACATCTTTTTTTACAAATAATTTCTTCACTGCTAAGATTTATAAAGCATGGTAAAGAATCAGTTTATAGCAGCAAGATTTCTTAGATGTGAGGAATGTTTAATCTCTGTCCATGTTTTTGTGATGTTTCCAATTATCTTGACTTACTTTTCCGTATTACATTTGCCCTGCATCAATTTAATCCCAATACATAATACATAAAGTGTGTGCAGTACACAAAGCAAATTTATCTGGCCCAATCTACACACCATTTTCTAACATCATTTCTTTTCTCTCTCTGTGTAGGTTGAAACTGAAAGTTGAGAATACAATTCGTTGGAGAGAAGTTTTCAACAATCAGGGAGATGTAGTGAAGGAGAGCAACGCTCGTTTTGTGAAGTGGTCAGACGGAAGCTATTCTCTGCATCTTGGCTCTGAAATATTTGATGTGTATAAGCAACCATTGCAGGTATGTTTGAACCTGTCTTTTTCACAATGCCCACACACAAACTGCTTATAAAATTATTGGGCGTTTCGATGTAACCCATTCCGAATTTATGTTTTAAACATGGACGCCAGGAAAAGGTTACGTTAATATTATTAAAATTAATGCTTCAACCGTTATCTAAATAAATATCAATATCCCGCTAGCTGGGTCGATGGGTTTCGTTAGAAATAATCGCTATTACGTACTAATAGCCAATTATCCGATCTGCCATCTATACAGAGTGGAGAGGAATCTGAAAACAAATATATATTGTCTAGCTACCTGTTAGCTGGAATTGGCCAAATGAAATTGTTTGTTCTATTTCAAAAGAAACTTATAGTTTATTCTCAATGCCAGGCAAAAATATGATTTGAAAAATTTGTAACAAATAAAGAATGTTCTTTTGGTCATGAGCTCTTTCGAACCTTATCTGCAGTACCCGTCTTCGCGTGCACTGTTCTCCTGGCCAATCCCTAAATTTTTTTACATAATCAACTAGCTATGCCCTAGACTGTCATTGCTTTCTCAACCAATCCCTAAATTGTTTACTTGATCAGCTAGCCGTACCCTCAGGTCCAGTTCCAGAATGAAGTTTATTGACCTTGACAACAACTTGGCTGCCATTGCTAGGGCGCCATATTTCTATTTGTTTATCCTTGTATATTTTCCCCATTTACGACACATATTAGTAAATAAATGTGTGACATGTTGTTATGTCACAATGTATTGATTTTTATTTATTATTATTATTATTATTATTATTATTATTATTATTATTTTCTTATTCTTATGAAATTACCATGATTATTGAAAATCATGATTTTTAAATTTAAATCAGATCTAAATTTGACCTAGTTCTGAGATATTGAAGGTTTTACTAGAAATTTAAAAAAAAAAAAAAATATATTTAGAAACAGTGGATCAGTAAAACAAGTAAAATTGAGTGCGATGTAAAGAAGTTCGTCTAAAATATGATTAAAAGAAGGGAGCTGAGAGAACTCACATCCATAGATTGGTAGATAAGTGCAAGCCATGAAAAAAATGTTTACAGAAAAAGAAATGAACATTGTAAAATAGCATTTATTACCATCATCATCTTCAGCTAGTAAGGAAAAAATTTTTTTCCACATTTGTACTTGTCTAATAAAAAATTAGAAAGTCCCTTGGAACAGAATAATTGGTATTCCTTCTTATAAATTAAATAAATCATAGAAGCTATTGTAGTTCAGTGATTATTAAAAAATAAATACTTTAAATGTTATATTTTGTAACTCTTTATCACCTTAAATTTTTTAATCATTCTTCATAAAATTTACAAGAAATTATATTTTTGGTTTAAAATCATTTTTTGTGTGAATTATTTGATTTAGTCAGTGATTGAATCAGTGATATAAATCACTGGATTTAAATCAACGAAACGTTGGAAAATATAAATTTGGACATTCAGGAATTTCAGAATGACGTAAAAAAATGTTCATGTTTTGTTTAACATTTTTTTAAATTTCAATGTTTATTAATTTCCTCAATGTATATAAACATAAGAATTTGCTGTTATACATACATGTGGTACAAAAAATTATTGGAAAGGTAGTAATGCATTTATTCACTTTTGTTGCATCACAATGATGACATAACTGATCGATAATCACATCATAGAAGAGAATATTGCCGAACTGAAAGTTAGTATGTAACCAGTAAGTAGGGATGAAAAATGTTTTAAAGTATACTCCAATTTAAACAGAAGTGCACTTCATAGTCACAATTCAGGAAGGAGAGGGGAACTTGGGCATCCAATTGGGAGCTTTGTTAGGACTTAAATTTTTGGTATTGGAGCTCTCGATTGGATAACAATGTCCCCCTCTCCTTCCAGCTCATGACCTTGAAGTGCAGCTATCTTTAAATCAGCGTATAATGCAATGTAGTTGCAACCATGTGAAGGTATATTTTAGTGATGGTAGGATTTACCACTACAAATTTTTAAAAAATTGCGTTTTGAATACGAAGTTATAGCATTATAAAAATTAAAATGTAGCATTTGTTGAGAAAATAATTATTAAGGGAGGTCTCTTTGAGATTAAAAAAAATATTTTGGTGCTTTTTAGTTTTTGCCATTAAAATCAAGAAATGAGGGAAACTAATTGAATATTTTTTCATTTGTGTACTACAACAAATATAAAAGCATAAGAAGTAATGTGTGCACCATAGGCTTAGGGCCTTCCTCTTCTTCCCATGACTTCCGTCCAGCGAACTGAGGAAGCCGAGACCCCTTGAGATGACCCTGTGCGCTCAGGCTTTCAGGATAAGATTTTTTAATTGTTCTTGTTATTTTTTACGTTGTTGTGTCAGTTAAATCTGAATTGTAAATTAATAAACACAGCCAATCTCAAAGGTGGTTTGCCCAGCAATTATTACCAAGTGCTCTGGAGGAAACCGTTACTGTTTTGGATAATGCTTCATTCCAAAACTGGGTGTGCAAGTTTGATTCCTGCCTCAAATTAACTAGTGGGTGATATGAACACCAGACTTTTCTTAAAAAGGAATTTCATTTGAAGATTCAATGATAAAGCAGGTATTACTTTTTGTAGTAGTCAGAGAAAAGGAAAAATATTACAAATTCAAAATATTAAGAGTAAGGCAGAGGAGGTGGAGTGTTTGTCTTAAGTGTCTGTATGTATGTTTAAGTGGGTTTAGAAGGCAAAACTCCTTGGGATAAATATTGCAACCCTCCACCACCACAGAAAGGCATTGTCTATGCAAAATTTACCAAACGTGTCATCACTGATTCAGTCATCTTCTAAAATAACTTCTCTACATTCAACAGAATTCAAAGATGAAGGGGTGAGAACTGGTTGAGTGTTTTTTTCATGTAGGATTCAAAGTGGTTTTGCACTATGTTTCTGTGAACAGGTAAAGGTGGAGCTGACTTGTCTGTAATGTGCTGTGCATAGAATTAAATGATCAAAAATACAGGTCCATTAAATTCATTCAAAATACTCTCAAAGTTGATATCACGATATTTATGTTAATGAAGTTAACAAACTAACTCATTTGATTGGTTAGTTGAATTGGTATAGGATTGGTTAGAGAATTGGTATAGGTTATAAAATATATTGATAATCTTTACTCATTCTGAGTCAAAAAAAAAAAGTGTATGATTTTAACATCTACTCTTTAAGTTATTAAATTTTTTATACAATTACAATTCAAAAATAAAAATATTATAAATAAAATATCTACATCTTTATATTCACATTTCCATAAGTGAAACAGGTGACATTATCTGTATTACTTATTTCCAATGCATGCAGGAATGGGAAGAAAACTCTGCAACCTCCACCCATATGAGAAGTTTCTATGGTTTTGATTCCCATGAACTAAGAGAATAAACTAAAACAATGAAATAGTTTCAATTTTGACTGAACAATGCAAATATTTGAAGGTCATTCCACCTGTTTTCATTCTGACTAAATTCCAATACTCAATGTATCACTGATTACAATATAGCTGTCATGCAACAGCAAGGCTTCACAGAAAGGGCCAACTACCATTAAATTTTTGTTGTGCTATTGAACTGCAATTGTTATATTGCAGCATGTGTATACTATGTGTATAGTATACACATATATACTACATTGTTGCAGTATTCATGATGTTTTTATTAAAATTTTTAATTTGTTGCAGTGGTATATGAGAGTATTCTATTCGTTGTTCTTGAGCAGAATGTTTGCTACTTTCTAGAAAACCATTTTATGTGGTATTTTGATTCAGCATTTTCGCTTCTGCTGGGCCCTAGTTTTATTAATTTTGTTTTTTCTTTCTTTCTTTTCAGGGTGACCACAATCATCTTTTTATCAGACAGGGCACTGGTTTGCAAGGTCAAGCCGTGTTCAGGACAAAACTAACCTTCCGACCACATTCTACAGAGTCATTCACTCACAGAAAGATGACCCTATCTCTGGCGGACAGATCTCAGAAGACTTCTGGCATCAAAGTTCTGTCTCAGGTGGGAGCAGATCCTGAGCAGAACAGGCACATCATGATAAAGGTAAGGCATTTGAGTTACCTTGTCCGTAAACAGCAGTTTTGTTGGGGGGGAAAAGTTATCCTATCATATTGTTATATCTGAATTTGGAGGCACAAACCTGGTTGAATTACTGGAGTTTACTTGCACTCTTGTGATCTGGGAATTTCTTCACAATTGTAAGACTATGTTGAAATTTGAAAAGATATTGAAATCGTCCACCCTTTTAGATCATTATTAGATGCTGTCAGTAGATATATTTTTTCAGCATTAATAAACATTCACAATTATTTTCCACAGCCTCCTAAAGGAACTACATAGGCATTTGCCCCGGAATCCGAGGTCTACTAATAACAAAGAAAATTTTCAAATGACAAAAAACTTTAATTTTGTGTTAAAGAAATTAAATTGTAATCTGCTCTTCATTATAATGAATTATTAATATGAGAGTGTAATTTTGTCACTTGGTTTTTTATGGGTTACTCCTAGTATAAAAATGAAAGAAAAAAATATTTAGCTGTTTATTTCAGTAATTATATGAAAAATTGGGTAATATATTCTTGTTGCCTAGAGTGAATGCCCAACTATCCATTATTAATAGCGCTTTTCTATAGTTTTCTGTTGGTTTGTTTTTACTCTTCCTTCTTCATTTTCCTTTTACTCTTGTGAACTTCACAGGTTAACCTTTCTGTGCCTCTGTTTATGTTAAATTTTTGTTAACCATTGTAATGTAATACTGCTGGAATAAATCAAATCAAGCAAAACTAAACTAATATTCGCTGCCACATTACAGAAAGAAGAAGAGCGTCTTCGTGCATCAATGCGTCGTGAGAGCAAACAAAAGCGTGTAAGGGAACGAGGAGCCAACAGGGGATTGAGTACCAGTTATCTGGAGCCTGATAATCGAGAAGAGGAAGGATCCGAAGATGAAGGGGCTATCTCTTTGGCTGCTATTAAAAACAAATACAAGAAGGGCGGCTCTGGTGCTAAGGGTATGTTTAGCTCCTATGTAGAAAGGGCATTCTTTACAGTTTTCATTCGAAGTATAGTCCTATCTAATTCTCTGTGTTGACAAACATGACTAATTATTTAACATGGCGGTGTACATCACAAGTGTTGCATTTCCATTATAACTATTATATATAAATTACTGTGTGTTGTATGAAGTGTTTGCTTTTATGATTGCAAAGATCATTCTTTTAAGTTTTCATGACATATACATCTGTAATGCATTGATTAGTATATAATTTAATTATTCATCTTTACATTGATGCACACAACAAAGAATGATACTCTGCCAAGGCCAAAATGGCATTATAGCTTTTTTAAGTTTTTGCTGAAAAGCCACTCTTATCATATTGTATTCTATACAGTGTGATAATTTGTGAAGTGCTGTCTGGCTAATGATGATCTGGAACTTTTTTGCCTCTCTAACTACTTTTCAGGTCCATTTTTTATTATAAATGTCTATAGGAAATCTTACTTCTGTTAATTGACAAATATATATGTGCATTTGCTTTACAATTTTCACTCCATATTGAATATTGACTATTTATAAACAGTGTTTTGAATATTCGTTATTTTCCTTGCTTAAAAATGTTGTGAAACATCTCTTGAAACTAGTTAATTGGGATCTTGGATGAGATCCGTCGATGATTATTCAGTGCCTCCATGGGTATCACTGCATTTGAGAACTACTTGAGATCTATTGTATTTCTTTTCTCTTTCTCTGCTTCCGTCTCTCCATCTCTCTCTAAAATCTTGGTAGTGCATTTTCTTTCTATCAAATTTTATAATAGAGCACAATGAGAGAAAAACATGTGACAAGTGACTCGCCTCTTGCTTGAAACTGAATTACATCATTTACAATATTTATTTTAATTATCAAATTTAATTTCTAAAAACCTTATTAAAAACTAATTTCAAAATTATTCAAATGTACTTGGTACAGAGGTCCCTCTCAAAATTACTGTCCCTAGGCAGTGCGTAGTGGCCATATTGGTTAAATCCATATGGGTTTTCTATAAAGATTGTTGGGATCATGTTGCAGGTGGAGACAATCGTCCTCCCATATACTCTAGTGATGAAGAAGGATCTGATATTGAGGCAAGAAGAGCAAAGCGCCTGGATAAAGCAAAGGCATTGAAAGACTCAGACGAGGAATCTGAAAAGTCTGCTTCTGGGTCAGGATCAGGGTCCGGTTCTGGTTCAGGCTCAGGTTCTGGATCGGCAGAGGAGGAGGAGGAAGATGGAAATCAGTCTGAATGAACTGATTCATAGTACTGAATGTATATAAAGTTTTTATGACAATCCTGTGTGAATTTAACCCACAGGGCAGTAGTTAGTAGCGACACCTTGTGTAATGAAATCAACATTGGGTAAAATAATGTGTAAAAATTGGCTACATTTAGTATCTTTTGAGAATTTTGTATTGAGAAAAATCACTGCATTAATTTTTACGTAAAGTCATTATTTATATTCTCATTTTTAACGGGATCGTTGTATTCAACAAAGTTATTAATTATTTTCAATATGGGAATCATAATCCCTTTTTCGTCTTGTGTACAGATATCTGTACAAGCTTTGTTTCATGAATTTTACCAGTTTTCAGTAACTTGAATTCAACTATATGTTGTACATTTGTGGAAGGGAAAAGAAACAATAAAAAAAAAATGTGACAAGGTACATTGTACAAATTTCTGAAAGATATAAATAAAATATCAACTTTATAAAATATTGTCTTCTTATTATCTATTATGCCCTTAAATATTAATGCAATTTAATATCTCAAACAAAATAAAGTTGTATGAGAAACCACGATAATTTTCATTTATCATCCAACTTAAAATGTTCTTAATTTTATCAGTCATGTGCGTCTCTAACTCCTGTTAACACGCAAACCTCTTAGGTTTTTTAAGTGCACTTTTACCTACCTGTATGTTAAGAAATTTAACATCCTTAGCAACAGGTTTAAAATCTTTAGCAATGTAAAGAAACAACTATCGTGTCATCACAAGACAAATGTTTAAAAAAACACGGCAATGTTCAAAACAAATCAGATTCAAACCATTCAGAATGAAAGTAACCAATATTACGTTTTGAGGATAATTATTATTAATTATAATATTATTGATAGTAAAATTAAAAAAGGAATATTAGGTAAATTAACCTCCTTTTCCTGGCATTCCACAAAATGAAACGCTTTCCCGGTAATTACATTTACTGATGATGTGATAGTGTTGCTACTGAAAGTCAACAGGACAATTTCCTTACCGAATGTCATTTCTCTAATGTCTTTAGGTTCAGGAGAATTATTTACATTCATCTTTCCCAAACCACGTATACAATTATTGTTTAAATAGATATATCGCTAGCAACACCCTAAATTATCATACCAACCTGCTGTTGCAATGGAATTCATTCGTTTACTGTCAGTAATGTAAATTATCACACAAATCATGAAATTTTATGGTGTCCGATAAAATGCTGAACATACCATGAATGATGTTAGTGTTGTTACTGCCTTGTCCAAATTAAAAATCTCAGCTCTGCTTTGATTTTTAACTTTTGGTCCCTGCAGTAATAAAACTCATAATATTACTAGATATATTAATAGCTATTATTAATCTTGTAATTATTCTGAATGTGTTAAGACAGAAAACATCTGTGCAAGAGAGTATCAGAACGTATTAAAATGCAGAAATTTTCCTTTCCTGAGAACTTCCAGTTGCAAGTCTCCTGTCATGTTCAAGTCCATTTGATATTGTAGGTGACTTTAACAGTGTCTATGCTTGCTTCTGTATTCTAACATAATATTTTGATGTAGTTATGGTTGTTATAGTTAGTTTTACAACTTGGCCTTACGTTGTACACATTGGTTTGAAGTCTTGCTACAATGAGCATGCTTATTGTTTCATTGAAGGTTCTCTGAACGAAGTCAACCAAAGTTAGTTTCTCAAGGTCAGTAAACACCAAGAGAGTAAGCTTTAATGTAGTATCAAACTCTAGGAACTAATCCGTGAAGAGAAATTTATATGACCCACCATCTCGATCAGGTTTTTGTCCAGTTTCCCTAATCCATTGAGCAAATGATGAGATGGCCCTTTGTTTTGCTTCTGCACTTAAATGTAGCTTCACTATGTGCATGTTTTGTTTAGCTCTCCTTTTGCTTATAGTGGTAGAAGTAGAGCTAAGGGTGAGTTACTATATTGTTAGCAATGCATAAAAATCAAATCTGCAGTTTGTTTACCATTGCAAATAGATTTTCTATCACTGGAACGAAAATGTTTAATTTTTCAAATGTTGCTAATCTCACACTTTGTAAAATTTTATTATTATTATTATTATTATTATTATTATTATTATTATTATTATATTAACTTTCATTCATCTTTCAACTATTTATAGTTGACTATTTATGGTTGAAATGTTGGGATGGGATTCTGGTACTCAAGAAAATGTGCATTGATAATCTTCTCCCCCATACATCATATACAGTTACTGTGGTGTTTTTTGATGTTCTTTCAGCAAATAAATCAAATAGTGTCGTTTTCTGGCCACCCTCTTCTTTTCATACCTGTGAAACACTGGGATCCTGGATGTCCTTAGCATTCGGTGTACATTCAAATTTTATTTAGTGTATTGATTTATTATTACCTGATTCAGCACATGTAACATAACTGAAATAAAAATTATGTGTAACAAAATTAAATAAATTAACAATATAGAATTAAATAAGATGATATGACAAAATATATCACAAGATCCCACTCCCCAAAAAAATAATGAGATAAGAACGCGTGTCACAAATAACAAATTTGAATAAAAAAAAAAAAAAGCAAGTATGCCAAGGTGGTGCAGTCAACACAATCCACAGCTTGTTCAATCATAAAGTAGAAGTACAAAGGTTTGAAAGTGCTAATAGAAGAGGTTGTGATCATGGCTTCCGGAAGTTTCCAGTTAGTCAGTCACTTGATTAGTCAGAAAATTTTTGAATTGTGCTAGCTCAAATATTGTCTTGGGCAGTTTCCTAGAGTGGTTCTTGAGTTGGGATTTTGTGATCTTTGAAAGATTCCATGTAGATCAGTTATAATGTGAGTGTAAGATTTTATATGTCATGATTATGGCAGTCCAGTTTTGCTAGCCACCGTTAATGTAATTTTCATGATATTAGCTAGAATAAGTGTGGCTCTCCTTTGTACATTTTTGAGCAAATTAACATCGTTCAGATAGTAGGAGTTTCATAGGGTGGTGCCAAATTCGATGATAGGAAAAATGTAAGTTTTGTACAGACTAGCGAATCTTTGCTCATAATCATTGTAAAAGCTGTATAAATCATGAAGATTACCTTATCAGCTTTCTTGTCGGTTCCAGGTCAATCGGTCCACAGGACAAATATCCAATTGTCAAAAAGTCCCCAGCAAAAATGTCCACATGATAAAGCCCAATAAATGACCGGGAGAGGTAGCTCAGGGCATCAACTGGTGTCACTACAGTGCCTCTGACTGGGAGATCCTAGGTTCGGGTCCCGATAGTAATAGTATTTTCAACACTAGCTTGTCAGCTGTGTTAATTCAGTCACTGTCTGAGGAGAATTATAGCAGCGGGCTGCTTTGATCGATAGTTTTCTATGGTTTCTCTGATCAACACCAGATGAATACCGGAGCAGTAACCTAACAAATGGACCACAGACCGTGTGCAATCTTTCCTTCCTCTTCCTTGTCCTATCCTCTCCCTTTACGCATATGCTCACACAAACATGCACTACACTATCACGCATGCTGGGAGACCTGTCGGGGATTTAGAGCTTGTCCCAGCTGGGGCAGTGCCCCGCTGGGAGATACCTGGTTGGGGAAAACCCTTCTAGTTGACGGTAGGTCAATGCCAGATCTTGCCCTCCAGGAGGGAAGATAACCACCCAATGAAAAAACATCCACTCCACTTACAGGACTAATGACCTCTGTAGCTGACACGCCTGGAATCACTAACATCAATCAATCATCCAATAAAGTCCACTAATCAAAATATCTACCATCTAATAATGTGTACAAATCGAAATGTTCAATAAGCAAAAATGCACAAAATGAGTAATGGCAAGTTCTGGTCTTTGGAAATGTATTACCTCATGAATAACAGCTTTCATATTCCATTTGTAGCTTACTTGTTAATAATAGAAATGTGTTGCTGTAGAAATTAAAATCAATTTTTAAGGTAATTCACAACGCAACTTATATTTTTGTGCAGAAAATTCTGGTAAATAATGGAAACGCATACCACTTCAAATCCCAAAGAATATATGGAAATAAAATGTATTGGCCCCCGTGTGGTGTCGGGGGTTTTAGTAGAATAGCACCACGGGACCTCCCCCTGTTGTAGAAGGCAACTAATGGGAGCAGCTGTCCGCTGTCCCTCCCCTAAACATCCTGTCATCCCCACTACCTTCGTGTGTCATTGCTTCCACTTACTTGTGGCACACTTCTGTTTTCTATCCTGTAGGCTAATCTTTGTATCAGCCAACTCTTGTGTTTCCGACCCCAACGCTTGCGAAGGCTAGGGAGTCATTTCTATCTTACTCTTCTATTCTAATCATATTCTTCACTGTCCCCCCCCCTTATCTTCCGTTTCTTTGTAGCTGGCAGGAGCTGAAAAACGCGAGGGAGTAAACCCTGTACAAAATCCCGGTCCTCCAGGTCTCCAAAATCCCGGTCCTCTACTGTTCAGAAACTCGAAGAAAAATGCCGGACTGTTTTTGGAAGACGACATATTAAACGGAAAAAGGATATGATTCTGGGAACTTGGAATGTGAGGAGCTTGTTTAAACCGGGTGCATTGGCAATCTTGAAAGAGGAACTAGCTAAATATAAAATTGCGATAGCTGCTTTACAAGAAATGAGATGGACAGGTAAAGGAATGCTGGACTCAGGCGATTACACAGTATGTTACAGTGGTCGTGAAAGATTGGCAGAATTTGCTACAGGATTTTTAATCCACAAAAGTGTTAAACATCTTATCACTAAATTTAATCCAGTAAACGAAAGATTATGCTCTATTAGAATCAACGGGAAATTTACTAACATAACAGTTATTAGTGTGCATGCACCTACAGAAGATAAGGAAGATATTGAAAAAGAAAATTTCTATTTTCAGTTAAGTAATTTGTACTTAAAATGTCCAAAATATGACATTAAACTCATTATGGGTGATTTCAATGCAAAAATAGGTAATGATCATATGATGAACCAGTTTGTAGGGCGGGATACACCCCACACCATTACTAATGGAAACCGAGGTGCTGATTAAAAGGTACATCTGGAAACATGGAGATGCCAATGGGGTAACACGTAATCAGATAGATCATGTACTAATTGATAGAGATACGCCAGTAATATCACGGATGTAAGAGCATATAGAGGTGCTGATTGTGATAGTGACCACTACCTGGTGGTGGTGAGATTACGACAGCGAATATCCTCAGTTGGTAGGACTAAAGGACAAAGAATTAAAAGAATTGATGTTGAGAAATTAAAAAATGGAATTATAGCAAGGGATTATAGAGTAAGCGTAGAAAACCACTGAAGGAACTACCAGAATATCAGGTAGAGGATAGTGTTGAAAAAATATGGGGCGGTATTAAAAATTCCGTAAGTATCCCAAAATATATTGGGAAGACAGAGATGGAATAAAAGAAACAACTGGTTTGATGAAGAATGTAAAATGGCTTTGGAAAACAGGAATATAGCACGGCAAAAAATGCTACAAAGAGCAACACGATGTAATTCTTACAATTACAAAGAAGCAAGAAAACTGGCAAAAAATATTTGTAAAAAGAAAAAAAATTATATGAAGAACAAAAACTTGAGGAATTGCAGGATAAGTTTAGAAACAATGATAGCCGAAAGTTTTATGAAGGAATAAGAAATATAAAAGAGGGTTTCCGCCCACGAACACGTTTTTGTAGAAATAAAGATGGAGATCTAGTAGGTGGAGAGAATGACGTGTTAAATACATGGAAAAACTATTTTGAAGTGCTACTGAACCCCCAGCAGGAGGAACGAACTCCTGAACAGAAAGTGATTTACTATGGACCTGAGCAATCAAACCACCACCAACATTTCAAGAAATAATGAAAGCAATAAGAAATATGAAGGGAAATCGAGCACCAGGAGAAGATATGATCACAGCAGAGCTGATTAAATCTGGAGGCAGACAGCTGTGGAAACACATTCATTATCTATGCCAAAAAATTTGGGAGACGGAAATAATACCAAAGGAATGGAGCACTGCAATAATTTGCCCTGTCTACAAGAGTGGTGATAAACTAAATTGTATGAATTACCGTGGAATATCGCTCCTTAATACAACATATAAATTATTTACAACTGTATTATCATGGCGGCTGGAACCATATGTGGAGGATTGCCTTGGAGATTATCAGTGCGGATTTAGGAAATATAGGTCTACCACTGATCAAATCTACACACTTAGAACAATTTTAGAGAAAACATGGGAACAGAATATCGAAATACATCAGTTATATATTGATTTTACACAAGCCTATGACTGTGTTAATAGGAAACAACTCCTACAAATAATGATAGAATTTGGTTTCCCAAGTAAATTGCAAAGGCTAGTCAAAATGGCTTTAAAAACACAACAAATAAAGTTAAAGTACAAAACATGCTATCAGAAAGTTTCGAAACTATGACTGGTCTTCGTCAGGGTGATTCACTATCCACACAACTATTTAATATATGCTTGGAAAAAGTAATCAGAGCCGTCAATATAAATCCTAGAGGTACAATATTTAATAGAACTGTACAACTTTTAGCATACGCAGATGATGTTATCTTAAGCAGAACCCAGAAATTCCTCACAGAAAGTGTAGAAGAATTAATAACAGCTGCTAATGTAATCGGCTTAAAATTAACTGCAGTAAAAGTAAGTATATGATTAATCGGAAAAAGAATGAACCACCCTCAAACTTTGAAATAGGTAAAGAGAAATATGAAAGAGTAGAAGATTCAAATATTTGGGATCTCTCATTACTTCCACAAATAGTATAGAAATGGAAATAAAAGCACGAATGACCTCAGCCAATAAGTGTTTCAGAGCACTAAGATTGTATTAAGGAAAAGAATATCCAACCAATATATAAGACTGTTATAAGACCAGTAATATTGTATGGTGCCGAGTGTTGGACATTAACAAATAGACTTGAATGTATGCTGATGTCCTGGGAGAGGAAAATCTTAAGGTGCATTTTCGGCCCCACATGTGAAAATGAGCATTGGAGGATAAAGAGTAATTTAGAACTCACCAATATGTATAAAACAACAGATATTGTTGCAGAAATTAAGGTCAGAAGACTACAACGGCTCGGACATCTATTACGAATGGAAGAAGAAAGAACCCCAAAAATTATTTTCTTTAAAGAACCCAAAGGAAGACCCCGTTTAAGATGGCTGGATGATGTGGAGATGGATCTGAGAGTGATGGGAGTGAGGGGGTGGAGAAGAAAGGCAAAAGAGAGAAGTGAATGGGCATTGATCGTTCGAGACGCCAAGGCTAAACTTAAAGGGCCGTAGTGCGACAGAAGAAGAAGAAAATGTATTGGAGGTGTTCCAAAACGGGAATCTGCAAATCCTAGTGTGTAATAAATGGCAATATAGACAATAACGCCATAGAGAAGGATGGTGGTAGAGCACGTACTGATGAGTTGAACACTGCTTTCTTCGAAGGAAAAAGAGTGCAGAGTATTATAAGACAACTAAGGAATGACCAAATGAAAATCCTAGTCTTATTGTGAGAGAAGCTACTGCTGGCTCTAGGTTCTGAACATTTCTGCAACAGACATATAAATAACTTGGACAAAATAGAATTGGACTTATAATGAAGTGGACATTTATACTAATGAATGTTCCCACGAGTGGATGTGTACCTGGGACCAATTCACTGATAACCTTCTTGACAATATAAGATACATGGTTATCCCATTTGAGATCTTCAGTAGTGAAAATTATCAGGTCCTCCGTTACAGTTGATGGCAACAGTACACTGATATCAATATGATAAGGTAGCGTAGGTTTATATTTTCCAATATGCAAGATGGAGCACTTAGCATCATTTAAGAGGATCAGCCACTGTGTAGCCCAGTGTTGAACTGCGTCAAGGTCCATTTGAAGTTATGTGTGGCTGGTGACTTGAGTTTGAATCCATGTCATCAGCATACATCACAAAATATATTTCCATATTGTGGGGCAAGTTGCTAGTGTACTTCTCTTCTTCTTCCAAAGCACTACAGCTCGATGTGGGCCAAGGCTGCCTTCACGATCTGCCTCCATTCCTCTCTTCTTTCGGCCTTCTCCCACCATACAGTAACTTTCATTATTTTCAGGTCATCCACAACATCCTGGATCCAACTTTTTCTGGGCTTGCCACGTCGTACGCCCAGAATGTTATTTTTATGTATATGTTTAGGCATTCTTTCCACTCCCATTCTCTGCACGTGTCTCAACCAAGAAATTCTGCGACATTTTATGAATCTAATTATATCTTGATCTTCAAGTATATTGTTTATTTCTTCATTAGATGCTAGTGTACTAGACGACCAAAAACGGGTCAAGTAGAGAGCCTTGAGGGCCTCCTCTGGTAATTCTGTAATTCTATTTCCAATTCTTACATGTAAACAGCAGTCTTCAAGAAAGGCTTGAATCCCGCAAAGTTTTCCAAGTGCTGATGTTTGTGTAGCATTCTGCATGTTGGAACTTTATCAAAAGCCTTAAATAAGTTAAAGTAAATTATATCAATAAGAATGTTGTCCAGGACCGCTGTCCAGTCCTGAAGGCAAGTGAGGAAATTTGGGTTTCCAACCTTCCAGGAACAAAACCCTGTTGGCTTAATGGGATACATCCAGTCGCCATATCATGATTCAGTACACATTTAGCTACAATTCTCTTACAGAATGTTACATATTGAACCGGTCAGATTAATCCATCTGTAGTTGCTGGTGTCAGTTTTACTTCCTTTCCTGAAGATAGGTATAAAATCTGCAGTTTTCCAATCAGCTGGCAGGATTCCAGAATCCAGAGACTCTCAAAAGACTTTATGTAGAGTTGGGGCAATTTCATACAACCACTTCTTCAGGAAGAGTGGGAGGATTTCATCTCGGCCAGCCATATACTTTGTATCATGGCTGTTAAGGTCACAAACCTTGTATTCTTTTAAAGTGATGACCTCCAAAGGTTCCTCAGTTGGTAATGTATCAATATTGAAATGTCAATTGACAAAGTGAAAACATTACTGTTTGTCAAAGTGAATTTGCGAAAGATGACTAGAATATTCAATGCTTACTTTTCTTTTTAAAGAAACAGATATGTATAATAAGAAAACTAGTGGTGTAGCAACAAAATATTTCTTGCATTATTTGTAACATTTGCAATTTTTGAAAATTCAAAGAATTCAACAAAAATGAGACCTGCAACATTATTTTAAGTGACTTTTGCTCTGTCTGGAGAAGTTATAAAAAATAGAGCCATTTTTGAGAATGTTTTTTATTAATTGCTTATTTTGTTAATTTTTATGTTAATTGCCTATGCTACTTGACCATATTTAAAGATCTCTTTAAAGTACAGATTTTAAGGAAAAATCACTCTTTCTTCAATACTGTAACTGTAGGAAGACCCTGAAAAAATTTTGAACTTCTGCAATTTTCGAAAATTCAGAGAATTTAACAGAAATGAGATCTGTCACCATTTCATTAAGCGTGCTTTGCTCAATCTGAGAGAGGGGGTGCGGGAGAGGGACACGCACACACAGATATCTCATTTTCTCATAACGGTTTTTAACACTTCTTGACTAGGAGCCAAAGTTAAACACTTTTGGCCTGTTATTGTGCCTCTGCTTGCAAAGAAAGAAATCACAACAGTGTCTGTATTGACCAGGTTTGCATATGTTTCCATTTTGACTGAGATTGGTGTAAGGAGAAAAAGGAAAATGATGAAAAATGCCATGAAAGGTTAAAGTTTATTTAAATGGACTTCATATCCAATTTACAAAAATGTTTGTTTTTTTAAATGTAAAAAAAATTACAAGTCACAAATAAGGTAAAATGCTAAAAATAGGCAACCTATATACAAAAAAAGTCAACAGAAAAATCTAAAACATCCTCAGAAGTACAATTCAGTTATTTCGTTTGTCAGAAGTTTTAAAATCATAATAGAAATAGCAGTAGCAATAATTATAATAATAATAATGATTTTATATATATATATACATATAATATTGTGACATACCGATATGTCACGTTAAACTAACATTTATTGGTAGACAATATGGTGGAACATGCATTACGAAATATCACGAGAGCTAGAGCTTAGCAACGACCGTGAATAAACAATGTAGTTTTTGTTTTTTGTAAAGACATTAAGAGGTCAGCTACACCAAAATATAACGAACGTGTGGATTGGCTGGGTGAGAGGACGGTCAAATGTTATGAAAAAAAAGAAGGTAGTTTTAATACGAAGTCTTCGAGGGATGAATCATGCAGAAAGATTTGATTCTGCTCGGAAACGCGCTTCTGAACTGATCGTAGATATTTTCATGTGGAAGCAATATTGAAGTATAAATTGGAACTTTGTCGGGAGTGGTAATCGAGTTCGGGACTATGTCATAGGACGTAATCGGGACTGATAATTTTGATAGTTTGAGACCAGCTTGGATAGGGGCAGAAGAGGATTTCGTGGAACTTTGGACTACGGCAAGCTCGCAAGATATTTCGACTGAGAAGTCTACGAGGGACATCAACGAAGAAAAGATAAGTTAACCGCGGTATAAATTGTAAATTGAAAGACATCTTGATCAAAGGCCTAAAAATTGTAAATTCTCTAAATTGTTTGCTAAAAAGGCAAAAATAAACTTTGTTGAATTTTGTTCTTTAGAAAAGAAAGTGATTTTTCATTTAGTCAATCCAAACAGAAATGAACTAGGAATAGAATCATTCTATTTCAGATTCCCAGCTGCGCTGTATAGTCGGCGGATCCTATAATCCATTATAGAGGTAATAAGGATTATAATATATCGTGACCCATTGACCCAGCAAGCCGGACTCTAAGATCTTTAGCAGATATAAATGTAGAGAGAGGAAAATTTTGGTATATCTCAATAATATATATATATATATATATATATATATATATATATATATATAATATATATATAATATAAATAATATATATATTTCCACTAAAAAACTCAAACCCCGTTTCTTCTACCTCGTGCTTTAGTACGTGCCATCTCTCGCATTCGAATAATGTGTGCTGGGCGTCGTCCTTAGCGTGGCCGCAGTACGTGCAGTCTGGTCTGTCCACTTTAGCCATCCGGTGTAGGTATTCTCGGAAGTGTCCATGTCCCGTGAGAAATTGGGTGAGATGAAAATCTGTCTCGCCGTGTTTTCGTGTTGTCCAGGGCTCAACTTTGGGAATGAGTCTGGCTGTCCACCTGCTTTGTCTTCGTTCTCCCATCTTCTCTGCCACTGTCGAAGAGTGCGTTTCCTTGCCTTTCTTCGGGCGTCTGTTGGGTTTGTCAGAGGTTTCTTGTCGTATAGATCCGTGCGTTCTTGTGCCAGTATATCGATTGGGATTACTCCCGAGACCACAAAGCTAGCGGCATCCGAAACTGGTCTATACGCACTTGTTATCCTCAGGGCTCCTCTTCTCTGCACGGATGTCAGTGGTTTGGAGTACCTTTCGTGCCTCAGCGCGTTGGCGCAGATCTCTGCGCCGTATAGCATGATGGATTGTGCTATGGAGAGCAGGGTTCGGCGTTTATTGGACTTTGGGCCCTTTGTGTTGGCCATAAGTCTCTCCAGGGCTGTTACAATCTTTGCGGCCTTTTGTGATGCGTTTTTTATGTGTTCCCAGTAGGTGAGTTTGCGGTCCAGTGTCAGCCCGAGGTATTTCATTGTCTGCCCGATTGATTCTGTATCTCATTCAGGTTTCCCGTTTTGTTTATGGCCAGTTCTTTGGTTTTATTTGTAGGCCCTCTAGCGTGCGTGCAGTGATGATTGCTGCAAGGTCGTCCGCGTATCCTACAAGAAAGATGCCATCGGGCATTGTCAGCTTGAGAATGGCGTCATAGTTTACATTCCAAAGGTCTGGTCCTAGGATGGATCTTTGCGCCGCTCCTGCCGTCAGTCGCTTGCTTTTCTGTCCGTCCTCGGTGTCGTAGATTAGAAGTCTGTCCGTCAGGTAGCTGCTCAGGATGCGCAGTAGGTAGGTCGGTACGTCAAAGTTTTCCAGAGCCTCCATGATATCGTCCCAGCGCACAGAGTTGAATGCATTGCGCACATCCAGAGTGACGACCATGCACAGCGGTCTGGACCAGTGGTTGCCCTCTTCCGTTTTGGCTGCTGCGTCTGTTATTTTTCTTATAGCGTCCAAGGTTGATTTTCCTTTTGAGAAGCCATACTGCGTGTCTGATAGGCCTCCTGCCTTGTCGATTGCCGACTGGATACGGGGTTTCAGGAGCTTCTCGAGGAGTTTGCCCGTTGTGTCGAGCATGCACAGTGGTCTGTATGATGTAGGAGAGTGTTCCTGTCCTTTGCCCTTGCTGATTAGTACAAGCCTTGCCTTCTTCCATCTTGAACAGAACTTGCCCTCCCTTAGGCACGTATTGTACATATTCAGCAGGAGGTGTGGGTGGGAGTTCGCCAATATCTTCAGCGCCTCAGCTGGTATTCCGTCTGGCCCGGGAACCTTTCTGTTTTGTAGGGAGCTTGCCGCTGTTGGGAGCTTTTCCTTCGAGAAGAGGGGAATATCGCTCTTGTTTATGCGAAACTCTGTTTATTTTTGCCGGGTGCATTGGGAATAGTGTGTTCACAATGTTGTCCATGGTGGTTGTGTCCATGGTGTCCGGCGAATAATAATAATAATAATAATAATAATAATAATAATAATGCCAAGGGTGCGGATCACTCGGCACCCGGGGCAGATATTGCTACGAGTGATAGCAAACTTCGCGGGACACGTATGGAAGTTTGCGATTCCAGGGTTGAGGGATCCCTTAAAAACTCTCGTCCAGAAATAAGTTCTGAGTTTAGAGCAGCTGATCTAATAATAGAAAAATGGGGAACTATGCAACAACTGGTAGAATTCCAAGGGAAACTCCTAGATGAATTAAGTCAAAGCCTTAGGACGATAGAGAAAAATTTGCTGAAGAAACAATCCGCTGAGTGTGAAGGAAGCTTTGACTAAAGCTATAGAAAATATGGATACCCTGAAGTATAGGGTACAAGAGGTAATAGAGGAAAAGAGAGAATTTTCAGGGATCCTGAACTCTCTAAGCTTGAAAAGCAAAAATGAAAAAAAAAAAAAGTGGAGGTTACGCCAGGAGAAAAGCAAGTATATCAGGGGGAGGAGATAGAACAATCTGATAAGACAGAAGACCAAGTAAGGGAGGATTGGCAACTCCAACAAAGCAGAAAAGAGAAAAATATACAAAAGAAGAAGACAACAGTCAGGAAAGTCAATCCAGCTATCAAAGTGGCAGCTAAAGAAGGGGAAACTTATGCTGACATAAAGAAGATGAAGGACACCGTGAACCCTAGTGATCATGGTACAAAGATAAGAGCTATATGGAGGACAAGAAAGGAAGAGATACTTTTGTACTTGAAAAAACTGGGAATATTGCCTCATTGAATGAGGCTTTGGAGAAAGCGGTAGGGAAGCAAGCTCAAGTGAGTGCTTTGGAGCGAAAGCGTCTAATAGAAATTAGAAATATTGATGATACGGTTACTGTCGAGGAGGTGTTGGAGGCGGTGAGCAAAATAGTAGCAATAGAACAGATGTCCATCCCCTGTAGGATGCGCAAAGGTTACGGAGGAATGCAAACAGCTACAATGTTATTGGAAGAAGAGATAGCTCATAATCTTATAAAGGCATGAATCATTAAGATTGGATGGGTTAACTGTAGAACCAGGGAAAAACTCCAGATAACAGGATGTTATGTCTAGACTTCGGATATATTGCAATGCACTGCTGAGAACCTGATCGTAGCAAGGTATGTTACAGATGTGGTAAAACTGGACATGTGGTCAAGAACTGTACCAACAGGGAGCAATGTTTTTATGTAAAGGGAAGAACAAAGACGATCAACATCTGTTAGGAAGTAACAAATGTGTCTCCTTTATAGCGGCGGTTCAGAAGGGAAAAAACATCAAGTATGCTTCGACTTCTACAGATTAGGAGTAAACAGGCGTTGGACTTGATGCTGCAGAGAGGGAAGTGGATGTGCTACTTACTAGTGAGCAACCTTACTGCGAAAACATGAATCGAGATACCACAAGAAGAGCGGGTATAATAATCCACATTAGGAAGTTAAATATTAATAAATATAAGATGACGAAGAATGGATTTGTATGGGTTGAGGTGAATAATAAGAGAATTTACAGCTGTTACTTCTCCCCGAATGACACAATAGAGAAATTTCAAAAAGACATTGACGAATTGGAGGCTAGCCTGAAAACAACGAAAGGAGAGGCGCTGATAGCAGGCGACTTCAATGGTAAATCGTCGGAATGGGGGGAGACGCGCTCCGACAGAAGGGGAGCTATTATATGCGAGTTCGTAGCAAGAAATGATCTTATTATTCTTAACTCTGGAAATGAGATTACTTTCCAACGGGGAGATACTTCATCCATTTTGGATTTGACAATAAGTACTTCCAGACTTGCTAAGGACATCACGGACTGGACGGTGTTGGATGAGGAAACCCTAAGTGACCATTAATACATAGGGTATGCCGTAACATCAGAAGGGCCACAAAGTGGTAAGGCGAGATACAAAAGTAGGCCTTCTTGGAACCCCAAAAAACTTAATGAGGATAAGGCAAAACGTTTTCTTGAAGAGTTCAGGTTATTGGCGTGTATGGGCAAGTATTGGCAACAAAGGGGAAACACTCAAAGATGTGGTAAAGACAACGGAAGAAATAGTGACAGCAGTGTGCGATAGTCTATGCCCAGAAGCAGGGGCCCCAGGAATAAACAACAAATGTACTGGTGGACCTCGGAAATAGCAGAAGTACGTAGGAGCTGCAGGCGACACGAGCCAGGAACGACCCATACCTTAGAGAGCAATACAGCGTAAGCAACTTAAAGAAGAAATTAAAAGGAGCAAAAACAGAAGTTGGAAGGAACTTCTAAGCCAGATTGATAATGAACCCTGTGGTATGGCGTATAAGATAGTGACTAAGAAGCTTCGGATGGATCCCAAAATACCTTACCTGAATGACCCACAGTGGATGAGAGGAGCTATAAGAGAGCTCTTTCCCACAAGAGATTCCTGGGAGAGACAAAGACCGAATGATTATGAGTTTAATGATGCTGACTACTTTACGACAGACGAATTACGGAAAGCAGTGAAGAATATGAAAACAGGGAAGGCACCAGGTTTGAATGGGATACCCACCGAAATATTAAAATTAGTGGTACAAGTGTATCCAGAATGTCTTTTGGAAGCCTATAATAGATGTCTTAAGGAGGGGAAGTTTTTCAGGAACTGGAAAAAACAAAAGTTAATACTACTCCGGAAGGGCAAGAAACCGTTGGTACAGATATCGTCGTCACTGTGCCTGCTTGACACTATGGGCAAGTTACTGGAAGGACTAATACTCTCAAGACTGGAGGAACATATAAGTTTTTCTCATAGACAATATGGATTTCAGAAAGGCTGTTCGACGACGGATGCGATTATAGAAGTAGTTCGCATTGCAGATGCAGCTAGAAACGGAACTGGGAGGAAAAAGGGATTCTGTGCACTTGTAGCAATCGATATCAGGAATGCCTTCAACTCAGCTAGGTGGAAGGACGTCATTGAAGCACTGACTGATAAGGAGATCCCTGAATACTTAGTAAGAATCATCGAGGACTACCTCCATGAAAGGAAGAAAATTTACATGGATAAAATCAAGATTGAGGCAAATATGACGTGCGGAGTTCCACAAGGGTCCAGACTTGGCCCCTTTCTATGGAATGTCCTGTACGGTAGCATATTGAATATTAATCTCCCAAGAAACATGCAGATTATAGGATACGCGGATGACACACTTATAATATGTCATAGTGATGATATCGAAGTGCTCGAACTAAGAGTAAACGAAGCACTCTACAGAGTCAAAAGGTGGCTGGATAAACGACTCCTTCAGATAGCAGTAGGGAAAACAGAAGCGGTGCTAGTCACCGATCGAAGGGCTTTTCACTATCCAGATATTCGACTGGGAGAAGATAGAATAATCTGGAAGAACCAAATAACATATCTAGGAGTTGAGATAGACCGCTGACTTAAGTTTGGGCCACACATAAGTGTGATGGCAGAAAAGGCAGCGAGGACAGGATCCAACTTAGCAAGAATACTACCGAATGTAGGCGGTCCACGAGAATCCAAGAGAAGGATGATATCTGGAGTAGTTCACTCACAACTGTTGTATGCAGCACCAGCTTGGACGAGTTCACTGGAAAAACAGGTTATGAGAAACAAATATACACAAGTGCAAAGACGAATGGCCCTGAGTGTGGTGGCTGCCTACCGTACTGTGTCTACTAGCGCAGTACTGGTATTGGCCAGTATCCCACCTATAGATCTGACACCCATGGAAAGGAAAATGACGTATTCTGCCTTACAGGAAGCTAGACAACTAAATAGGTATCTCTCCCCTAAGGAAATAGAGACCATCAAGAGTGAGGCTAAGAAGCTACTTTTTGAAGAGTGGCAAAGAAGGAGGAATATGGACGCTAAAGGTATATGGACACATCGGATTGTGAACAACATTGAGAGATGGGTCGATCGAAAGTTTGGGGAGGTGAATTATTACCTAACCCAGGCCTTTACGGGACATGGTGAATTTAGTAAGTACCTCTGTGATTACAAGATTAACGAAAGTCCGACATGCAACTTATGCCTTGAAGATACTGACAATGCAGAGCATGCACTGTTTCAGTGCAGGGCATGGGAGACGGAAAGGGAGACTTGTTATGCTAAGCTGAAGCTTAGCATGTGATGACCCCAGAAAACATGGATATAATGCTGAGCTCGAAGGAGAAGTGGAATATAATAGAGCATTTCATAATTAAGATCATGAAGGAAAAGGAGCGAAGGAGTTAAAGCATTAGCTCCCAGTCAATCTTCCACGCGAAGTAATGTCTAGTGACGGTTCCGCGTGGGAGATATCACGACTTAGGAGATAAAGGTTTAGGGTTTTAGTCGGTAAACCAGGAACGGGATTCCGACAGTACCGGCTTCACCGGTCTCCGTAAAGGATTTCCCCCTCCTAAAAAAATTAAAAAAAGTAATAATAATAATAATAATAATTTTTATTTGTTTCCATGTGGTTTGGGGTCCCAATAAGTCCACCGGACTTGCCATGGGGTTCCTGTTACAAAAATATTACATAAAAATTTACATTGTTCCATTGATTACATTTCCTTATTATCATGATAACAGTTACAACTTAATTAATTTCAAATTTGATGTCTGGCACTGTAGCAGCCAAAAATGGAGAATATTGTTGTTTATCAGACTTATTTTGTAAAAAGGGGAAAAGAGTAAACATAAAACCCTTTTTCTTTTTACACGAAGTTCAGAAAATAAAATTGATGAATACAGAAATTAATATACAGTCATATACCACTCTATCTGCCTTATTCAATTTGTAGTACATTTTTTCACAGACTTTTTCCTTTCTACTTAAAATTTTGGTATTTTGTATTTTTGAACTTAAAAGTTGTTTATAATATGCCGGTATTTGTACATACAATTTGGAGTTAACGTTTCAGTTTTTTAACATTTCTGCTTTGGAAAATTCTCTATTGTTTGCTATTAGTTTTAAAATTTTAATTTGTAAAACATTTATTGCCTTTAAGTGCATATTACTTGTTCCACCCCACACTTGTACTCCACACCTTAAGACCGACTCGGCAAGTGCTTTGTACACAATTTTTAGGACATCTGAATTTACGTACTGTTTCGTAGCGTATATTTTTCCTAGCAGTTTTTTGCTCTTATTGAAAACTAGTTCAGTATGTTTATTAAATTTCATGTGGTTATCCAAAATAACACATCAACATCTCTATTTGTTAACAAAATCCAATTTATCACAAATACAGTTTTTGGCTTTTCTCTCACTTAGACACATCCTATTGCGCATAATAATTTGTTCAAAGAGTACATTTTGCATATGAGGTGTCTTAAAGTACATGAGTTTTGTTTTTTTAGAATTTACAAATAAATTGTGGTCAATTGGCCATTTAGTTAAATTATTGAGTTAATTTTGCATAGTATTTCTCATTACATTATGCTTTCTGTGTGAGTATAAGATTATTACATCGTCGGCGTACATACAAATTTGACACTTTTTATTTACTGCATTAAATATATCATTTCCATACATTATAAAAAGAACAGGACCAAGGCAGCTGCCTTGTGGCACACCAAATTTTATATTATGTGTTACTTGCTTCAATAGCTTTTACTAACAATTTTCTTTTTTCTAAGTAACTTTCGAATAATTTCAAATAGGTATTCTCTACTCCTATATGATTCAATATCAATATCAATGACTCAATAAAATCAATAAACATTTTGCCAAACTTTCTAACTTTTTTGACGGCATATCTTCCAAGACATAAATATACAAGACAAAAGTCTGGAAAATTCGTTCTCTATACTGCGATTTTTCATTGCTGCTAACATTGCCTCTAACATTTAATCAGCTGTAACGGTGCCATCCAATCGAGACCTTATACGTTGGTACTACAGTGACGTCACTGTAGTGGCGTTCAACCTCCTGATTGGATGTCACCGTAACAGCTGGTTTACTTCAGAGACAGCTATGAATAAATCGCAGTATAGTCTTCGGCTTCGTTCAGGATATCAAAGAAAAGTCGAAGGAACAGCTGTTTCCTTTAACCGAAAGAGAAACTGCTGTTCCTTGGACTTTTCTGTATGCTTTTCAAACAATTTTGAAGAATATACTGTTGAAGCTGAAGGTTCGTTACCGACCATTGAAGAGAGATGAGCCGGAAATGTTGAAGACAGAATTTTCATATATTGAAATTGCCCAGATAGTGTGTGTATTTAGTGGAAACTCGTCCGCTGACCGTGACCCAACCGCGTACTTGAAGAATTGTAGATTGCAGTTAGTCCCATTACTTCAAACTATCATTGAAATTAACATTGCCATCAGAGTGGAAAAATCCTGTTTTCAAGAAAATCGACAAAAAGAGACCAAGAAGTTACAGATCAATTAGTCTGATAAGGACCCCTTTGCGGCAAAACTGATCTATACAATATACATTGGGTCTATACTTGGGTTTTCGTAACGTGGCGGATGACATTAGGTCATTTGTACACCTCCTGCCTTATAAAATGAATCTTTATAACAGTGATAAGCACATGTTTGAGGCCCTGAGTCCCGTTGAGAAGAACGTTCGCGAACTAATTAAAAAGATTCATTTTATAAGGCAGGAGGTGTAAAAATAAACTAATGTCATCCGCCACATTAGGAAAAACCAAGTATATAAGCGCGAAGGGATATATATAACGGTGACCCCAGAGAGTACACTGATGATCCCTAGGGAACAACGTCAATTTGATTATGAAGCAAGATAACAAGGAACGTCACTTTTGACATTAGAACAGAGAAGAAGCAGGAATGATATAGAAGTTTTTTTTAATATATTGAATGATACAAATTTAATTTTAACATTATAATATATGAATGATATAAATTGATGTAGAGCTTGTCCCGGCTGGGGCGGTGCCCCGCTGGTGAGAGAGTCCTGGTTAGAGGGAAACCCCACTAGCCGACGGTAGGTAGGCGCCGGATCTCGCCATCCAGCGGGGGAAGACCACTGCCATATCCCAAGAAAAAACATGCACTACACTAACGGGACTAATGACCAAAGCAGTTGACGCACCCGGAAACACGAAAAAATCAATCAATCAAAACCGAAATACAGCTGCATTAATTGCGGAGAAGAAGCTTAAATATTAGGCCTTGGCTATTGAACTGAGCGTCATGTGGCGGTTAGTATTTATTAATCTAGTTCCTCCGGTCATCTCTGCCAATGAACTGATCTCTGAAGAACTAACTTCTTCGTCTGTAAAACTGGGCCTTAAAAACTGGCTCATTCAGACAATGCAAAAGGCTGTTCTCCTGAGCACTTCACGCATCCGGAGGAAGTTTTTAATAATGATAGAACTTCACATCGAGTCCCTGACTGTCCGAGTTTACAAGAGAAGCAGGTACCTTGGTTCTCCATAAGACACGGTGGCTGATGTAGAACACATCGCTAGGCGAGAGACTTGAATAATAGTAATAATAATAATAATAATAATAATAATAATAATAATGTTACGATTCTAGGTGGTGAATTAAAACTCCAGTATTATTTTAAGAAAAACGTTTATTTTGTTTCTTAACATAATCACTGAAAACACTTGTTTATTCTTTATACGTCACACTTCTTTTGATTATTTATTTACACTGTTCACTTCTCTTACACTCTTACACTGTCACACAGTCCTAAGCACTGACCACTGCACTAACCACAGTTCGATGTACTGACCACGGTTCACGTCACTGAGCACAATCACTGCACTGGTATTCACCGTGATGCACACTTCGCAGCTCAGCTTCTACTTCAGACTTAAGACTGACTCGCGGACGCCGGCTGCCTCGTATTTATACTCGGCGGGTACCGTCGAGACTTTTCTGGACTTTGCGATTAGCCCCAGACAACTCTGGGACTAGCTAGTTCGAGGGTCGCCGGCCGATGACGCAATCCGCGCATACAGGTAGTCGTGATGGCCGCCGGCAGATGACGCAATATTCGTTACTACAACAACAATAATAGTAACAACAAAAATATTTTGTGGTCTGGGGATAATGTGGAAAACCTCTACCAGTCACCTATGGAGTTAAGTAGTCGTTTCCCTAGGTAGTCTGAGGCTCGCATCCACTAAAAACCACAAATCCCGTTACTTCATGGCCTTGTCCCATTCCGGTATCGCTTCTTCAGAATGTCGTCGGAGTGGGACCGTGTTCTGGACCAATCTGCCTCGCCCGTGTCCTTTTGCTTTTTTCGGTATTGTGTAGTTGGCCTAGTTCAGGCCCCCTCAACCCAGTTGTTCTGCGGACCGCTCCGAGCCAATCCTGGTGCGCGAGCACAGAACTTCCTTCGCAGAGTTGCGTTATGTCGTGGGGGGATGGATTGATTGATTGTTAGTGATTCCAGGAGCATCAACTGATAAGGTCATTAGTCCCGTATGTGTAGTGCATGTTTTTCATCGGGAGGCGCCGGTGATCTTCCCTCGCTGGATGGCGAGATCTGGTGCCGACCGACTGTCGGCTAGCGGGATTTTCCCAAGCCAGATATCTCCAACCATCGGGGCACCGCCCCAGCCGGAACAAGCTCAAAGCTCCTGGCTGGTTCCCCTACACATGTGGTAATGGAATGCATGTGAGTGTGTGTATAAGTAAAGGATGAGTATAGGACAAGGAAAGTGAAGGAAAGGTCGCAGGCGGCCCGTGGTCCGTTTGTTAGGGTACTGCTCCGGCATTCCCCTGGTGTTGATCGGAGAAACCATAGAAAACCATGTCATCCATTCGGGAGCCTCCTTACGATTTGCATTTTGGTATTGGAGCGGTGATCGTTACGATTTGAGTTTTGGTATTGGGACATTGTTATCCCGATTGGATAACTATGTCCCTCTCACCTTTCAGCTTGTAACCTTGAAGTGCTGCTATGTTTAAATCGGAGGACAGCACACCAAGTTGAAGGCGTGGTCAGAAACAATGGTCGCCCTCCTCTGTTTTGGCTGCGGCGTGTGTTATGTTTTCTACGACGTCTAAGGTCGGTTTTCCTCTTGAGAAGTCATATTGGTCTGTTCGATAATCCTGTGTTCTCGATGGCTGCCGGGATAGGAGGTTTCGAGGACCTTTTCGAAGTTAGTCCGCTATGCCGAGCATGTAAAGGGTCTGAAGGATGAGGAGAACTCCTGCCCTCTGCCTTTACTGTTGAGGCCGAGCCTAGCCTTTTTCCACCATAAGCAGAACCTGCCTTCCCTTTGAACATGTGCAGCAATAGCTCTGGGTGAGAGGTTGCGGGTGTCTTTACCGACTCCACCGATATTTATTTTATTTTTTTAAATTTATTTTACGTCAAAAAAACAGTTAAAAACTGCGTATGACGTGCTATGGGGAAAAGTGAATTGTGTGCACATTTTCAAAATTCTGTGATCCCTACACTAAGTCATATACTACTTAAATTTTGAATTTTGAAGGGAGAAAAAAACAAAAACTCCCATGTATAAAATCTATTTTCAAGGATAAATAAGCAATAAATTTTGAATTTTGAAGGGAGAAAAAAACCATGTAATAAAATATATTTTCAAGGATAAATAAGCAATAAATTTTGAATTTTGAATGGGAGAAAAAAACAACAAAAAAACTCCCATGTAATAAAATCTATTTTCAAGGATAAATAAGCAATAAATTTTGGCTCTTATTACTTCCTACCGCGACAACATGGAAACGATAATTTGAAGAATTGTGTTTCCCACTGAATTCTAGAAGACGTGCACAGAAAATGAAGTTACATTTATAGATATCTCGTCTGGTCCAGAAACCTTCCGGTTTTGGAGGCAGCTCGTCGTTGCTTTGTGCTCTTCCGTGGAGAAAGGGGGATGGTCTTCTTTGTGTCAAACTGTCTTTTTACTTCCTCATGTGCGTACGTATATACGCAGTAATAAATGTATTATAGTAATGTAATGCTACACCAAAACCGGCGATTTTTCGGCAGAAAAACACACATTGTGGGGCTCTGATACAGAAAGAGTGGATGAATATTTTTCTAAAATCTAGTAAATAACACCCTCCAACCCGTTATGTAGACATATTTCATAAATTGTGCTTCCTTGATAACAAAAAGTGCTGTTTCTCTTCAAAACCTCCCTCCGTCTGTTCGTCTCTTTGTCCATCCGTCTATGAACACCACTAGCGTCTAAACCGTATGTAGGATTTTTTCCAAAATGGACATTCCCCGGTCGCTCTGGCTCGACTCGAGGGACTGCGATTTTGAAAAACTTTTTTTAAAAATTTGGGGGTATTTTACAAGAAGCCCCAGGGACATTTTCAAAAATTTCTCAAAAATGGCTCCAAATTTTTCTTTAATTTTTTGAAAGAATAGAGAAAAAAGACTTACAAAGATGGCATAGACCCGTTTTTTCTTTTAACTCTGAATTTTCGAAAATTTCAAAAGTGAATTTTTACATCTTCCCACAACTACAAAATTGAAGTTAGGAATTTTCGTTCAAGTAATTTTTTCCCCATATTTTGTTTTTTTAGATGTTCATTTTTTGTAAATTTTAGTAGTTTTTACGTAATAATACGTGCATTGTGAGCAACATTTAAAAACTAGAGGTGATACTGAATGGCACAGACTTTCTCGTAGTAAAGTTTTCTAATTTCCTTGGTGTGGACTGACTTTACGGACTTGCCCCATCCTCTTGCATACTGCCATCTATCGTCGCCTAAAGTACTTTTTTTTAATTTTCCAAACTTTTCGGTTTCCTCATAGTGGAACCGAAATATTATTATACGAATATTAAAAGTAAAGCCTCTTCCTAAATATCTTTTTTCACTGAAAAATTTGAAGCCGTTTTCAAGAAAATGGTGATAAAGTATTACTGCAAATGCGAAATTTGAAGCTCCTTTTCGCAGGAATCTATTGAGTTTTCGAGAAAAATCTTTTGAAATCATTTCCACTCACAAAGTAATAATATATTAAAATATACCCTTCCATATCTCCGTCTTGCTACCCTCAAATTCCTGTAACCTGTTTCCGAATTTCTAATGCATTATGGCAATGTGGGCGCCAGGAAATGGTTACGAGAATGAGCTCCCAAATTATATTTACTTATAACTCCGTTGCTGACTCAGTCGGCGGGTTCTTTACCGAAATAATCGTGAATACTTACGATTACTACCTATACTTAATTCGCCCCCCATACGAAGAAGCGTGGAATCAGAAATGCAAAATTTAAATATCCTACTGGATTGCACGTGACGGCAAATGATAATCAGCTTTCATCAATAGAAAATAACAAATTTATTAATACATTTTAGTAACTTCTTTTAAAATAAAGTATAATATTCTTTTTGGTCATGACCTTTACAATAGCGCTATAGAACCTGTTATCCACGAGAATCTTGGGCGCTGTCCTGGTAAAGGATGTCTCCCCGTAGACTTCAGCAATGGGCCTCGTCCAATCTTCTTTCTGCTACCGAACAAATCCGTATCTTGTCGTTTCTTCTCATAAACCACTATGTACACTGTTTATCCATTGGCTTTCCATCCCCATTCACCTGCTTGAATTGCTACAATTTCTAATACTCCTTATTGTTCGTTCCCTAAGCAAATTCTTAAGTGCTGTTAAAATATTAGCATATAAGTTCACCAAGTGATAAATTATCGAAGACAAACTTTCAGATATTATCTTTTATCTAATTACGGTAAAGTATAATCTACTGATTTTATCAAACAGTTGCAGCTTAAGTTGACGAAATTCTACGTAGCCACATTGCCAAATTTCGTAAGTACTAGCTCCATTAGATTTTGTGTGTAGCATACCTTCTGGTTTTTGTATTCAATCTTGCCTTTTAATTTATTTAATACACATCAATTTAACACTTTTAAAATACAAAGCTAGGTTTTTGTTGCTATTATCTGGGGTTTCTTGTATTTATTTCAATTTTTATCACGTACATTAAAACGCATTCGTGACATGGCTACTGCTCGTTCTACACTTTTTACTCTCTACACTCTCAAAGCCGACCTTCTGAAAGCCTTCACACACGTAAGCAATAATTTAGATCAACACATCCGAAGGTTGGAAGAGGTCGTTCTCTACACAGACGGTTGGGTACAAGTCGGCAACACTGCGAATAATACCAACCGTACACCCGTGACTGTACAAAAGACACAGACACCGCATCCAGTCACAACTCAAAACAAATTTAGTGTTTTAGATTATGAAACAGATTTTCCTCGCCTTCCTGATCCTCACCACCCTTCTCTACCATCGACAAGAACATACACAAACCAACGCAAACAGGCTAGGAAGCGCGTCAAAACCAAAACACGTAAAGCTGCGCATCCTAGCTCACTTGAAAACAAAGACATTCCTACTGAGCCTAAAAAACAGGTACTTATTTTAGCTGACAGTCATGGCCGCCATCTTTCCTCCATTCTCAGTAGGAAGTTACCCTCCAATTTCTCAGTCTCATCTATTTTAAACCTAACGGAGGTTTGCAGATGTGACTGCAGAATTGACACCACACGAAAACACCCAAAATACTAACATTGTAGTCTCGACTCTACCCTTCTGGTACAACAGATCAACACTCACAGTCATTATCATAGGAGGGCAGAATGACATTAACTTGGGCGGTAACTTTACATCTGAACAACATGTTAACAAATTACAATGTGCCGCCCAAAATACTAACATTGTAGTCTCGACTCTACCCTTCTGGTACAACAGATCAACACTATGCACCGAGATTAAGCACGCAAACCAACAATTAACACTGCAACTGAGAGAAACAAGTGTCACACTTTTTGAAATTAATTTCCTCTCAGCAAAACACTTCACCCGGCATGGTCTTCACACGAACCTTGCTGGAAAACATGCAGTCGGTAACAAGCTTGCACAATACATCATCAACTCCAGTCCTACGCAGTCTCCTGCCAAAAATCTATCCCTTTCACCTTCCTTACGTTCTCCACCCCCCACCCTTATTTCGAACCCTGTTGCCTCTTCCTCTGAACCTACTCCCGTTTCTCCCAATTCGTCTACATCCGATGCCCCATCTTCCTCACAACCTGTCACTGCCGGGACACACTACAACCTTCGACCACGCACTCGAGGTAAAAATGGAGTAAATATATAGCAACAACAGTCAGATGCAGCAGAGAAACATTCGTGTAGGTACTTGCAAAAAATAAACATTCTCCACCATAATGTACAATCCCTTTCAAATAAAACTGAGTTTATCGAGGCAGCTCTACAGAGCGATCTAAATCAAACGGACGTTCTTTGCTTTACAGAACATTGGTTATCTCCTAATGAACTTAGCATTTTCCAAATTCCAAACTTTTACCTCGCAGGCTTTTATTGCAGAGAGAGAGAATCCCATAAAGTTCCTACGTATGGGGGTTCCTGTATTTACGTTAGAAATAATATTGATTCTATCCCTTTGGTGGAATTAAATGTGTACTCCATTGAAAATATTTTCCAAATTTCTGTTGTACATCTTACTTCACTAAAAGTGATAATACTTTGCATTTACAGACCTCCAACAAAGAGAACTGCAGATTATATTTCGTTCTTAGAAAACCTGGAGATAACACTTAACAAAGTCAGCAATTGCTCTTTTGAATCCATTCTTATATGGGGAGATTTTAACATTGATTTTCTGGTCGAATCTTGCGAGAAAGAAAAGTTTCTCAATTTAATTCATTCCTTCAATTTAGACATTACAATTAATGTACCTGCACGGATCACACAACATTCGATGAAGGCAATTGATCAAGTTATAATTAACAAAACTACTACTCGATATGAAGTTGAAACAAAAGATTTAGGATACAGTGACCACGATGCACAAATTCTTACCATTATAAGAAATGCGATCACTACACAATAAATAATACACGTATGAGTAGATTGTTTACTAGAAGTAAAATTAAATTATTCATTGATTACTTGATGCAGGAGTCATGGGAAACGGTTTATATAATACTGCTGATACAAACGACAAATACAATTCTTTTTTTTTTTCAACTCTTTCATTTCATTTTAACACTTGCTTTCCTTTTCAAAAACGAAAATTAAATATTTCACGGAAAAGCAATTCTTGGATAACACAGGGATTAGGACATCTTGTAAAAACAAGCGAATTCTTTCTTTCATTTCTAAACGTCATGACGTATCTCAAGATTTCCTTATCTACTTTAAAAAAATACAAAACATTGTTACGAAAAGTCATAAGGCAGGCTAAAATCATGAAAAACGATCAGGATATTTTGAACTCAAATAATAAAACAAATCAATGTGGAATATAATAAAAAATACTACCAAATCAACTAGAAAACCCGTAGAGAATGTTGTTTTAAAATATAACGATATAAATGTGAACGATCCGGCAACAGTTGCTAGTCTCTTTAACCAATACTTTTCGAGAATTGCTGCCGATCTCACTAAGGGTCTTCAGCCAAAAAATTCAAAAACAGACAGTTCACCCAAACTTTTAGACACAATGTTCGTTTCCGAAACTTCTTCCTATGAAATTCTCAAAATAATCGGTAAACTAAAAAATGAATATTCGTCCGGTTTAGATGAATTCCCGGATTCTTTGTTAAAGACTTGTGCGTATGCCATTATACACCCGTTAACTCACATATTTAATGCATCTTTATGCACTGGAACGTTTCCAGATATTTTCAAAACAGCTAAAATTAAGCCGCTTTTCAAAAAAGGCAACAAAAATGAAATTCAAAATTATCGGCCCATTTCTTTTCTATCAGTCTTTTCAAAAATATTAGAGAGACTTTTTCACGTACGAATGGAAACCTTTCTCACTAAACACGACGCGCTTTCAGATTGCCAACATGGATTTAGAAAATCAAAATCAACGGAAACAGCTATATTTTCTTTTCTTAAAGATGTCGCCTCATCATTGGATCAAAACGAGGCACCTATTGGATTATTTTTAGATCTCTCAAAAGCTTTTGACGCCATTGATCATGACATTTTACTTTCCAAATTACCTTCATATGGAATTCGTGGTATTGCTCTAGATTGGTTGTGTTCATACCTTAAACAACGATCTCAGAGAGTTGAAATACCTTACTGGAATGATGGAACATTACGTACGCACCTTTCCTACTCTTTGCCCGTTGCATGTGGAGTTCCTCAAGGATCGATTTTAGGCCCTATTCTGTTCCTACTTTACGTAAACGATATGCCCTCGACGATTCGAAACGCAAGAACGGTTCACTTTGCAGATGATACGAACATCCTTTGCAATAAAGAAACAGTAAATAGTACAATATCAGATGTTTCAAATTGGTTCCGAAATAACAAATTAATAGTAAACGAAAAGAAAACGGTTTTAATGCAGTTTTCCATTTCAAATAAACAATTCTGTGCTCCATTGAAAATGAACAGTGTACCATTGACTGATGTTAAGGCAACAAAATTTTAGGTCTCTCAATTCAGTCAAACATTAAATGGAACGTCCATTTAAATGAATTGAACACAGAATTAAGTTCATTATGCTACGCGTTCAGAATTCTTGCAAATTCAGTCAGCCTTCATACTGCTCGTTGTGTATACTTCGCGAATGTTCATTCCCGCCTGAGATATGGCATAATATTCTGGGGAAATACATCTTATAGCTCCCAGACTTTTAGATTACAAAAACGAATTGTACGAATAATAACCAAATCCCACCCACGTGATTCATGTAGACCTCTCTTCATTAATCTAGGAATTCTACCATTACCGTGTCTTTTTATTTACGAATCAGTGGTTTTTGTAAAAAATGACTTGCTCAAGGGCGGGAATATATTTTCAGAAAATTCCGAAGTCTATTACTATAACACTCGACGTAGAAATCATATTCAGCAGGTGACAGTATCAACAGCTCATTACAAAAAATTCACATACAATACATGTACATTATTTTACAACAGATTGCCAATGACATTAAACGATTAAATTCAATAGAAAAGTTTAAATCCCAAGTGAAATGTTTCTGCTGCATAACTGTTTCTATACAATTAGAGCATCACAAGAAAAGTAACATTAATTTTAACAATTATACATAATGCATTATTTACCATTTGGACTGTATAAATGAGTATAAACAACCTGTAACAACTATTGTACTACAGCTTCCGGGTCAATCACCCCCATCTCAATCAGGTTTTTCGTCCAGTTTCCCTGACCCATTGAGCAAATGCTGAGATGGCCCCTTGTTTTGCATCTGGACATAAATGTAACTTCATTTTCTGTGCACGTCTTCTAGAATTCAGTGGGAAATACAATTATTCAAATTATCGTTTGCATGTTGTCGCGGCAGGAAGTAATAAGAGCCAAAATTTATTGCTTATTTATCCTTGAAAATAGAGTTTATTACATGGGAGTTTTTTTGTTTTTGTTTTTCTCCCTTTCAAAATTCAAAATGTGTTGCTTATTTATCCTTGAAAATAGATTTTATTACATGGGAGTTTTTTGGTTTTTTTTCTCCCTTTCAAAATTAAAATTTTAAGTAGTATATGACTTAGTGTAGGGATCACAGAATTTTGAAAATTTGCACACAATTCACTTTTCCCCATAGCACGTCATACGCAGTTTTTAACTGTTTTTTACGTAAAATAAATAAAAATAAATAAATAAATTACGTCCATGAAAATTATGTAAGGCTCGGACCCGGGTTTCTATCATCGGAGACTATCATTGTTCGCTTATCATTGTCCGCTTAATAAAATTTATAAGTCCCACTTTTGGCATTCACTGTTCACTTCGTATAAAACAATTTCTGAGTTCTATCTTTTGAATACTAACAACAACAACAAATCACTACGTCCGAACTCGCGTAAATTTTCTATGTTCAAATAAACTGCTATGTATCTAGCACCCTGATCCGATAGCTATCGTGTCGAAAGCTCGAATGAATATTTTTGTATCCTACTTCAACATGTCAACTTTCTTCATCTTTTACTCTTTTGTTTAAAACAATATTATGCGATCTACCTCGCGGCGTCATCTACGTATTTATTTTTTACCAATAACTCACTTTTTCACATTCCCATGACACTTCCGGTATATTACAATGGAATTTTCTCATTCGTGTAACTAAGCATCTAAGAGATGCTTAAGAGTTTGTTTATCATTCTCCATAGGCGACACCACGGATGCTACTTATTATTACGCTTTTAAACTAATGGGCATTGTTTATATGTTGCACTCCGGTACCATGGCAACCAGCGTCTTTTTGCTAATGAAGTGTTATTTTTAACGAAATTCGTTGAATTTCATATTGGTGACAATCTGGTATGTCACAGTATACAAATCGATAGCAATGTGCATATTAACGGCGTGAGAGACATTTTAAAAAATTGCATTTGTGTAATTTTTGAAAAAACAAAAGAATACATCAAAATTAACTTTGTCATATTGAACAGTGCAATTAGCACTATCCATTAGAAAAATTTGAAAAAAAAATGAGCCATTTTTGAGAAAAGGGAGTTTGTGTGGTTCTGAAAATACGGAATTTTGAGATAATTTTTTTTATAGAAAACTTGTTTTTTCGAGAAAATTTATTTGACATTATTTAAAGCAAATGTACTCATAAATACAATAAGGTGAAGAAATCGCATCTAATGTAAATATTACCGACGTGAGAGATAGGTCAAAAAATTACGTTTGTAATTTTTGAAAAAACAAATTAACAGAGCAATATGGAGTTTATGTCATCGGATATGGTGCATTTGGTTCTAACTCTACCAAAAATTTAAAGAAAAAGTTTGGAGCCGTTTTTGAGAAAACCATATTTTTGTATTTTTTTAATCAAAATATTTCACGCTCTATTGCACGAAAACTAAAATTTTTAAAAATGACCACATGATCTTAATGAAAGAACTATTTATAGGCAACAAATTTCTTTTGAAGGAAAAACATGTGTCTTCAATTTTACAGTTGTAGGAAGACGCCGAAAAAAATTCAAACTTTTGCAATTTTCGAAAATTTGGAGTTAACCGTGAAAATCGGACCTATGCCACCTATATAAGTGTATTTTACTATATTCTTACAAGAAATTTAAAGAAAAAATTTGAAGCCGATTTTGAGAAAATTTTGAAAATGTCCGGGGGGCTTCATATAAAGCCCCAAATATTAAAGAATGTTTTTCAAAATCTCAAAGCTTCAACTAGAGCCAGATCGATGGGGCTTACTTGAATTTGGAAAAGATCATATGCAGGGTTTATGCTTTAGCAGTGTTCGCGGACGGACGAACGGACGGACAGACATTTTGAAAAAGATACTTTTTCGGTATCAGGGGACTTCAAAACGTGTATTTTCGTTAAAATCTCGGAACCAATATTCCGCAGCATTACATAACTTTCTATAGTACGTATATTACTCCGTATATACGTATGTATACGAGAAAGTAAAAACACGACTTTCTCGAAAACGGCTCCAATTTTTTCTTTAAGCTTTTGGTATGGATAGTGGTAAATGTACTCTATAAGATGACATAAACGCCATATTACTCTGTTCTTATGACATTTCAAAAATTACAAACATGTAATTTTTTGACATGTCTCTCACATTGTTAATATTTAGATTACCAACGATTGTTCACATTATTATATTTATTAGTGCAAGTACTTTAAATAACGGCATATAAAGTAGAGAAAAGTATGTAATTCTGTAGCGAGAAACAGCGATTTATCGGAAGTGAAATTCGTAGTGTAAGTCCTCTATACCTAAAAAGTAGATAATCATGTGTATTAAATTACTTCCTATATGTGGTGAAATCCCCTTTTAATGGGTCCTTGTTACCAAAAAAATTGGTTTTCGGAAAACTTCTGATCGACCGTCCGCGCAACGCTAGCTTAACAATCGTAAGGATTTTCACAAACTTTGAAATTCCCCAATAATACTGTCTGATGTCGCGGCCCCTTGGATCTGAAACGGATACTTCAATTTTTTTCCTCATTGACATTTTCAAATTTTTCTCAGCGGCTCCAAATTTGTTGATTGATTTTTTCTTTCTCGCTACTGCTCACGCAGAATAGAGAAAGTATTGTAGTACTGCGAGAAATGGCGAATTTTCGATAGAAAAACTCTTGTTGGTCCTTGGTAACGAAAAAGTGAATAAATCTTGTCCCTATATATAGTAAATTACTTCCTCTAACACGCTGGAGAGTCAGAACCTATGTTTTGTGGGTCCATACCCCAAAATTGATTGAAAGCATAACGTCTGTCCGTTTGTATGAACAACGCTAGCGGCTAAACTGTAAACCGATTTTCATCAAATTTATATTTGCCTATCTATCTGGCTGTTGTCGTTGGCTCTTGAATTTGAAACCGAAGTTGTTGTTTTTCTTTTGGCGCGCGGGAGTCAGGAAATTTGCTAGCCAGGAAATTTTATATTAAGAACGTTTGGAGCAACAACTGATCATATTTTGTGAAGTACGCGTAAATTCCAAAATTTAATACATGAAGACGTAGATTTCCGCGGCCAGAGACCAGTCCTGAGGAAGACTTGGACAAGATGGTCGAAACGTGGGCATCACAGCTTTCGACGCGGCGTTACCCAGACAGCCAAGAACACTTTCAAAGTTTAATATAGTCATAACTACACAAACAATCAATTTTCAGGGGAATAAAAATACTCTCTTTTTTATGTTTAGATTTAAGAAAAAAAGTCGTACATTTTAAAAATGTGTCAACTTTTGTACGATTTGACGTAGCTCACGAAGATACCCCCAATAAATGTGTTCAGCAGAAACATATCTTCAAATAAGGTCGTGTTCAATTTTTCGAAAGTATGAGAATTTTTGCATGAAACGTTGGTAATTTTTAAATTTTAAACAATGTTTTTCGAGAAACGGCTCCAAATTTTTTCTTTATTTTTTTTTTCCATTTGTGTAGCAAAGAACGGTAAAGACAGTGGCGCTGGTTGATTTTTCGGCACACTCTTTGTATTTTCGAAAATTGGGAAAAAAAAAAATGGAAACGGTAAATTCGAATTTCTTGCGCTTCGTTTGACACTTCGCAAACCAGGGCATTTCAAATTATATTCAAATAATGATCATGTACAAATAAAGTTCTTACAGAAGGAAATAGATTTATGGAGGGTTTTTATGGACTATTTAACTCAAGTTATGTGGTATCAACTGTGTGAGGTATTTCGTATTGTCTCCTTGAATGTTCTATTGAGGTGGTAATTCAATGGGATAGCGTTCCCTCACTAAGTTTAGCACCTGAAGATGTAACAAAACGAGTTACGAAACATTGTGAAATTACTGAATAAATGATTGTCATAAAAAACTTTGGATACTTTTAATTGTAAACATATATTGACAATCAAGAAGAAATATTGATTTACTAAAAAATTTTTTAAAAAACTTAAAAATACAATTTTCTTAAATAATAATCAAGAGTAATTATTAAAACAATCAAGATTAAACTTCAATCTGATTACAAGTCAACGATCTGAAATATTTTTTAAAAAATAAATTTTTAGACTAACAAAAGTTTAAATTTGCAAAACACTTATTATTGTTCCCTCTTCATTCTACAAAATTGCATGGTAGTGGAAGTTGCAAGCAGAGGAGAAGAATTTGTAAATGCAAAATTGCATTGCATTTTCCACTCCTCAGAAATTGATGAAATGAATTTGACAGCACTAAATTCTATCTAAAATTTCAAATTACAAAATAATCATGTCACTATTTCAATTAGAAATTAGTTTTCCTTCAGAATTTACATAATAATTTACTATTCTTCAGCTGCTTTCTGATAGTAATATTATACTTCACATGTTATTACTAGAGACCGGAAAAATATGTAGTATGAAACGTCAAAATATGTACATAAAGATGTAATGAAAATGGACAAAGGGACACCTAAGAATACATAATGAATATGTAAAATTGGATAAAATATGTAATATTAAAATGCACTAATTATAAAACACATTTACATAATAGGAAAATACATTTATAAAAATGTCCTAAACAAATTTTAAAAATAATACAGACTTTTAAAAATCATTTGGAGAGCACAAGTTGATGCATACTTGGCACCTTACAATTTCCTGTCAGTTGTAAAAGCTTCATCTATTGCTGTCCAAGCCATAGTTTTCCTGCCAGACTAGGTGCAATAGAAGCCATCGTACAAACTGGCGATATCTATGACCACCAAACAATCACTGCAGCATGCAGCCCACTCATGAAAGTGTTAAACATCGGTGATCACCAAAGTGTCTCAGAAATGAAGTTTAAAGGTCATTAAATGCGGGGTACGAGATACTTTTCACCCTCAGAGGTGAAAATGATCTCAGTCGTTGATGCAAACTTCCCACCGCTGAGATAATTGAACCAGGCGCGCCTTTACATAGGGTACCTGTGCGAGATCATGCGCCTCTACATAGGGTACCTGGAGTAGACAGCAAGCCGTAATGTAGGAATAAATTCTGATTTTTTAAAAAATACTTTTCATAAAAAAAAGATTTATTAAAATGGAATAAAATTGATAGAATGAAAATATTTTGTGAAAATGGCAAAATATGTAAAATATCTAATATTGTACTGAATATGTAAAAATATGTAACGAAAAAAATGGATATTGTGTTAGAACGGCGACGATTCGCCAAGATTACAACTTTGAGAACGGTTAGTCTAAAGACAAAAAAATATGTAATTACATAAAAATCCGAACTCTAGTTATTACTCTTAGTTCCAAAAAAAATTGTGTAGGAAAAAATGACACAAGAATTGAAAAATGATAATTTCTTCTTTGTATTTTGCCTCTTATTGAGTACAGTTTAGACACATGAGAATTTTTATGGGGATAAGTAGTGGTCCCCCTAAATTCAGATAATCCATGTCATCCTGAAGTTTTTGAAACACGATTCCCACAAATGTCCTTTAACTACTAATAGTGTTCATAGCCCTTCAACAAATGTATTTGGGAAGAGTTCTCACACTTGTACATACACACAAAAAATGCTGATACAATTTTTTCCACTACACTGTCAATGCACATTTCATCATTTCTTCATGTTTCCTTTAGCCTCTACAAATTTTTTCACATAAGTATCATGAGTATTTTCATTTGTGTTATGATTATTCTCTCCCCCTAAGCTTGTGTCTTAAAACATCTAATTCACCTTCAGATACACAATTATTAATTTTAGAAAGTCACAATTTATCCCAATTAATATTTTTTATCACTTTCTTCTATCAGATTTACTCTTCTTCATGATTTTATCATTCGCTATTTCTTCATTGAAATTTATATGTATAAAAAGGAAGGATTTAGTCTTTAAAGAAAAGCAATGCCTGTTTGTTCACCCGTTTTTCATGATAACATGATAAATTGATAATGAATGTAAAAGCAAATAGTTTGTAGGAGCATTTTGTTGAGGTAAAAACACCTCCATTATTTTTGTATTATTGGAAAACACCAATCCCTCACATCCTCACTCATGTGGAATGTAGTAAACCTGCCATCTCTAAAAAAGGCAGAGGAAGAGCTTGAACACAGAGCCAAAGGCTGCAATTTCAAGACCCTTGTCTTCTCATCAGTTCATCAACCATCAAAGTATGAGTGTTTTTGTGGTGGCATGGTTGACTTTTCATAAAGAATCCTATCAGAACTACCATCACATCCAAAAACACTGACTCTTCAATCCTTCATTCAGTGAAAGAAAACAGCAAATCACCATGACCACTTGCCTACAAAAACGGGAAGAATAAAATAAGCAAGGCTCCATCACAGGATGTGAATTGAGAGGGAGGGGTGCCAGCAAACATCCTCCTCCTCCCTAGAGAGTGGGATGTTTCTTGCTGGTGAAGTTTTCATTTCTCCTTGTCAGGGATACAATTAATCCATATTTATAATTTCCACACTACTCGTTCTTTTATCACCCCCCCCTCCCTGAAATTTTGAATGTCGCATTGAGAGACTTTCAATTCACACCCTGCTTCTTCCTTCACACACATGCTGTCATCAGCAACCTGTAGGCTATCAACTTCTACACGGAGAGTTTTTGTTCACTATGAGTTTGCAGATGTCGACTTAGAGCTGAGTGTTGGGTAAAAGTCTTCTTGCAAACTGAACATTCATGTGGTTTCTCTCCTGTGTGGATTCTAATATGAGACACTAGATTTTCTTTCAGAGCAAATCTCTTTTCACATATATTGCAAATGAACGGTTTCTCGCTTGTATGTGTCTGAAGGTGGCGAACAAGATTAGTATGCTGAATGAAACTCATGTGGCAAAATTTACACTTGAAGGGTCTTTGGCCTGAATGTGTCAGCATGTGTCGAGTAAGAGTTGTTTCTTTGAGGAAACATCTGTTGCATTTATCGCATTCGTATGGTCTTTCACCTAAGTGTGTTTGCTCATGATTATCGAGGGAATTTTTGTGAGCAAACACTTTATCACATTTACTACAAGAAAAAGGCTTTTCTCCTGTATGCAACTGCATGTGATGAATAAGAGCAACCTTGTTACGGAATTGTTTGTCACACGTATTACAGGGCCACATTTTTTCAGAACCACAGGAACGATGATTAAGGTCTTGACTCAGCACTGTTGATTTGTCCACAACTGATTTCTCATCCTGACTGCTGTTTCTTCTGCTCTGCTTTCCTGTACACAAAAATCAATAACGTGGCAAGACTATAATAAAAAAGTGCATTGATACGTGTACTTTTTTAATATTTATGTTACCACTCTGTACACACTTGCTGGAGTATAGTCTTAGGGTGACCATCATTTTCTGAAATATATTTCAATGACTTTTCCGTTTTCTGAAAGCATTTTTAAAAAAAAATTCATCGATAAGTTTTGCAGAGTATTCCACTATTCAGAAAAAATATTAAAGCAAACCTAATTTGTTTCATCTCTTATTTTGCAGAGAGAACGTACATATTAAAAACCTCAACAAATAGAAATTGAGCAAAAAGTAATGCCTTTTTCTTAAGGAATAATATCTAGTTTTATAATCATCTCTAAACTTTCCATGACTTCTAATAATTCTTCCACAAATTCCTTGATTTTTACCAAACTTTTCCAGAGCAATGAAATTCTCATTTTCCCCAGTTATCCTTGTCTCCAAAAAGTGGGCATTCTGAGTCTATCATACTCCAGGGTACTTTAATACTCCAATTAATATACTATGCGAATCTCAATAATATAAATTAAATAAGTTTTTATTTGCTTTCTTAAAGGTACAGATACTTAAGTAAATATAATAATTAAAAGTATTATTGATGATGGTTTGAAACGGGTATATTAAAAATAAAAAATAGAAACTGGCAAATGTTTTCCATAGATAAAATATTACTAGATTTATCTAATTAAATAAATGAAATAACAAAAAATATGTTAATTGTTTACAAGATTTCAATGTCTTAAACCGCTCACTACGTTTCTCTTTTAGGCGTAAGAAGTTCATTATTTTTGCTCACCTTCAGACTTTTGGCTGCCAGATCCAGCTGGTATTATGGTAACTGTTGTGGAGAGAGGAAGATTGATGCCACGAGTGGAAGCAAACTTTGCAGCCTTTCCTTCTCCATTATCATCCAATTTCTCATCCACGCTGCTGTTACTTCTGCTCCGTTTCCCTGAAGACAAAAACCATTAATTTGGCTAGATTGATTGAAACTGGGCAATAACCTGATCAACACTGGAAGCTGAAGTACTTGTTATGTAGAAGTCTCACAGGTCAAGCATAGGAAAAGATAGCGCTGATATTCACACTTTTTGCTGCCACACTTTTAATGTCATTTTAAATCTTTATTTCCCTCGAGTTTCAAAGTATCCTTTAAGGCCTGTATTACACAAGCAATGCATTGCCGCGAGTCACCTAACGCTGATTACATCAGTTGCGTCAGTGTCTGCGCACATGAGTCACTTAATACGCGCCATAGTTTAACACTATCTGTGAAACACCAAATGAACGCTCTTGGTGACGTGCGTTCTTGCTAACGCATTGCCTAGCTGGCGTCGCACGTTGGAAGCTAGAAAACACACGTTATCTTGACTTACGTTGTAGCTTGAGCTGTGGGCTCAACGCACATCGCCAAGAACGTTCATGTGTCATTTTGCATAAATAGAGGAGTAATCTGCAACGCGCGTTCAGTGGTTCCTTTGTGCAGGCAAAGACGCAACTGACTCTATCAGTGTTAGGTGACACGTGTCAACACTACACTCGTGTAGCACAGGTTTAAATGCATCGAATTTTTATCGTGCAATTTTCGCGAACATTATGCAAAGTCGCATAATGGAAGCCGCTAGGAAGACACTAGCGCTCTATCCTTTCATTCAGTATTTTTGTCCAAAATTCCAAAATGGAGAGTTATAACCAGTTGAAACGTCCTGCGTAGCGACGAAATTAAACAACCTGAATTCAGTAGAATTTAACACAAAAACTTGGGTACCTCTACGACAACATAAACGTTCTCAATAATTGGTCACCTATATCGTTTTCATTTGGACGTTATACGGTCTTAAAGGGTCTTTCATTACGAGCGTATAAACGTAAAACGCATATCTGAAATAATTTAAACAATTAATAAAATAAAATAATTAAACAATTGGTTGGTTGGTTAGTGATTCCGGGTGCATCAACACCTTAGGTCATTACTCCTGTAAGTGTAGAGCATGTTTTCTTCTCGGGAGATGGTGGTGATCTTCCCCCGCTGGATGGTGAGATCTGGCGCCGACTTACCATCGGCTAGTGAGGTTTCACTCAACCAGGTATCTCCCACCAGCGGGGCACCGCCCCAGCCGGGACAAGCTCTATGCTCCCGACCTGTCTCCCATCACGTGTGGTAGTTTAGTGCATGTTAGCGTGTAAGAGGAAAGGATAGGACAAGGAAGAGGAAGGAAAGATCGCGTGCGGTTGGTGATCCGTTTGTTAGGGTACTGCTCCGGCATTCACCTAGTGTTGATCAGAGAAACCACAAAAAACCACCGATTAGAGCAGCCGGCTACTAGAATTCTCCTCCAGACTAATTTAGCATGGGATGCATAGGAACTTATCCGGGACTTCCAAAATGAAACGTGTGAACATAAAAAATACAGGGACAAAACCTATAAATGTGTATGTTTAATATATTACTATTGTAATTAGTAATATATTTTTCAAGGCTTAACTTTCATTTTCCTTACTCTACACTTTTTGGCCTTTGAAGCTAATTTTTGCTCACCTTCAGGATTTTGGCTCGCAGAGACAGCAGGTATTATGGTAACTTTTGTGGAAAGAGGAAGATTGAGGTTATGCGCAGAAGCAAACTTTGTGGCCTTTTCTTCTTGGTCGTCTTGTTTGACTTTCTTTCCTTCTTTGTCTTCTTTGACATGCACTCTTAAGCTCTTTTCCTCCTTGATAGTGTGATTCTTCTCTGAAACAAATTATTTCACAGGATTTAATTAGACTTATGATTATCCGAGACATTTGAGACCAACACTACTTCAGATAGAAACTAGTGGGGCTACAGAATGGCTCAGACTTTCTCCAACTGGTAAGTTTTCTAATCTCTTTAGTCTAGCTTTCTGGTATTGCCCCACTCAGCTGTTACATTTTGGCACCGAAACATTTTTTCACATTTTCTCAATTTTTCGATCCTCTAATAAAATTAAAATAAGCATTTAAGAATATTACAGTAGAGTAAAACAGTCCTATATAAAAAGTTTCAATGAAAAATATGGAACCGTTCTTGAGAAAATTTTTGAGTGTTTCTGAGAATGTGCAATATTGAGCTTATTTTCACAGAAAACTGATGAATTTTCGAGAATCATCAGAAATCATTACAAGCACATGTGTTCACACATGCAATAATGTTTAGAAAATGACCGTAATGTAAATGTTAACAACATAAGAGATGGTTCAAAAAAATTCCATTAGTGCAGTGGCGGCTCATGCTTAGGTTGCACAAGCCCCAGATAATCGAAAAAGATCTTATAATATCTTAGGAGAATACATTTTCCTTTTAATAACATTCCATATATTGCAGCAATATTGATGTATAGGAAATCTTTCTGAAACCAAAGCTCATTCAACAGGTGCTGTAGCGTCTGGTGACTCCCAGGTGCATCGCTCTTGGCTCTATTACTGGGTTTATTGACCTTACTCTTTGCCACTTCACTTTAACACAAGGGAACATGCGGCCTTTGGTGACACAACCAAATACAGTAAACCTGTCTAAGACGGATCCTGTATAAGATGGAAACCTGCCTTCGCACTCAGTCTCAGAACAGACTATTTTCCAATGCAAAGTACACTGGATAAGCCGGAAACCTGCCTATCGCGAAAACGGATTTTTAGTACGACGGTATTAAATATTCTGAGTAAGGAGGAAAACAAATATTGTTTTAAAATTAAACATCGACTTGTAAGTGTGGCCACATCGTATCAAGACACTTTCACACATGCTCGTCCATTCGCTTTCTCAGAAAATAGTTTTTAAAACTGTTTAATATTGCACACATTTCTCTCAAAATTACGGGAAAACTATTCATATTGTGAAAAAATGTTCATGTCCTCATTTGAAGAAATAAATCTGAAGAACATATTTTATTCAGAGGAAAAATCTTTCTGCAATACTACTATTGTAGGAAGACGAGAAAAAAAAATATTTTTTTCAATTTTCGAAAATTCAAATTTTTAACGAAACAGACTTGCACCAGTTTTTACTTTCTTGCACTTCGTAAGATGAGACATTATTGTAATCGGCCGCCGTAAATTGCGAATTTTCGGCATATAACTCATTGACGTGCATGGAAACGAAAAAGTGGATAAATCTTGTTCTTAATATAGAAAATTGCATCCTCTTACACGTTGTGTAGACATAATCCAGGTTACGTGGTGATACCGAAAAATGATACCGAAAAACCTTGATACCGAAAAATCGATTGACGGCAAAATGTGTCGGTGGTCAATACTAGAGCTTGAAGCGAACAGCCTATTTTGATATTCCTAAATTGATAAAGATCTTAATTGATAAAACCTAAATTGTTATTTCTTAATCGATCGGGGTGATATCGCGGAGCGTTGAATTTGAAACATATTTGACCTCCTTGACCATGATCGGATGGGCAAATTTTTGGTCGTCAATCGATTTTTCGGTATCAAGGACCCACAAAACATTAATTCAGACTACACATGTTAGATGAAGTATGTATATATCTGATTAAGATTTATCCACTTTTTCGTTACCAGTGCCCGACAATAAGAGTTTTTCTATCGAAAATTTGCAGTTTCCCCAGCAGCTTCAGAATACTTTCTCTACGACGCGAAAGCATTAGCGAGGAATTAAAAATTAAAATTTCGGTTTCAAATTCAAGTAGCTGCAGCACCAGCCACATAAATTGGGGAATATGAATTTTTGAGAAAAGCGGCTGAACGGTTAGGCACTAGCGTTGACCACGGACAGACAGGCAGACGTTGTCGTCAATCGATTTTTCGGTATCAAGGACACCACAAAACATGGTTTCTGACTACCCAAAGTGTTGGAGGAAGTAATTTACTGTACATCGGGTTAAGATTTATCGTTACCAGTGCCCGTAAATAAGTTTTTCTGTCGAAAATTCGGTTCATTTCCCCCGCAGCTTTACAATGCTTTCTCTATATCGCGAAAGCAGAAGCGAGGAAGTAAAAATCAATGCCTGACTTTCACTTAGGTGCGCCCTAGGCTGTCAAATGTTTTAGCACCCTTTTAATTTGCTTTTCTAAACATTGAAGCTATTTACTACATTTTTAATAAAAAAAAAAAAAGGTTGTACGATATTTTTAACCGACGCAATATTGTGTACGTATAAATAATTGATTATAGTATACGTATAAATAATTCTCACCACGATATTGATTTAATAAATATACGATATTTTTATACTCATTTTATCTGTATATATCTATGGATATATATTTGATTAATTAACACTTTCTTTTGTTACAAATATGAAACGAAATATTTCTATAAAAAATTTAAAGGTTCGCCTTATGAAATTTTGAATTCGCTGAAATTCGTTCGTCCCCAAAAATTGCGCGCCCCAGGCTGCAGCCTACTCAGTCTGTTCGGTAATCTGGCACTGGTAAAAATATCCCAACGTAATGTAGCTAGAATATGCCACAACATTCACGAGGACTGCGGTGAAAAGAGATGGGTGGGCTCCTCCAGTGCACCGATTGCTGCTCGTTCTGCGCAGCGCCAGTTTGCGTCACGAAAAATGTGACCACTACACAGGCACTTCGAAAAGCCAGACCAGACGTTTGCCACCATGTATGGAGAGCGAGAAGGTTTTTTTTTTTTTTTTAATTTGTTGCGCCTCCGTCACGATGCAACGCGTCTCATAACCGCTGGGGAACGAGAAGAGTAAAAGAGGCAATAGAAATTATTAAACATCCCCAAAACATAAACGCTGATAAAGGCCTACGTCTGCATGATGCCTGGAAACATCTTTTTCACCTAACCGAGACCCGGCACGGGGCCCCCTGCTCCATGCCGTCCGATCACGCGCGGGGCGCCTCCCCCACCCCGCCCGGGGAGCCCTATCCCTGATTGGCCGTTGCACTCTCTCCGCATTGGCTGATCATCCGGCCTATCAGCGGACGGAGAGAAACGGCATATAAACCCGTACGCAGCCCACCTCCGCGCAGTACTACGCCCTGAGGAAGGTCGCAGAATGGCGACCGAAACGTTGGCACCTGTGCCCTGGACGCGGCGTCTCCCGGATAGCCAAGCTAATCGCGTCTCATAACCCCCGTTGGGCGTTGAGCGCTTATTACTGGGAGTAATCCTCCGTTACTTTTTATACCGACATTATCAATAGGAGTAATCCTCCATTACTTTTTACAGTCAGCAAGTCTTTAGTCCGTAAGTGGTCAAGAGGACCGCCATGTAGCATCTCCGCGTACGCGCCTCTCTCTTGCACGCTCCTGCGTCACTACCCAGCGGTCAGAATTTGGAAGGAACTGGGACAGGGGTAGGGTTTAGGACACTTCACAGGAGTTGGACTAGCCCTTGTGAAGCAGCTGAACTCGGTTTGTTGAAACAAATTTCACATGAGATTGTCCGGGAATCGAACCTGGACCTCCTTGGCGAAAGACGAGTGACTTCGCTCTTGCGCCACGAGAGTTGAGGGTTGAGAAAAACATTTTGAGTGCCATAACCTGAATACGCTGGAAACCTGTACAAGACGGAAGAAAATATTGAACCCAAACAATTCCGGCTTAGACAGGTTATGCTGTAGGAGAATTGCTTGAAAATATGTCTTCACCATTACATGAACTTTTGACAAAAAAAAACAGATGCGTAAATAAATAGGCTAGGCAATGGTAGGATTCTAAACTTAATGAAGAGGTTTGCCCTTGAAGAATTACATGGACGGCACCTGCTCCTTATTTGTACATTTTTTTCTGGAGTCTATAAGTCTGGGTAAGGTTAGAAGTATTTCCCCAGAATATTATGTCACATCTCAGGCAGAAATGCACATTTGCAAAATACATGTAAAGAACTGCATGAAGGCTGATTGACTTTGCAAGAAGAATAATCTAACATTTGCATATCATAATGAGCTTAATTTAGTTTTAAATTGATTTATATAGATATTTCTTTTGAGGTTTGCAGAATTGGAATAGCTAGAAATATTACCTTACCATTGGCCAGTATCATACAGTTCATCTTCATTGAGTCAAGTGTTTGTCTATTCGACATTGAAAACTGCATTGAAAACATTTTCCCTCCATTTACTATTAATTTGTTATTAAATAACCAATTAAAAGTACCTTAAATCATACTTTTTTTTTTTTTTTTTGCAAAGAATGTTGGTAGTATCATCAAACAGAACTGTTCTTCAGTTTGTAATGGACTAGGACACATTGTTTGCATATGAAAGAAACAGGACAGGAACAGGTTTTGGTCAAAATGAATCAAGTTCTTGAGTGTACCATTGCTATAAGTTCAAGTCTGTTAGATCAACAAAGCCGAAGTATGTTTAATAATTGTCAACCAGAAGGAAAATTTACCACAGAAAGAATTCTTTACTTAATGACGTGATCTTCCCTTTGCTGGATGGTGAGATCAGAGAAACCACGGAAAACTACTAGTCTCAGCAGTCAGTCTCTGGAAATCTCTTCCAGACAGCGACTGAATTCAACTTAGCTGACAAGCTAGTGTCAAAAATCTTGTCATTGTTGGGACTCAAACCTAGGACCTCCCGGTCATAGACACTGCAGTGACATCAGTTGATTGATGCACTGCGCCACCTCTCCCGGCCAACTATGTTGGGTTTATACGCTTCACTACTAGTGTGTTCACTACTAGCTTGTGTGTATACCACGAAGGATTATCTGCAACAAGGAACTCAAGAAAGCAATGGATTGCGGCAATGTCCATCACTGTAGCCGAGTACACGGCTCTGAGAGAAGTCATCAAAGAAGTCATACACCTTCAAAGTTTCCAATTCAAGATGGAACATTACTTTGCCATGAAGACAATACCTTACAATCTTGAAGCTGAGTATCCTTTTCATTGATCAATGAACAACTGATTCAACTGATTTTCAACTGCCCCGTTTCTGTTTTCTCCTTACAACCTCATTCCATGAGTAACCTTTTATATGGTAGATGTGTGACTTGTGTGCAAGAGATTTACTTAATATATAAAAATAGAAAGAGATTCTGTTAGTATCCATTTATGTGTGAGTTGTTCTGAAGTGTCCTGCAATGCATTTCAATCTTTATTAATATTAATTTCTTACCAGAATGTTTTCTTGGATGTATTACTCTGAATTTTGAAACCATTCGTTGTTGAGTTGAAGTAGACGAATTTCCCTCAAAATATTTATCAATCACTATTCGGTCTGCTTCAACAACACATTCAGGCACTGTAACATTGCCATAAATATCATTAACTGAGAAACAAGCAAATACAAAAATCTAATAAGAGTTACACTTTTACAGAGCAAATATAACACTAGTTACTTACAATTCGTTTTCCTTTTAGAGCTCTTCACACCGTTGATAGAGCTTGCCAATTCAGATGCGTCGGTCACATTCCTTACCCCAATTTCATTTGTATTGACTTTTGTTGGTAGAGAAGTTCTTTCAGGACCTGGAAAAATGTCACACATCATTGTAGTTAACTGATAAAAACAATTACTATATTGGGTTACCTCATCATGACAGTTGATACTGTGTACTATCTCCAATATGTCAGAATAAAGATGATAATATACATTAAAACTTCACTTATACATTTTTCTTCTGTCCCGTAAAAAACATATATGTGAAAACAACACATAACTGAAATTGAATATGAGCACAACAAAACTCAATATTTTTACATTGGCACGCTCCTCTCTTGACCTGCTCGCGTGAACTGCTACCAACCTTACTTTTGATTTATTCGATTTGATTTAGACAAAGAACAGTAAAAACTGTAAATGACGTATAGCAAAAAGTACCTTTTGTGCACATTTTCTTGAGCTCCAGAATCTCTTCCCAACATTTTAACTACAAAACATGAATGATGAATAAAAGTTTCAAACATAGCTAAGTTAGCAACTTTTAAAAACTAAATATTTTTGCATCTGCGAAGAGTGAAGATACATTTACATCCAGAAGCAAAACGAGTCATCTCAGCATTTTCTCAATGGATAACAGAAACTGGACAAAAACCTGATAAGAGACTGGAAGCTGAAGTACATTTCTTGTTACTTAGAAGACATGCAAGCCACGCATAGGCATGCCTGGTGGAAAAGATAGCATCAATATTCGCGTTTTATAAGGCCAGTCCTTTAATGTAGTATATAAATCTTTGATTTCTTCCAGTTTCAATATTTCCTTTAAATGCACCGAATTTTTAACGTGCAATGTTGGTGAACATGCAAAGCCACACCGGATGACACTAGCACCTTCACTTTCAATTTCACTCTATTCTTTCATCCTGTATTTTTATCAAAAATTCCAAAATGGAGAGTCGAAACCAGTTGAAACGCCCTGCATAGAGGCAAAATTAAACAACTTGAATTCAGTAGAGTTTAATACAAAAATTCCTTGAGCTCCTCTACAATAAGTAAATATTCTCACTTACTGATCACCTATGCTGATATCATTTGAACCTTATATAGTCTTAAAGGGACTTTCATCATAAATGTATAGGTGTGTAAAACAAAAACATAAATTGCATATCTGAAATAATTTAACATGGGTTTTTCAAAAAAAGTTTCACTGTAATTAATATTAATAATAATAATAACAATAATAACAACAATAACAATAATAATAATAATTATAATAATTATAATAATATGGGATACTGTTAATAAAATACATTCTAACTGCAACTTACAATGTTGTGCCTCCGTGTTATTCATGTGCTCAGTTGTACCACTTGCATTTTCAATGAAAGATTTATTGCTTGCTTTTGTTACTTGAGTTTCAGAGTCTGAAATATTTCAACATAGGAGGATCATTGGCCACAGTAACAACTTTATTCATATAGAGCTATACTTCAAATTCAATAGCTGTAACATTTACCTGATGAAAAGGGATTTTTTCTCACACGCTTGATCCTGACACCTTGGCCTATTATTGGTTCTATTGCACAATTTTCCACTGAATTTATTTGCTTAGCATGGGTGAGACTGTCTGGATCTGAAAGATACAATTAATCTTCTTTCTAACATTGCAATGCAATTGAACTGCTGGCCATTATTCAATCAAGATATTTACTCACCAGGATATTTATTTTTTGAACTCCCGTTAGAGACAGATACATTTGCAGGGTTCAGATTTTCACTTGAATTTATCTGCCCAACTTGAGCAACTTCATGAGCTGAAATGCACAAAATCACAGATAAGTTGCATCACATGTGCATAGGAGTGGTTGTTATTGTCGCAAGGTCATAATTATCTCTGTGACCTATCTAAATGCACGAGTATACTAAATATATATTTAGTAAAATCCCAAAGAAACGGCATTGTGGGGAGCCCAGTAGTTATTTTGTCATAGCAGCCTTTCATTATACTGAATAAAGTCAATAATTAAGAACATCAACTACCATATATCCATTGCAAGATCTCTATTACTTCAACATGAAGTTACAAATGAAAAAGCTTAATATTTATTAGGAGAGGAATATGAAATAATTATACACATTGATTGCAGAATTCTGTATTTTTCCTAATTGAAATTGGAAATCTTTTTGAAATTGGATTTAACAATTACTTTATTCTGGTTATGTGCGGAGCATTATGTTCACTTGTTCTAAGACACCCCTTTCCACTCAGTTACCAATCTAACAAGAAGTGAAAGGGCAACAAAGATCATAGGGTTGGAAATGCACGAGTAAACAAGTTATTATAAAACATATATATGCATGTTTGTTGCAGAAGTAGCACACAATTCAATTCAATAACGAACATTACTGAATTGAAATCTCAGTTATAAGATCCACAAAGAGAAGGGAATGTTTTACTGCCAAGTAAATGATGTTATTTTGATGAAAAGAGTACAACAGTACTAAACAGTTCGCGGCAGCGATGGTGTAACGGTTAGCGTATCGGGCTATTATACCCAAGTTTGCGGGTTCAAACCTAATCAAAGCTGTGAATTTTTAAGGCGAAAAAAATCCTTTGTACGCCTTCCTTCGGAGGGAAAGTAAAGCCGGCTGTCCCATGTTAATAGATTTACTGCATTTACAAGATCCTCAAGCCTAAAAAAAGCCTCTGAGCTAAATTCAAATTGCCTGTTATGTCGCCCAAGTAATACCTTCTTTCTCCTCTAGTAGGTGAAAGGAGCGTAACGAAATTTGCGTGGTCAGACAGAAGAGCAGGCCCCATGGCCTGAGTCTCGCCACATAAAATAAGGCATTCATTCATTCATCCAAAATATTGTGCACAACAAGGCACACAATAAAAAAGGAGTGTTCTGCGTGGTGGCCGCTCTGAACAGTCTCACTCCAGGACTTCCAGTATTAGTTCTCTGATGTAAAAATATTCCAAAAGAATAATTTCTAGTTCAAATAGTGAGCCTTGTCATACAAAATGCCCCCAGCATTTCTGTCAGAACAAGGTTTCAACTCACCATCCAGCCAACAATAATCTGTTCCTTCAAGACAATTGCCAATTGCTGCATTCAATATGCAGTATAATAGATTTCAGTATTGCCTCAGTATCTTCAAACCTCAAATATGCACATGAAACTGAAAAGTAAAACCTGAAAAAATACACAAAAATTGCACGTGGCAAATCAGAGTGAGAATTCCACCATTGGTGTCTTATGTTTTGTGCAAGTAGTGAAGTAATGTCACACTCCACTCATAGTCACTCACTCCAGCAGATCACTAAAAATACCCACGATTCATTCATTCAAAAATGGTCCACATGCAATCTTTGATTGTCAGTGAAGTTTGAGAAAGACTCAATCTTGCTGGTATACAAAGCTCCAGCTCACCAAGTCTCTGGTTTCAAACCTCATTAACTTCACACAAAATATTCAATTTGTTGAAACGTTTTGTTTGACAAGTTTGACTGAATCAACTAAAACTGGCAACAAAATGTTTCGTGTAGACCAACCTTAATAAGAATGCAATCACCGTAGTTGCACTAAACTTCAAATATTGATATAATGCAATTCTCTTTTCCTTTTGTATCTCTTGTCTCCCATCAATAATTCTAATTATGCACCCTTACGTGTCCTTTTTCTATGGAAATTGTCTCTACAAATCCCCAAATTCAAGTTATTACTCAAACAGGATATTTACTCACGAGAATATTTATTCCTTGTATTCAGTACACTGCCGTCAGAAACAGTTGCTTGTTCTGTTGTGTCGATCACACCTCCATTATGAATTTTATTTAGAGTCGGAGGTTCTACTTTAATATCACACTTAGAATTTGTGATCTCTGAAAAAGATTTCACAGAATCTTCTGGCACTAAATTATGTGGTATTGACGCTGACTCAGATGTCAGGGAATACACTGACTGGATGTGAATTGTAGAAGTACTATCAAGACTATCCGCTTGTACTGGAGCAGGTGTTGGATCCAAATTGGCGACATAACCAGAATTAATTGTATTCATAAATTTGGAGTTGGATACATCTTCAGAGCATTGCTGTAATATTGGAGTTATTCTTCCTTTCATGTTACAATCAAAAATTTGAGAACCACTTTCTTCTGAAAGCTAAAAAGCAAGAAATTGTTAGTATTTATTCTAGGGCTATTCTATCAAATACAGACTCATTTCCTTTTGATATGATTTAATACTCACGAGTTCTCTGCCTCTAGAGTCCAAACCAATGATTTGCAGTGCATTTGCTACTTCCAAGAAATTATTGAGCAGTGCTTGAGGTATTTGCACACTACCACGGTACACATATTCTAAAACCATCTTCAAATATTTGTATTCAATATCTTTAAAAACAATAATGGGTTGTTGATTCATATCTTGAGAAAATAATAACTGAAATCAATTCAAAACAATATATTTGGCCACTATGTGAAACCTCAAATCTTACAACTCCGCCCCCTAAATATTACCTACTTATATGAAGATCACAAGTTATTAGTTTAGACCTTCGATATGTGACTTATCTTGTCATAATAAATAAATCTTGTTATAAACATGATAATATTTCTCTACATCAATATTTATTTTAAAGGATCTAGGGTATGTCCCGTATCCCTTTAAGACCCAAAATTATTTTTCTTCCTAATTTCAAATACATGTTATTTCTATGTAAATTCTATTCTTAAAAATTTGTGGAAACATATTTTTTTTAAATATTGCGTTTCTAGGATCAGCGTAGGCATACCCACATGACAATGAGGATTAGTAGTCATGACTACAGAATTTCTAAAATGAAACTAATGAATCCATTGTATAGAAGAAAAATGTAATAGAAAAAAGGATATTTTGACATAAAAGTTAACTTATTTTTTACTTGAAAATCTTTGAAACAATTTTTGTTTATTGAACAATGTAAACAAACTGCAATTTTCACAGTGCATTTTAGAATGGCTTTTGCAATTATAGTTATCTGAAATTTGTCTTCATAAAATTTCCTGTTTTTAAAATAGAATACATATTTGTGAAATTCACAGCCTGATCAAAAAAGTTGCCATCAAAATACTGAGAAAAGTACTTAAGTGGCCTTCGAAAATTCTGCCTCAGAATGACTATTTGAAAAATCATGTGGCCTAGGAAAATCCTTGGACTGAAAAGTAATTTTATGCCACAAAAACCAATTAGTTATATTCTGCCTTGTACACATCTGGGGACATTGATTTTGAAGCAATTGGCTCATCAACTCTGGTGGTGTATAATAATAATTAGGTTCCGAGGGGGTAAGTCTTGTGTTTGTACATGCTAAGAGAATATTTAAGGACTCAATTTTGCCATCATTTGAAAAAGAATTTCCTACATCCCATTCCCAGTACAATTCTTCATCATTCACATGAGAAAGCCAACTCAAATCTGAATCATTATTTAAAATATACTCAAGAATTTGAGAATCTGTGATGCCAGAACACTTAGGCATCTAAACTAATATAAATGTCTCAATACAAAGTGAAAAAAAGAATATTTGTAATATTCACCAACAACTATTAAAAATATTCAAAATATTCAAACTGACGTAAGAACTTATTTTATAGAATTCCAGAAGCATTTCTTTGACCCCGGTCAATAAGCTGATAAGTCAAAAGAACTTAATGTTACAGGTGAGTAAAAAAACACTTTAAACAAATGCTGTAAATTGGGGATTAATGAAATTCAAGCAAAGCCAACACACAAATAGTTTAGTTTGAATATTTTCTTGGTTTGAATATCATTAATCCCTAATTTACTTCAGTTGAAAGTTGTTTTTTGCTCTCCTGTAAAATTAAGTTTTTTTGACTTATCAGCTTATTCACCGGGATCAAAGATTTGATGCCAAACCTTCACTATCAGGATAGTTGATGCATACTACATTACTAAAAATTAATTCTAAAAAACACAATTTTAACATAAAATATTTCTTTACATTCAACAGTATGCAAAAACTATAGGGAAGAATACAACTTACAAAGTGTATGCTAAAATAATTAATAATAGACTAAAGAACATAATGGAAGCAATAACTCTAGAAGAACAAACGGGTTCAAAACAAACTCTAAAAGAAGCAAAGGGAGTTCGTGTACTGATAATGTGTTTGTGCTAAAGCTATTAATTGAAAAGAGACGAGAGTTCAATCTACAAACATATATGGTCTTCGTAGATTATGTAAAAGCCTTTGATAACGTTCTGAGGGGAAAATTATGGTCAATTATGGACAGAAGAGGCATACCAAAACAGCTAATTGAAGTTATTCGAAACATGTACAAAGATACCCAAATTAATGTAAGAACAAAATCAGGTACAATCCTCAAAGAATTTATAAACAAAGGAGTGAGACAAGGGTGCTGTATGTCACTCACACTTTTTAATAATTATCTTGACGATGCTATCAGAATATGGAAGCAGAAGATAGAGTTTTTAAATCTCGCAGATAATTTTAATAGTAAAAATTTTATAATGACACTTCTGTTTGCGGAAGATCAAGTTTTGATATCTGATAATGAAGACACTCTACAAAGAGCTCTGTATGAACTTCAGTTAATTGTAAAAGAATACAATTTAGAGATGTCTGTTCAAAAAGCTAAATCAATGGCATTCCAAGGGAAATATCCAGTTAGATGCAAGTTAGTGGTTAACCAAAACATCGAGCAAGTAAGTTCATTCAAATTCCTAGGTTGTGATCTTCCTTCAAAGGAGAAATAGATGCTGATAAGAAAATTGAAAAATTTAACAGAATGTGTGGCACTATTAGGAGGACACTAAAAAGTAAAACAAAAATTAGAAGCAGGATTCAGACTGCCGAAATGAAGTTTTTAAGAAGTTTATTGGTGTCACAAGTAAAGACAGGATTTGTAATGAAGAGATACGCAACTACCTAGGAATTTATAATCTAAATGAAAAAATTGACGAATATAGGAAAGCATGGAGAGACCACATAGACAGAATGGAAAACACGCGAATGCCAAAACAGATTCTGAAATACAAGCCAAGAGGAAAAAGGAGCATAGGAAGACCGAAGAGAAGATGGACGGACCAATAATGAGACACAACGGAACAAACGTTCTAATGCTTGAAGAAGAAGAAGAAGTATATTTCTTTAGTTCAATAACAACAAAACTTAATCAACGCAATCCATTATATTTTGTGACACTCTTAAAAAAAACAATCAAATAAAAACACAAATTTTCTGACCCATGTAATTTGAATTCGAAAACATACTGATCCTGTGATCTATGATTGTGCTGAAAATGGAATCTAGTGGTGTAACATGCAACTACTACCCATCCTAAAATCCACACGGTTGTTGGGCACCAGTCTTTGCAATCACAGACTCACCAGAGTCAATAAAAGTTTGAAAGACCAAACTCTCGTGATCATGAGAGTTGGGGCTTAAAGGGATGGGTCATCTAAAGTGTTCATCTGCCCCAAATTCAGTAGCATCAATATACTCCAGGTTAATGATGCAGATGATTTTTGGGCATCGCAAGAAAAGCTGAATATTTAAAACTGAGAATGGCAAGCACAATTTTTTTTTGTGCCAAGCACTATTTGGCATTAGTGATTTCGGGTGTGTCAACTACTGAGATCATTAGTCCTACAAGTGTAGTGCATGTTATTCATCAGGAGGTGGTAGTGATCTTCCTCTGCTGGATGATGAGATCTGGCACCAACCTACTGTCGGCTAGTGACGTTTCCCCCCAACCAAGTGTCACCCAGCAGCAGGGCACTATCCCCGATGGGTCGAGCTCTAAGCTCCTGATCAGACCCCCAGCCTGTGTGTAGTGTAGTGCGTGTTAGTGTAAGTGTATGTAAGGGGTGAGGATAGGACAAGGAAGAGGAAGGAAAGATCACGCATGGTTGATGGCCCGTTTGTTAGGGTACTGCTCTGGCATTTGTCTGGTGATGATCACAGAAACCATGGAAAACTACTGATCAGAGCAGCTGGCCTCTAGAATTCTCCTCGAGACAGCGACTGAATTTGACCTAGCTGACATGCTAGTGTCGAAAATCTTGCCACTGTCGGGACTTGAATCTAGGACCTAGAACCTAGGTCAGACACACTGCAGTGACATAAGTTGATGCACTGAGCCACCTCTTCTGGTTCAAGTACTAGTGAAAACAGAACTTATTATGATTAAGAAAGTAGGCAACATGTGAATGGTTTTTGTGAGCCATTATAATATTCTGTCATATTTTGCACAAAGGAAGTACACTATTGTCTTCCTTGAACAACGTCTATTTGAGGTTGAACACAAAAGATGTTACCTCCTACTTCTTTTTTTTCTTTTTTTGGAAAGGTATTCTGTAATCTAAATAAAAACATGTTTCAGAAATGAAAACACTACATAAAATTATAATTAATTTTTATTTCTCACAATATTTAATGCTAATGTCCCTTACAACGAACGAAAACCTCAAATGGGATAATCACAAACTATTCTCCATTGATTTTAAATGTGATTAAAGAAAAGTAAGTAAATCTTACATTTCTCTATTGACACTGAATGCATAACCAATGGTAAGTTCACAAGTAATAGTTTGATACAAGAGTGCAGAAAGTATTTAGTATTCTAGTATTGAAAAATAGATATTTTCAATCAGTAAATGCTACTAGTACCTTGCAATTCTACAAGTCTAAGCACAATAAAATAGTATTATTCATCTGCACTTTTTTTTTATGCAATGGCAGTAAATTTCAGCAAGTTTACTTTGATGCCTTGAAAAAATCACTTGATTATTTTCATTAATTATTCATTCCCTATTAATACCAGATAGAAAATTGTGTAATTAAGTACCTGAAAGTAAGGACTACATGATGACAAAATGATTCGGTGAGCCTTAAGAAACGTCCTACCCCAAAAAAAATTCTCCAAGGTTTTCAACACTGTATTAGAATGATCATATCCTTTGAGAGATAACATTTGCATTTTTAAAATCTGAAATAGCAAAGATAACAATGAAGCATCCTTGTTTACATTATAAGCTTTCCAAAGTCACGAGACGAATATACCTTTTATTCATGAAAATGACAGATATAATACGCAAACAACGACACTAATGTTTAGTTACCTTGCTCAATAAGTCACTATAAACAAAATAACCTGTAGACAACGTTGTGTGCTTTAAACTTTGGCAAGGTAAGATGAACAACTTCACAACCGTTTAAACTATAAGGTGAAGACACAAATATTCAGTAATTGACAAAATTCTGTATTAAATATCACACTGAAGAAGTTCGTTTCAAATATATAACACGATGCAGAATCTGCTATTTACAACAGTTTACACCACGTTTGCCTCAGTCAGTTTACATCCGGTCATACAACGTAGGTCATAACAATGTAGGAAATATTCACAGATATTGACCTTGAGCTGACTGGTGCTGCCCTCTCTGGCAGGGAAATCAGTAAAGTGGTGGGAAATATAATAAATATTGAAGTGCGCACGAAAGTGCATAAAAACATAATTAAAGTTCTTTGCTATATTCTGTCACTGTTTTAGTTCTTTTCTTGCATCTTTGAATATGATATCGTTCACACTGTTCACTACACAGGGAGCACACGCAGTCTTCTTTCACTTCGTGATGATGTGAGTTTGCGCAGATTTTGTGATGGAACCCATGAGTCGTCAGTCTTGTGATCAAGTGTCTCAATTCCTGATTTTTTCCGTCCATTTTCTTTCCATCATGGCATCTGTTGAATAGAATTCTGGCCATATTTCTCTTCTTTATTCTTTCTTCTAGCACTTGTGTACTTAGCATGGTGGATGGTAGTAGTAATTGGTACCTTAAGTCCTCAATGTAGAATGATTCTCGAGTCAGTTCATATACTAATCTTGATTATGTGTTCTTGGGAGACACAAGACTCTTTTCAGGTACCTTGCCTTGGTTTTCTCTATGGACCTTCGATCAGCTATTGATAGTTTCCCCATATTAATTGTATTCCGTATGTTATGATTAGGCTAATGAGTGCATGAAATATTTTGATTGCTGATTCTAGAGACAGTTTGTGGATATTTTTTATTGAGTACATGGCTCTAACGCCGTGGCTGCAGGTGGAAAGTATGTGTGTAGTAAATATGAATGTTAATTCAAGAAAAGCATCTGTACGATGAATGCAACTTTATGATAAGGTTAGGTCCCATTGAGGTCTGAAAGTTTTACTCATAAGTAATACAGACTCTTCACCATTAGTATAAAGCTCATGAAATAATCCGCTCACTTCCGCAAGAATATATCGAACGAGTCCGCGAGCGGAATGGCGTCTAATTTATAACCTCAAACTTTTACTGTGAATTGGCGCTTCGCTACGCGTGTCTAGTTTTATGATGAAGCTCCGATCTTCGGTCTATGCGTTAATCTAAAACATTCTTGATTCTGTTTATTATTCCAAATTTTCGTTTTTGTCGAACCCTACCGAACTTTTTTGTGGCACCGTTAACCCCTTGCTATGCATGTCGAAGCTCATGATGCTCCAGGCTACGGCCTTCGCGTTTCATATCAAACATCCTCAATCCAGTCAAATGCGTAATTTCTGATGCATTGTATACTAATATACAATTTTAATTAACTAAATCGCACAATTATAATTTGAACTACGAAACTGATTTATTGCTTGTTAAATTAACTCAGACTTATCATTTACGATGCCGAGAACTTATCATCGTTCGGATGATGCTAGGTCCTTACAGAGGTATTCTGATGAAAAGTTACTGGAATGTATTGAAGATATATGAACAGGTAAACTTTTCGAGAGAAAAGTAGACGCTCTTTACAAAATTTTACGATCTATCAAAAGAAATAATCTTGCAAGGTAAATAATAATAATAATAATAATAATAATAATATTTATTGAGTCACAAATACAATTTCAATCGTGTATGACGAGTCAGATATGGCAGAGTGAAGTTACATTTACTGTCCAGAAATCAAAACAATGGGGACCATCTCAGCATTTGCTCAAAGGATCAAGGGAAACTGGACAAAAAAACTCTGATCAAGTTGGAAATACTAATAATAAAATACTATTCATTCAGAATTTCAGAAATGATTTAACGATATTAATGATGCCTAGTGCATTTAGCAAATTCAGGATGAAGGAAATAGAATTTGGGTTTGGCATTCTCCTTCTACATCAGTCCAACTGCAATTTAACACAGGCAGGATGGGATATGCCAGTTCTTTTTTCTTTGCTTCAACTTGAACAGTCAACATGAAACAGAGAATCAGTGGGATTAGAATTTTTATTTTTGTTTTTTAAGGGAGGTAGTGATGTGATTTGTGTATTCCTTCACACTGTAGAACATGTTGTTAAGCAGGAAAGCTTTCAATTTACTTTTAAATCTATGTATTGTATTAATATCTTTAATATCATGGCTCAATTTGTTGTAAAGTGTAATGCCCTCTATTGCGGTACTTTTTTGATAAAGTGTAGTTTCAGATTGGGAACATGTAAGTTATCCTTTTGTCGAGTATTATAGTTGTGTACATCAGAATTTAGAGTGAAAGTGTCTTTGTTTTCCATGAGAATCTTCTTTGTGAAGACAACTATTTCAAATATGTACATGCACGGTAGTGGAAGAATCCTTAATTTTTTGAACAAGGGTTTGCAAAACTCCAGCTTATGAGTGCTGGTGATTGTTCGCAGTATTCTTTTTTGGATAATAAATGTACGAGTGCTTTCAGGGGCATTTCCCCAAAATATTAATCCATATTTCAAGTGTGAGTGCACATTTGCATAATACATTGTCCTAAGAGTCTCAATGTTGGAGCTTGACCTGAGGGTGTATAGGGCATAACAAGATTTGGTGAGCTTCTTATTAAGATTTGAAATGTGAGCATTCCATTTTAGGTTTTCTTGGATTGTTAGACCGAGGAAGGTAGTTTCCTGTGATATTTTTACAGGATTATTATTTATGAGCAAATGCTGGGAGGGTTTTTCTTTGGATCGGGGATTCATGAAATTTAGTGAGACTGTTTTGCTGGTGTTTATGATAAGTTTGTTGTCTTGAAACCATTTTACTAATGCATGCAACATTTCTTGAGTTTCTTTTTCTAATAATTGTTGCGTTTTTGCTTTTATGATTATGTTTGTGTCATCTGCAAACAAAATTGTTTTGTTATTTTTTAAAGCCAAAGGCATGTCATTTATGTATATAAGGAATAATATTGGCCCTAGGATGGATCCTTGCGGGACTCCACAATTTATCATCTGAGGGTTGGAGTAGTACGAGGAGATTTTGTTATCTTTAGTGTGCTGGAGGGTAACTACTTGGCTACGGTTTGATAAATACGATTTAATCCACTGGCCTGCAATGCCTCGGATCCCTAGCATTTCTAGTTTTGTTAAAAGTATGTGATGATCAATAATGTCAAAGGCTTTTGACAAATCTAAGAAAAGGCCAATGGGAATTTCCTTCTGATTTAGTGCAATAAGTATGTCATTTAAAAAGGAGAAAATGTTTGTCTCTGTGGATCTATTACACCTGAAACCATGTTGTGCATTTGTAAGGATATTATTTGCATTGAGAAAGTGTTTGAGTCTATCATTGAAAAGCTTTTCCAGAATTTTTGAAAATCCTGATAGAAGGGAGATAGGTCTGTAGTTCATTGGATCATAACTATTGCCCTTTTTAAACAACGGTTTAATTTTTGCCATTTTGAATACATTTGGGAATATGCCTGTTTTTAGAGAGTAATTGCAAATATGAGACAGCGGTTGCACTATATATGGAGCACTGTGTTTGATAAGAAAATCTGGAATGTTGTCCAGGCTTGCTGAGAATTTATTCTCCATTTGTCCAATGATTTTAAAAATTTCAGAGGAGTGGTTTCATATAAATATATGGATAAGACTGGTGGTATCACATTAGTGGTTAGAAAGCGTTTAGTGATCAAGAAGTGGCATTCATTAACTATATTGCCACATTTGGTGATTTAGGATTTCTCGTTGGAAAGAAAGATTTCTGTTTTATTGTTAAAACTGTTCAAAGATCATGCGTAAGAGACAGGTTATTTATATTAATAATACATGTCTTCATCGCCCCTGGGTAGATAATAAATGACATTAAATGTTTAATTTAAGATTATTTTGTACTTGTAATAAACAATAAAAATTGGTAAATTCTCGTGGCTATGTTTTTACACGGTTACATGGTGTTTACATGTTTACTAACCCTTCATTCTTCTAAATTTACATACATTCTCATAAGAAAGACGGAAGCAGACAATGTCATTCTACCCTAGAAGGTGGCATCGTACCACACAAACTTCTCCTACCAAATTAAAAAAATAAGCTTAAATAAACGGTTTTTGTATGTAAAAACATACCTCTAGAATTACCTAATATTTGTAAATGATTATAAAAATGTTTTAAAAAATTGATTTCATAAATACGGTACTATTTGGTAGTTTCTTGGCCCCATCGCGGTACCATTTTCTTGGTGTAGTGATCAAGTTACTCAACTAAATATTTTCCTCTCAGACTACGAGATTTTTCTCTTTCTCGGAGGTGACAAAAGTCACCGGATCCTTCTTAATATCGTGTTGGACTTCCTTTTGCCCGCCGAAGTGCAGCAACTCGACATGACATGGATTCAAGTCGTTTAAAGTCCTCTGCAGGAATATTGAGGAATGGTGCATCTATAGCCGTCCATAATTGCGAAAGTGTGGTGCCGGTGCAGGATTTTGTGCCGGAACTGACCAATCAATTATGTCTTGTGAATGTTCGATGAGATTCATAACGAGCGATCTGAGTGGTCAAATCATTTGCTCGAATTGTTCAAAACATTCTTCAAACCATTTGCAAACAATTGTGGCGCGGTGACGTGGCGCATTGTCATCCAATAAAATTTCATTGTTGTTTGGGAACATTAAGTCCAAGAATGGCTGCAAATGGTCTCCAAATAGTAACCATTACCAAACATAACCATTTCCAGTCAATTACCGATAGTGTTGGACCAGTCCGCTCTACGTAAAAACGACCCACATCATTATGAAGCTATCACTAGCTTGCGTTGTTGATAAATATGGGACCGTGATTTCATGGGGTCAGATCCATACTCGAACCCTACCGTGAATTCTTACCAACTGAAATTGGGACTCATCTGACCAAGCCACGGTTTTCCAGTCGTTAGATTCCAATCAATATGGCCAAGAGCATAGGAAAGGCGTTGCAGACGATATCGTGCCGTTAGGAAAGGCAATCGAGTTGGTCTCCAAACATCTTAGCCTATTAAAACCAAATTTTGCCACACTATCCTAACGGATACGTTTGTTGTGCACCCCACATTAATTTCTGCAGTTATTTCTTGCTCAGTTGCTTGTCTGTTAGCACTGACAACTCTGCGCAAATGCCGCTGCTGTCGGTCTTAAGTGAAGGCCTTTGGCCACTGCGTTGTCCGTGGTGAGAGGTTATGCCTAAAATTAGGTATTCAGGGCACACGTATAACACTCGGGATCTTGGATTATTGAATCCCCTGACGATTTACGTAAGGGAATGTCCTATGCGTCTCGTTCCTACTACCATTCCGCATTCATATTCTGTTAATTGCCGTCGTACTGTCAATATCACGTCAGAAACCTTTTCACATGAATCACTCGAGCACAACTGAATGCTCTGACAATGTACTGCCTTTTTATACCTTTTGTAGGTGATACTACTACCATTGTATATTTGCATATTGCTATCCAATGGCATTTGTCCCCTCAGTGTATATTACTCTGTGTTTATGTGCGTATAAGTGAAAGGAAAAAACTCTACTCTCGTATTCTCCATAAAACCGTGTTCATGTATTTTTAATTGCCTCGATTTCATTGAAACACGTGAAAATTACACATATCTTGAAAATTGTGAGTAATGATCGAGAAAATGCTGTGTAGAAACGAAACTAATGATAGCTATAAGAAATTAAAACACGTTTCACCTCATTGGACATAACTTCAAGCTCAACATCAGTTACAGTTTTGCTTTGACCTATCTCCTATACTAGAAGGAGCGTTTTCTAGTTCCTTGGGGGAGTGGACCATTCGAGGGTAGGTAATCAGCCCATCGCTGCGTCCTAACCGGCTTAGGTGGCTCAGAGCAACAAATCATGCTACTGCATTGCCTCTGACCGGGAGTTCCTAGTGTTCCAATCCCTACTCTGGCAGGATTTTCGACACTAACTAGATAGCGAGGTTGAATTTCACCGCAGTGTGGAGGAGAATTCTAGCGACCGGCTGCTCTGATCGTAATTTTTCTGATCAACATCGGGCGAATGTCGGAGCAAAAGTCTAAAAAACGGGCCATGGACAGCGTACAAACATTCCTTCCTCTTCCTTGTCCTGTCCTCACCCGTTAATTACACTCACACTTACATGTACTAAACTTCCACACATGTCGCGAAACCAATTGGGAGCTTAGAGTCTGGGGGTGGGGTGGCGCCCAGCTGGGGTGGCGTCCCGCTGGTGGGAAATACCTGGTTGGGGAAAACTCCGCAAGTGGACGTGTAAGTCGGCGGGGTTTTCGCCATTCAGCGAGGGAAGAGCTTTGCCACCTAATGTCCTTCACTGACGGAACTAATGACCTTAGCAGTTGACGCGTCCGGAAACACGAAATAATCAGTTAATCAATCTGTCAATCGCCGGCCCGAAGGATGGGAAATGGAAACAGGAAAGAAAAGGAACGATCGCGCGCGATTCGTGGCCCATATTCTATTGTACTTCTCCAGTATTAGTGTGTAAGAGATCATATAACTCTCGCAAACCACTGATCAGACGTGGTCGGTCGATTAGGCAGAACTCGCTGTTTGTTGTTTGTTTGTTTGTTTTTCATTAGAAATGATATTTATGTATAACTGAAGTATTCAACACAAGATCAGGATCCTTAAAACGATTTTATTCAAAACCAGGTTCAATAGCTGCTGTGCCGAATCACCAGAAGATTGTACCGTAAGCGAAGCCGTGTCGTTATAAACCAGAGGAAGTCCCAAAATCTGCCAAGTCACCGAATAACCGTAGGAGAGTTCCAAGTTCGTAGCACAGTCGTCGTCGTAACCGCTCTCCACACTTCAACATCAAAACACTCGCCAAGATACGCTCACTACCACAGCCGCTCGCTGTCTGCTCTGGCGTTGAGTCGGAGCCCTCTTATAGCTCGGCAGGGCTATTGGCCCGCCGACTAGCTGTGGAGTAGGGGCGGGGCCGAGTCTCTACGCGCCTGCTCGGGCGTAACGGCCGCGCGCAGCCGGGCTCGGCTAGCTCGCACCGGTTGTCACCTTCGGCCGCCAGGGGCGGTAACGCTCCGCTGACGTCACTCGGCGGCGGCTCTTTCAATTGTGTGCGGCCGGTCACGACACCCTCCGCGCCCAATTGCGTCGTATACGGCGCAAATCGCACCCTCCTGGTGCTGCTCGTGGGACGCAACCCCATCCTGGGCGGCTCCTCTGCGCCCCCGTCGGTTGGCTCGCTGTCGTCTGCTGGTGGGGACTCTGCTGTGCCCTGGTCACGGGGGCCCGCGGCGGCTGCCTCCTGTGGGACGTAAATTGTTTCCCTCATGACTTTGTGGTAGAACTCTTGGGGAGATACCTGGGGCAGCGAGTCTACCCTGCTGAGGTTAACCCGGGGTCTTACTTGTCCCTGACGGCGTGCAACTACCCTACCCTCAGTACGGACCAAGTATGTCCTGCTTCCCTTTACTGCAGTAACGACCCCCGGAAGCCATGCTGGGGATTTCTTGAAGGAGGTGCAATATACTTTGTCACCCACCTGGAACCTTGGCTGTGCTCCTACCAACCTGTATGGGTCCACCGGACTCAGGAGGGACAACAATGTTCGCGGCTGTCTTCCGTGGAGTACCTCGGCCGGCTCCTGCCGTCCGCGCCTGGCAACGTGCGGAACGTGGCCAGGACCCGCAGTAGTGCTCGGGACCGTGCGCTCCCGCTGCGCGCGCCTTGGACATCGCCGTCTTGAATGTCCTGACGAACCTTTCTGCCTCCCCGTTGGATTGTGGCTGGAAAGGCGGCGCGCAGGTGTGGTGAATTCCGTTATTCCTGCAGTACCTTGCTAACTCTTGGGAAGTAAATTGGGTCCCGTTATCGGATACTGTGACCGGAAGCCCCTCGGTCACGAATATCCTCTCCAGTGCGTCCATTGTATGCGCCGACGTTATGCTGGGCGTCTCAACAACATACGAGTTGTTGGACATAGCGTCCACCACCACCATACACATTTTGTCCCAAAATGGCCCAGCGAAGTCCACATGCACTCGTTCCCATGGTTCACTGGGCTCGGGCCAGGAAACCAAGTCCTTGCTGGGTGCACTCTGGTTAACTTGGCAGGCTTCGCATCTCCTGAGCATCTGGACGATATCGGTATTTAAGCCTTCCCAAAAGCAGTGGTGGCGTGCCAGCTGCTTAGTTCGGACTATGCTCCAGTGTCCTTCGTGGAGGAGCTCCAGCACTGTCTTCCTCAGACTTCTTGGGATGATCACCCTCGTGTATTCTTCCCCTACTAAGAGCAACACCCCGCCTTACACGTTAACCTGTCCTTCTTACTGTACCACGCCGCGTTACTCCTCAGGCACCTGAGCGGCCAGCCTTCCCTTACGTAACTCCTCACCATCCGCAGCTCTGGGTCTCTGTCTGTCTCCTCTGCAATCTTTTTAGCCCCCAAAGGAAACTCCGACAGCACCTGGAATTCTTCCGCGTCAATCTGGAGACACTCCTCCTGAGATTTGTCAAAATCTAGGTCCGGAGTTCCTTCTTCCGACAACTCGTCTACCGTTGCTATGCCGCCATATTTACAATTGTCTAACCTTACAATTCACCCTGTTTACAATAAATGTGACGCAATACAAGGTCCCACATATTGGTATGTCACAATATAAATTCATATCTATCTATCTTTGAACAATGTTATGAACAACATAGTTCTTAAATTATCCAGTCACTTTCTTCATAAATGGAATGGCGAACTCTTATGATTTGGAGGGAATCGCATACTCAATTTCTCATGGAAATGAGAAAAAAAGACAATTAGGCTGAAGCATTGTATAAACATAATTTTTAATTGTAATTGATACTATTGTCTGATCTAATAACACCACTGTTCTACATATAATCCATTAAAGCGAAAGCGCTACAAAGATATTAATAAAGGCATTTGAAAGAGGCTATCAATCAGTGTTTATCGTATCGTTTGAAGAATCATCTTTCAATGTAGTCGGACTTCTAGCTTCTTAATTAGCCGACAAACTTGTCTATTTCATTACATTATTTTGTTTGTAAGAGTTCATATCTGACACATTTTCCAAGCAAACATTTCGTTATTGAATTATTTTAAAGAGAGGTTTTAATTTATTATACTCTATTACATTAATGTATCTGATAGGTATTGATTTATTGACTGCGTTGCCAGGGATACTTACGATCCCCACACACATTTTCTTCATTTGGCGCTACAGGGAGAACTCAGACTATAAGTGGAAAGCCTGGTGCATTAAGATTTTTCTTAATTCCAATATTCAGAAACTGTCACCGTCTGATTGGTACAGATAACCTGACTAACAAGTCGAGAATTATTCGAATAGTGCAGAGGAACGAATTTTTATCACAATGCCTCAAAGAATCAACTCAACACTGAAACTTCCATCCATTCTAACCTCACTGGCACCGTTATTGATTACGATGAAAATCACTGGAATTGCACCATATACCGTTTGTTCGTCCTTGCACCTTCATCGAAGCAAACCATTCATACTGCTATCAATTATTATCATTTGTGCTCAGATGGTGTTTATTTTCTACTGTATATGTTCCGACGAATTGTATTTTCTGGACGAACCATCTATACCACTCTACTTGTTTTTTCATTATAGTCACTTATTTGTGTGCGTTACATTTCCCATTTATGATGTTGTGTCTGCCGCAACAACCCGTTTTTCGTCTTACAATAGATTGTTGCGATGTTTATCAAAAATTGAACCTATTTTCAAAAACCGAGTTATTTTTGTTGCTAGAAGGAAATGCGTGTTAAGTGGTCTGCTAATTTTCATGGGAGTCAATGTATCATCTCTAATATTGGATCACGTGATTTGGAATTATAATATGTTGCAGTATGTATACTATATCTGGCAACCGTTAGTGGCCCTTAATGAATGTTATCTTTTTTGTATTTTAGTCCTTACAACAAAAAATGCATTTGATGAATTAAATAAAGAGATACAAGAATTATCCGAAAATCTAGAGAACTTAAAACATATGGAATGCACACATCAAACGCACCTCAAACATACGGAATGTACACACCAAACGAATAAAGGTAATGTGACAGTAATTAGCGTTGTAACTAAAGATCTCTTGTCATCAGATGATCTTAGTACAATACAGCGAATTCAAGAGCTACAAGAATTCCATTCCGCTGTGGTGGACGTTTGCTCAGTTATCGACGATATTTTTCGGGGGTTCCTCTTGATTTTGCACTGCAGCATTCTCCTTTCTCAAGTGATGTCCTTGTTCTATTTCTTGGTTTCTCAGACCGGTTCCAAAACGTTTCTCGAGTACATCGCCCTCGGAGTTTGGATGTTTCAGGCGGTGGCTTGGGCAACGGCGGTAGCAGCGGCCAGCGGTGCGGCAACATTGGCTGGCAACGGATCGTCCATACGGGTTGCTGGGAAGCTTCTGACCAGCGTTCGGGGCATGCCTGACCTTGAGAGACAGGTGCAATTGTTGCTTCTTCAGATGAGGTCAAGTCCAGTGCATTTTACTGTTGGTGGGTTATTCGTTCTGGATCTGAAGTTTTTGCTGAGTCTGATGGCTACCATAGTGGGATACGTGATTATCGCCATTCAGTTCACACAGCCATCTGGAAGAAAATCAAATTTGTTGTCTGCTAATATGTCATGTGTGTAATATGGTTATTGTCGTGACCGGCCGGACACAATTGAAAGAGCCGCCGCCGAGTGACGTCAGCGGAGCGTTACCGCCCCTGGCGGCAGAAGGTGACAACCGGTGCGAGCTAGCCGAGCCCGGCTGCGCGCGGCCGTCACGCCCGAGCAGGCGGGTAGAGACTCGGCCCCGCCCCTACTCCACAGCTAGTCGGCAGGCCGAGCTATAAGACCCGGCCGAGCTATAAGAGGGCTCCGACTCAACGCCAGAGCAGACAGCGAGCGGCTGTGGTAGTGAGCGTATCTTGGCGAGTGTTTTGGTGTTGAAGTGTGGAGAGCGGTTACGACGACGACTGTGCTACGAACTTGGAACTCTCCTACGGTTATTCGGTGACTTGGCAGATTTTGGGACTTCCTCTGGTTTATAACGACACGGCTTCGCGTACGGTACAATCTTCTGGTGATTCGGCACAGCAGCTGCAGTAGCTAGTTTTGAAAAAATTTTAGGAGCAGCGGCAACAGGCGGAAGCGCAGATGGCAGCATTGATGGAGGCGGTCACTGCACGCTCGCCTCCACAGTTCCCTGGTTTTCAGCCGGACGCGGAGGAGTGGGCTGAATACATTCACAGGTTGGAGCAGCACCTACTGTGTTACAAGGTAGGCGACGCAAAAATGAAAAAGGCGTTCTTTCTGAGTTGCGTGGGCAACAGAGTGACCAACTTAGTAAAAAATATGTTCCCGGATAGAGAAATATCAAATATTAAATGGGCAGAAATGTTAGAAAAACTTAACTACTTTAACAAAGTGCCCCATGTAGTGTCAGCTAGATTCAAATTTTTCCAGTGCAGGAAAAGTGAGGGTCAAACGCACAGTGAATGGATAACAGAGCTGTCCGGGCTGGCGCGGCATTGTCAGTTTAAGTGCCCACCATGAGATAAAGAGGTATCATACGCGGATACTTTAATAAGGGATATGGTAGTGCTGCACACACCGGAGGGAAAAAATAAGATTTCAAGCCCTGCAAAGTGGTGACCCTTCATTAGAGGAAGTGCGCAACTTATGTAAAACGTAAGAGATGACGTGCGAGACAGCTCGCCAGATCGCGTCAGAGTCGCATCTGCACCACATAAAGAACAGTGGGCCAGTACGTAGCAAAAAGAGGTCAAAAGAATATTGAACTGACAGTGATTCCAGTGAGTGTAGTGCCAGTGGCGGGAAGGGTTACCGCAACAGAGACGGGAAACACAATAATGAGTGGAGGTGTAACCGCCGACCCAGTATCAAGCCAGGGTACAAGAGATTTAGTGACAGTGACAGTGACAACGGCAGTGTGAAAGTTACCGCACAGGTGAAGAAATCATGTAAAAACTGTGAGAAGTTGATGTCGTAGGCTTCCGCGGCCAGAGTTATGATCTGGGCTGTCCGGGTACTGCCAAGCAGTACAGCCCTGAAGAGGACCGCGATATGTCGGTCGAAACGTCGGCACCCCAGCCTTCGACGCGGCGTCACCCGGACAGCCCAGATCACTGTGAGAAGTTCCACTCAAGAGGGAAGTGTAAATTTAGAAATGCGCAGTGTTATTGGTGCAGGAATGTAGGTCACATTAGGGAAGTGTGCGAAAACAAGAAACAGGCGGAAATGTGCAAGAAGCAGGAACAAGAAATGGAAGTAGATGTGATCAACCAAGTACTCAACACCCACGAGCAAGACAAGTTGATGGTTAAGATTGAGCTTGGTAAAGTGCCGGTGAGTTTCCTGTTAGACACAGGCGCCGCTGTAACACTCATTAATTTAGAAACTTACCAGCGGTTAGGGGCACCTAGGTATCAGAAAGAGCAGAGAGGGTTATACACTTTCGGTAAGACTCCGATCAAAGTGTTGGGGAAAGTGTCGCTCAGGGCAACCTACAAGAAGAGGCAGGCAAATATCAAAGTGATTGTGGTTGATCGTTATGACGTCACAAACATCTTGGGCCTCGACTCATTCGGCAAGCTCGGATTCGGGGTAGTCGACTCAGTGAACGGGATCTCGGAGAGCGAAGAGGCACGAGCCGTCAGGGAGCTAGAACAAGAATTTCCAGAGGTGTTCTCTCCCGGGCTCGGTGAGTGCAAACATTTCCGGGCGAGCATTCAGCTAAAGGTGGGGCACAAGCCCCGCTTCTATAAAGCGAGACCGGTCCCGTGGGCCCTGAGAGAGAAAGTGGCCGAAGAACTTAGACGGTTACAAGCAGATGGCGTCATCACTCCAGTATCTACAAGCCAGTGGGCCACGCCTTTGGTCGTTGTAAAAAAGCTAACGGTTCAATTATATTGTGCGGCGACTTCAAGAGTACGGTCAATCAGCAGGCAGAGGTGGAACAGTACCCCATCCCGAAGCCGGAAGACTTATTTTATAAGCTGTCCGGCGGATAGCAATTTTCAAAAATTAACCTACGGGACGCCTATCTGCAGCTGCCGCTGAACCGAGAGGCCAGGGAAGTGTTAGTCATTAACACCCCATTAGACCTCTTTAGATATAATAGGCTGCCGTTCGTCATAAATTCAGCAACCGCACTATTTCAGCGCTATTTGGAGCAATTGACAGCGGAGCTTAGGGGCTGCTGTAATTACCTAGACGATATCATAGTCACCGGGAGCTCAGAAAGTGAGCACAGAGAGAACTTGAAAAGTTTGTCTGAAGTGCTCCAGGAGAATGGGCTAAAAGTAAATAGAGACAAGTGTGATTTTTTCAATGATCAGGTAGTATTCCTGGGACACGTGCTAGACAGCACCGGCATTTCGCCCACCAGCCAGCACGTGGAAGCCATCCTGCGGCTGCCACCACCGACGGACGTGAAACAACTGCAGGCGCTGTTGGGGAAGGTAAATTATCACAAGTTCATCAGGAATTTCTCCACGATAGCAGCTCCCTTGAACAAGCTGAGGCAAAAAGGGGTAAAAATCATGTGGTCCAAAGACTGTGAAAGGGCACTGAGCCAGCTGAAGGAAGCGTTAGTAAAAACGGTCAAGCTGAACTATTTTGTGCCGGGCAGACTCACCACGGTGGCAGCAGACGCCTCGGATTATGGTCTGGGGGCGGTGTTATCAGAGGAGGATGATAGCGGTGTAGAGAGACCGATAGCGTTCGCTTCTAAGTCGCTCAACAAGCACCAGAAAAACTATTCCCAAATTGAGAAGGAAGCCTTAGGGTTTATCTTCGCAGTGAGGAAGTTTGACTACCTATACGGTAGCAAATTCCACATAATCACGGACCACAAGCCTTTTAGTGCAGCTGTTCCATCCAGGGAAAAGGAACCCAGAGAGCACGGCGAAGAAGTTACAGAGATAGGCGTTGTTTCTAACAGACTGTAATTATCACATCCATTTTAGGAGGACGACCCAACACGCGAACGCGGATGCCTTATCTAGGCTACCGGCTTCGTTTAAACTTGACGTTTTCCGCTAAATAATAACACCAACACCATGTAAATTAAATGAATAAATCAATACGAGCCCTCAAACTTGTAAAGTTCGTATTGAAATGCATTGTATAATAGAACATACATTATTACATAACTGAAAGCAATAAACGACTCTTTATCATGTCCAGTACTATAATTCCACTTCCATTCTTATATTAGATAACATTTTTGGAAAAGACAGTTTTAATATTTCTGCCAATAATATTTTATACAATGGTATATAATAAAACGAATTAGTTCGTTCTAAAATAATAATTAATGTTAATAAATAAATAACAAATAGGTACCCGATAGGAGTCAGGTGAGAGAATTTGGACCCCAAGATTGATTATTTTTGATGCACAGTTTCGTTTGACAATGTTGGAAATCCTCGAGATTTTTAGCAACTTTTCCATAATCTTCAATCTGCAAATTCCATAACTCATCCCATGATTGCACGCTATGTTAATTCTGTGAATTTATTTTTACCTCGCATGTCTCTCTGGGTCGCAAAACTACGTAATGGATATATAGGTTGGACTTCTTAACATACTGCAGTTCATTTGAACACACTAAACACTTCGCCATTGTTCCAGTATCTACAAAAGGAAATCTTTTTTCCCAAACCGATAGAAAGTTAACGGGTGTAGATGGTTTACCATTCATGTTGCCTGAAACACCGGCAATGGCCCATTGCCAAGGTTTTCGTCACCGGTGACCACCGTCTGCCCCTCCCTCCACCTCTTCCTTTGCACTGCATCCAGCGGCGGATTGTGGGTTTAAAATTTGGGGAGGCCCAGACAAATTTAGGCACGAATTCATATTGCAAAATAGAAAGTCAATGACCTTTTTTAACTCGTACACTGTTATTGGCAATATTCCAAATAAAAGAATTAGATTTAATATTTCTCTTCTTTTAGGAATACTTCTTCGCGAAAACGTCACTTCTAACAAAGATTTTATTGTGTCCATTGATTGATTTGGTTTGCTTTTTCGTGTTTCCGGGCGCTGCTTTGGTCATTAGTCCCGTTAGTGTAGTGCATGTTTTTTTCTCGGGAGATGGTGGTGGTCTTCCCCCCTGGATGGCGAGATCCGGCGCCGACCTACCGTCGACTAGTGGGGTTTCCTCCTAACCAGAACTCTCCCACCAGCGGGGCACCGCCCCAGTCGGGACAAGCTCTAAGCTCCCGACCGGTCTCAATATATACACTTTGCTCCTTACTAATATATCTTGGCGAATTGTTAAAGCTTTTTTCACTGCACAAGAAGTACTTATTTTTTGGTGTATAATAAATGACGGCGCGGAGGACACTGGTTTTATTGATTGATTGTTTTTTCGTGTTTCAGGGCGCCTCAACTGCTCTGGTCATTAGTCCCGTTAGTGTACTGCATGTTTTTCCTCGGGAGATGGCGGTGATCTTCCCCCGCTGGGTGGCGAGATCCGGCGCCGACCTACCGTCGGCTAGTGGGGTTTGCCCCTAACCAGGACTCTCCCACCAGCGGGGCACCGCCTCAGCCGGGACAAGCTCTAAGCTCCCGACCGGTCTCCCGGAATATGTGGTAGTGTAGTGCATGTTAGTGTAAGTGTGTGTCTAAGGGGAGGGGATAGGATAAGGAATGGAAGGACAGATCGCGCGCGGTCCGTGGCCCGTTTGATAGGGTGCTGCTCCGGCATTCGCCTGGGGGTAATCGGAAAAAACGCGAAGAACTACCGATCAGAGCAGCCGGCCGCTAGAATTCTCCTCCAGACAGCGACTGAATTCGATGTAGTTGAAAAGCTAGTGTCGAAAATCCTGCCGCCGTAAGGACTCAAACCTAGGACCTCCCGGTCTGAGGAGCTGCAGTGACATCAGTTGATGCACTGAGCTACCTGAGCTCTGGTTTTAAACGCCGCGACATATTTATGTCAATCGTTATTATGAGTATTTGTGTCAATCGTTTTGAGAAGTTTGATAGAAGTACTTTTTCTTATCATAATATCATAAAAGTATTTTTTGTATACCAGCAAACTACCTTTTCCGTTGCAAGAAATCGTTCATAATCGGGCATCTTATGGCACAACTGATGACGTATTAAATTTTACGACACACATGATTGCGTCATCACACATTCAGCCAATCGCCGTGAGAGAATCGTGGGGAGGTAGAGATAAACGGAACAGCCGACCACAGTTTTCTCGCACAGATGTCAAATATTCGAGACGTTAGAAATAGTTTGTTTCGCAAAATTAAGTTTGATTATCTTTTAAAATTATAATGCTGTTTTACAAATTCGTACAAATTTGAAAACTCGCTCCTAACGTCGCTTGCTTTCAAAACATGTACTCATGTAATAAAGGTTAACATTATAAACTAATTACATACTATTATTTAGTACTATTATTCTACTTTATATTACTTTACCACTATTATACTACTTTACAGCTATAATCACTAGCCCGATTAATGTGCGGCGTGCGGCGCGCGCGTGCGTGCGTGCGTGCGTGCGTGTGTGCGTGTGTGCGTGTGTGTGTGTGTGTGTGTTTCATCACATTCTTTCATGTACAGTGTTATTAAAAATTTAGTTTAATTCGTCATTGTGTCATTGTTGAAAAAACATTGGTGATTGAATTACTTGAATTTATTTATAATACATTCCCTACATTCACATAAGATAAAACAAAATCCTTGTTTTTCAAGAATATTGTTCTCTGTAGTCTCATATTTCCAAAAGGAACTACGGAGTTTTACGAATTTTTTTACGATTTAACTAACTAAAAGGAATTATGGAGTTTTACGAATGTTATAAAATTCCCAATCAAACACATGTATTGAAAAACAATTTATCGCATTATCTTAATTGCAGTAGACTGCCAAAGACTCAATGATTTCTGCGTTATGACGTCTGTTAGAAAGTAAATATTTTTAATTAATTACTTTGCTTGAACATAATGGAAAAGAATGTATTTGATCATATATTGATTTCCTGAAGAAGAAGTACGATGCAGTGCATCATATAAATTGAAAAATGCCTAGTGAATTCTTGATGATATTAAAAAGCATTATTAATTTCGATTAGTGTTTAAGAGAAAATAAATCGGAAATATCTTAAGAAATTTACAGCCCTCTTCTAATCAAGCTCGCACTCCTGAATTCGCGCCTCCAACATCCATTTGCATCTGACAAAGACACAACGGTTTAAAAATGGTGGTTTGTGAACGAAGACAAGAGATTACTGATTATACTAGCTCCAGATCAGTATAGGCAGATCCAACAATTCTATACGGGTAGAAGACAAAGAAAAGTGTTGTTTCCACTATGCCAGAAAGAATATCCAAAAATACGTCGACATTGAAAATTCCTCCAATGCTAATTTCAGTTGCACCGTTGTTGATAACGGCAAAAATCATTGGAATTGCACCGTATTCTGTTAGTTTGCCGTTGCTTCTTCGTAGAAGTAAACCATTCATATTTCAATCTATTCTAATTATCTGTTCTCAGATAGTGATAATTTTTTACTGTTTATTTTTCGAAGTCCGGTCCTCAGTGATCGGTCCATCACTACCGCTCTACTTGTTCTTCCAATATGCTAACTTATTTATGTGCGTGATTTTCCCCATGTACGCAGTCTTGGCCGCAGCAACAATCAACTATCCTTTTTGCAATAAATTGTTGAGATGTTTATCCAATATTGAGCATATTTACAGCAAACGGACTAATATTTTGACCAGAAGAAAATGCGTGCTGGGTAGTTTGCTAATTCTCGGAATTGCCAATACAATTTTGAACATTTTCGAGTGCACTGTATGGAATTACAATATTTTGCAAATCGTATACTACGTCTGGCAACCGTTAGTCGGACACATTGTGTGCCAAGTATTTTGTGTATTAGTCCTCACAATGAAAATTGCATTTGATGAAATTAATTTCAAGATACGGGAATTGTCCGAAAATCTAGAAAATGCACAAGTTGTTTTAAAAATTGAAGATATGGAGTGTACACGTCAAAAGAATAAATACAATTTGACGGTAAGGAACATCATACCGAAACGTATATTGTCCTCAGATGAACTCCGTGCAAAACAGCAAATTCAAAAACTACAACAATCCCATTCGTCTGTAGTTGAAGCTTGTTCAACAATAGATGACATTTTCCGAACGTTGCTCTTGCTTTTATACTGCAACCTACTCCTCTCTATGGTTGAGACCCTGTACTTCCTCCTGGATTATCAGTCCGCTGGCGTCTGGGATCGGCGCATCTCCTCTCTTGGAGGCTGGATCATCGTGAATATTGCTGTGGTGGCGGCGGTGGCGGCAGCGAGCGGTGCGACAATGGTGGCTGGCAACGGATCCTCCACGAGGTCTGCCGCTGTTCTTCTAGTCAGCGTTCGAGGCGTGCCTCACCTTGAGAGGCAGGTGCAGTTGTTGCTTCTTCAGATGAGGTCGAGCCCTGTGCAGTTTTCTGTCGGTGGGTTGTTCGTTCTGGATCTGAAGTTCTTGCTGAGTTTGATGGTTACCATCGTGGGATACGTGATTATCGTCATACAGTTCGCGCATCCAGCGAAAACTGAACCGAATTTGTTGTCTGTGAATCGGTCATGTGATTGTGATGTATCTTTTCTCAAGTGAAACGGGACTAACCCCAAAATGATTGCCTCGAAAACTCGGGTATACAGTGTGTGTAGTGCGGAATGTTTTATGATTAGATAGAGTGGGTTTAAAGGCCGAATCCTCGCCATAAATAAAGTATATTTATTGTTTTTCTTTCTTTTTCTTTCTTTCTTTCTTTCTTTCTTTCTTTCTTTCTTTCTTTCTTTCTTTCTTTCTTTCTTTCTTTCTTTCTTTCTTTCTTTCTTTCTTTCTTTCTTTCTTTCTTTCTTTCTTTCTTTCTTTCTTTCTTTCTTTCTTTCTTTCTTTCTCACTCTTACTTTGTAAAAAGAGAATATGTTGTAATCGTGAGCAGGAAAATTGAAATTTTCGACCGAAAAAGTCATATTGCCGAGTCCTGGTAACAAAGTAGTGGATAAATCATGCTCCTATATACCTGGACAGTAGATTACTTTCTCAAACACTTTGTCTTGTCAGAATTTATATTTTGTGAATCCTTGATATTGAAAAATCGATTGACAGTGAAAAGTCTGTCTATAGTAAACGCTAGCGTCAAAACCGTTCAACTGATTTCCTTCAAAATCGATATTCCTCGATCGATTTAAAGTAACTCGCTCTCCATGTTAGAAATATAATTTTTAATTTTGAGGGTACTTTACATGAAGTCTCAATTACACTTTTGAAATTTAAAAAAAAATTGCAACAAATATTTTGATTCAACTTCATCGGATACTGTAAAAAATCGTAAATGAATGGCTCGGGACAAATTTTCGTTGTAATTTTTTGACTTTCAGATAGTGAAATTCAGGAATTTTTCAACAATTATTTTCTCAAATGGCTCCAAATTTTTCTTAACATATCTCGAGACATGGACCACGCGCAATCTTTCCTTCCTCTTCCTTGTCCTGTCCTCATCCCTTACTCATATTCACTTACACTTACATGCACTACACTATCACACACGCCGGGAGACCCAGTCGGGAGCGTAGAGTTTGTCCCGACTGGAGCGGTGCTCCGCTGGTGGATGATACCTGGTTAGGGAAAACCCTGCAACCCGACATGAAGGTCGGCATTGGATCTTACCAACTAGCAGGGGAAGATAGCTCGTGACAAAAGTATGCACTACACTAACGGGACTAATAACCTTGCCCGTTGACGCTCCCGGAAACGCGAAGTAATCGATCTAGCTAGAAACCGCCCCTTCGATACTATGTTTCAGCCCTGAAAATTTACGATCCGATAGATAGAGAGCACAAGCGTTTCACGACTTTGAAAATTTCATGACGAAGCTCAGTTCGAGCACGTCGCATTGAACTTTGTAGGTCTATCCGCATTGAACTTTGTAGGTCTATCCGCATTGAACTTTGTAGGTCTATCCGCATTGAACTTTGTAGGTCTATCCGCATTGAACTTTGTAGGTCTATCCGCATTGAACTTTGTAGGTCTATCCGCATTGAACTTTGTAGGTCTATCCGCATTGAACTTTGTAGGTCTATCCGCATTGAACTTTGTGGGTCTACCCGGAGTATACAATTTGGCCTAATCTGACGTCCGAGAACCCACGTGCACTGCACCAGAACAACAACGCACCACACTGTTTCTCTGGGAGTTATGGAGAGCCTTAGTTCAAAAGTAAGAGTTGTGTGGTGTTTCGAAGATAGGTGTTGTTGGTCCTTACTTTTTTACTTCCTCGTTATGAAGTAATGAGAAAGTTATGAAAAGCTGTGCGGAAAAACGGCGAATTTTCGGTAGAAAAAGTCTTATTAAAGGACCCAGGTATGGAAAAAGTTAATAAATCTAGTTCCTTATTTTAGAAAACAAATCCTTGGTGTACCCAGAATCCTTGTTTTGGATTGATTGCCAAAAATGATTCCGAAATTCCTTTATTCCGAAAAAACGAATGACGGCAAAACGTCCGTGAACAACGGTAGCGACTAATCCGTTCAGCTGATTTTCTCCAAAATTGATATTCCCCAATTGATCTGGCCGATAGTGCAGCCTCTTGTAATTGAAACAGAAATTTTAATTTTGGGGGGTAATTTATTTGGAGCCCCTGGAAAATTTTCCAATTTTTTTTAAAAAAAATGGCTCCATCGTGTTTGATTAAATTTTATGGTTGGATAGTGTGAAGAACGTTTAAGAGGATGGTGCAAGCGTCATGGTCGTTGAAAACCATGATTTTTCGAAAATTGCAAAAGTTCAATTTTTTTCGGAGTCTTCGTACAACTAAAATATTAAAAATAGATACTTTTTCCCCTTAACGAAATCTGTTCGTTCAAGATGTAACTTTTTTTAGAAAATTTCAGTACTTTTCACGTAATTTTGCGTGCAAATACGGGCGAGAGAGTAGGTGCTGTTTTAGCACCACTAGTTTTGAGGGGGGGGGCGCAGTTTCTGGGGCATCAGCGCGAACCTTCGAAATGTTAAACATCCTCCTGCGCCCAGAACTGGAAAGACTTTGAGTTGTCATGTTGTCGATGTTGTCGTGTTAATGTCGATTAAAGTTGTCAATTTGCGGCGGCGATGGTGTAACGGTTAGCGTATCGGACTGTTATACCCAAGTTTGCGGGTTCGAAGCCGTGGATTTTTAAGGGCGAAAAAATCCTTCGTACGCCTTCCTTCGGAGGGGAAATAAAGCCATGGGGCCATGTTAGTAGATTTACTGCATGTAAAAGATCCTCAAGCCTAAATGATGCCTCTGCGCTAAATTCAAATCGCCGTTTCGTCACACAAATAATACCTTCTTTCTCCCACGGTTGGTGAAAGGAGCGTAGCAAAATTTGCGTGGTCACACGGAAGAGCAGGCCTCATGGCCTTTGTCTCGCCACGTAAAATAAGGCACATTCAATTCAATTCAGTGTCTATGAACGTTTTCCTGAACATGACATTTGACGGTTTGGCGATGTTTCTTGACTCCTGCGCTCTCCGAATTTATCGATGTGATTTCTTTCTGTGGGGCTACCTGACATCAAGAGTGTTCGTGAAAACGATCCGAAGAATCGATGACCTGACAATTTCCAAATTACCATTTTCGACCAGAAATTGAAACTGTGTCCATTGAAATGTTGGAGAAAAGTGTGCAGAGCTTTGAGGCGTGGCTCCAAATTTGCATGCAAAAGAAGGACGTCATCTTAAAGACATTCCCTAATTAATTAATGTATGTAGATTTAAAAAGTGATGGGTTGAAATGCAGATGTTATAAAGCATTTTGGCGTACACTTTTTAGCACACACTAGGCATTCCAAGTTCACTTTAAATGTGAGCAACCATGACAAAAGCCACGATGAAAATATGACTTAGGATGGTAACAATCAATAATTGGTGGTCTCTAACAAAGTATGCACGTCGCCGAGTAATTAGGTAGAGAGGGCGGGCAGCTTCAGGGTTTGTCGGCCAGAGATCACTGGCATCAGCTATAAAGACGAAAAGTGAAGACACCCAGGTACTTCAATCATCGTTTTGTACTTTCTCTATGTGCATGTGAGATAATATTTTTAAATTTTCTTTTTTCACATTGGTTTCATGAATATAATTCACGAAGAACAAGGCCGGTGTATACGGACGATCAATTGAACGTAAACTCCTGGTTTGGCGGGTATTTTGAGGAAAATTCTATTAATATAAATTAGCAAATACGTCAGTTAATGATTTATAAATAATTGCTTGCGAATATAGTAGGTCAACAATATGGAACAGACATATTACACCGACGGTTTAGAAATACCTAGAAAACATTGAAGGAAATTGGGAAGTGAGAAACTATGAACACTTCTCCCCCAAAAGAATAGTGCTACGTTTTGCTTACGTGGACATTTGGTTTGTCATATAAAAATGTTTTTGTATATCTTTAATATTCATTAAATGAAATGTAAAATAGAATACAAGAAAAATAACTTAGTTGCATGTTGCGAATTTGTCGCTTGCCATGTCCACACACAGTTTTTGTAGCCTCTCTGTGACGGTGTTAAACGTACAATACGCAATACGTATTACGTAATTTGTAGTTTTAAATTTTATCACTTTTTCATTCTTTACTAAATATATCCCGAGTTCTTTTTATGAACTCATAAGTACTTCGTTTTTCAAATGTTCCAAAAGTGTTATAAACTGATATTGTGGCACGTTCATAGTTAATGACTGAACTAGGGCATTTTATGAATTGAATCGTTTATTTCAGAAACCCGTCAAACGCCAAAATTTAAAATGCGTTTAGCGGTGGAATATTGGTCCAGGAGGATAGACACGTCGCTTATTTCATATTTACCTGAAAAATATTAATTTATTAACTGCTTTGATATTAAAAAATATTTTGAAATCGGAAAAACTGGGACACATTTTCTCAATTTTCTCGATATGATAAATTTTGCGTTTGACGGGTTTCTGAAAAAAAAAACGATTCAATTAAAGTGATGACAGAGGCAAAATTTAAGGCAAAAGGCAAAATTTAAGAAGAATTTGGTGAAAAAATATTACATTAATAAATTATTAAAAAACAGTATTAAATAATCGCCACTTTAAAAAAGTGAACACAGCGGATATTGAAGATCCAAGGATTTGATCGATCAGTAAGTGTGCAATGCAACTTTGTCTTGAGGCTTTTTTAAACTAGATTTACGTGGGGAAACCAAAATTACCGTAATTCCAAAGTTTTGATAAAGTTTGAAACGTATATTTTCACCTTCACAAAAATTAATGGAAGAACTATTAATCAGAATTTATCCGCATGTTTTATTATAAAATACTTTCTTCTAAAATTCCTAACATCCTATTCGGAGATAAGTTTGATTTACAGTACAGCGATGCGAAAAAAATGACACGACTCTTAGTGAGAATAGGGCAATAATTAACAATGCTTTGTGAGTGATAATGTAACTCGTTGCTAGGTGATGAGGTGGTGAGGTAGCTTCGGATGCTAGAAGAATCGATGAATCATAATTTTTACGTTGAAAAGGCATGAAACTAAGGTATTTTACTTCACAATTGTTTCGTATTTTCTGTGTTATGTCGCCTTTCTCGCTTGCTAATAAATCGTGATGCTGATTTTAACTAAGAAAATTACTTGGAAGCCTTTCCCTCTGCCCTTATTTCTCTTTTTCTTCGGCTATACACAGACTTCCTTTTGTTAGGCATTTTCCTGCTTTTTTCACTTCTAGTTTTACCATTCATTATATTTTTAAACGTTTGCTTAAATAATCTATAAGACATATTTGAAATGTATTTCTTATGCTCTCTTTTGAATTCAGTATCCTTTTGTGTGCTTTTATTAGTTTCAATGTTTCATCTGTTTTTCTCTCCGTGTTTTATAAAGACAATTGTCCACTTCTTTTCTCATAAAATTCATTTATTTGTTGGGCAAGATGATCAGAGTGAATTTTTTACTTTCTCTCCTTACGAATTTCTTCGTAAGAAGAGAAAATTATGCAATCGTGCGCAGGAAAACTTCGAATTTTGGTACTTGTAACAATTTATTTTTCATATGTGCACTTTTTGCATTTTTTATCTTAGAGTGTCCGAAATTTGCTTACTTTTAAATTTGCTTGTTTGCTTGTAACGTGTTGGTTAGGAGGGTAAATCAATATTTTTACTTTTTCATGTCCTAGTTTATTTGGAGTATGGTTAGGAGGGTAAATCAATATTTTTACTTTCTCGTATCGTAGTTTATTTGCAGTACGTAATAAAATTGTGATCTTTCGGTTCTGATCAGGCAGACATTTTCATTTTGCACATTGCGTCCCTTAGCACGGACGGTCTCGCATCAATTAGCATAAGGCGCGATGTCCCACGTATTTGATTTCACGCCGCTACTGTAATGATGCACGGGGATATCTTCACTGCCAGAATACCTCTTTCGGACGCTAATTCCGGGGCTAAGGAAGTAGCCTAGAGCAGGGGTGTCCAACTTGAAAGGCCTCAAGGGCCACAACTAAAACCTGTAATGTGGTTGCGGGCCATATTTCCATGGCTCGGACCAGGAGCGATAGCTCAGTGCATCAACTGATGTCACAGAAGCGCCTCTGACCGGGAGGTCCTAGGTTCGAGACCTGACGGCGGCAGGATTTTCGACACTAGCTTTTCAGCTGTGTCGAATTAAGTCGCTGTCTGGAGGAGAATTCTAGCGGCCGGCTGCTCTGATCGGTAGTTTTCCGTGGTTTCTCCGATCAACACCAGGCGAATGCCGGAGCAGTACCCTACCAAACGGGCCACGGACCGCGCGCGATCTGTCCTTCCTCTTCCTTGTCCTATCCTCTCCCCTTACACACACTTACACTAACATGCACTATACTATCACATATTCCGGGAGACCGGTCGGGAGCTTAGAGCTTGTCCCGGCAGGGGCGGTGCCCCGCTGGTGGGAAAGTCCTTGTTAGGGAGAAATCCCACTAGCCGACGGTAGGTCGGCGCCGGATCTCGCCATCCAGCGGGGGAAGATCGCCGCCGTCTCCCGGAAAAAACATGCGCTACACTAACGGGACTAATGACAGAAGCAGTTGACGCGCCCGGAAACACGAAAAAATCAATCAATCAATCAATCCATTGCTCGGGCGATCCACACCTGACTTCCTGTCGCATTGTTGATCTTTGTAGTTTGCCCGGCTGCTATGAAACGGTGGGGGATATCAGGAACAGTGCAGGATATCAGACCGCACCATCCATAATGCAGTGAACATATTGATTGGTATGTTTTTGGATTTCTGAATTTACTAGAAAAGAAGATCCTTAAATCTAAATTAGTTTTAAATTAAGCGTGGGTTGATCCCGACAGGGCCCGTGCGCTAGGTGTTGTCTCCCGACGTGGATGCAAGTGACTTTCACGTTGACTAATACCCTCTCGTCGGCCGCAATAAATGTCATCGCGGGCCACATGCGGCCTGGTCAGTTTGACAACCCTGGCCTATGAGTTTATTTAATATATAGATAATTAGCGAGGAACTTAAAATTACAGTTCGGAAAGTCTTAAGGTGAAATAATATCCATTGGCAAAATGTCTTGAACATTTTTTTCGACGACTTCCTACAACTAAAAAGTTGATTTTCCCTCAAATGAAATTTGTTGGTTGTAATTAGTTCTTTCATTAAGGCCAAGTACATTTTTAAAAAATTACAAAATCAAGATTTTCTCAAAAAGGTTCCAAATTTTTTCCTCAAATGTTTGGTCGGGTTAGTGTAAACATACCCTATACGATGGCATAAATACCATGTCGCTCTATTCTTTTGTTTGTTTTTATAATTACAAAAATTAATTTTTTGACATGTTTCCCCCGTCGGTAATATTTACATTAAAGGCAAATTTTCTCATTATTATATTTATGAGTACATGTTCTACAAATAATGTCAAATAAAGTTTCTCGAAAACTCAATAGTTTTCTGTGAAAATCAGTTAAAAATTCCGCATTTTCAGAAATACTCAAACTCCGTTTTCTCAAAAAATGGCTTCAAATCTTGCCTTCAAACTTTTGCAGCGGAAAGTGGTAATGGCACTGTGTAATATGACGTAAAGTTCATTTTGTTGTATTTTTTTAATTTCACAAATGTGTTTTTTAAAATATCTCTAACGCCGGTAATACGCACATTTCCATCGATTTGTATACCTTTGTGAGTGGAAAAGCTTCCAATGACTTTAAATGAATTTTTTGAAATCTCAATGGATTCATGTGAAAAAGAGCTTCAAATTTTTAATTTACAGTAATGCTTAATCGCCATTTTCTTAAAAACGGGTTCAAAATTTTCAATGAAAATTTCCATTTTGGACAAAATTTTACTCTTCATTAATATTCTTGAAGTCATATTATGGTTCTACTATTAAGTAACCGAAAGTTGAGAAAATTTGAGAAAATGTACTTTCGGTAACGATAAATGGCGACTGACCAGAGAATGGAACAAGACTTTAAAGACAGTCCACACCAAAGAAATTAGAAAAAATTCATACGAGAAAGTCGGTGTCATTCTGTAGCACTTGTAGTTTTTAGAATCATTGTGCCCGTCGCGGGCTAATGACTCTCTCAGCGAACTAGGGGCCAGTGTGGTTTCAGCCGCAGGGGGAAAATCGGTGAACTACTATACTGAGGATGCATTTATTTGGAAATTCCAACCGCAGGTTTTTGTTTTGAGTTTCTTAAATGTTCTAAATTACGACCAGTTATGTAAATGTGAGTAAAAAGTTATGTAAATGTAAGTGTGAGTAAATCTAGAATTTGTATTGTGTATTACCTCGTTAATTACTCATTTCCTTCCTCATCATCATCGCTTAATATCTTGTGCACTTCCATTAGTTCTCTTAACTCTCCCCTCCTTTTTTCATTTTCAACTCTAATATCTTCCTATTTGTGTCCCGCCTTAAGCCGCCACCCATAAGGATATAATAATAATAATAATAATAATAATAATAATAATAATAATAATAATGAAGTGTTTCGCAATCCTTAAGACGTATCTCGGGATGATCCTTTCTATTGTATTTCATAATAAATGTAAAATAAACTCTCCTTTTCGTTAATTGCTGACAGTTGAAGCTCTTGAGGTGAGAATGAGTGCAACTGGCACTTTTGTAAAATTTGATTCCACTATTAAAACAGTATCACTCTCGCATACATAATAATAATGTCGATAATAATTATTATTATAAAATTGATGATAATAATATAATAATAATTATTATTATTATTGTTGTTGTTGTCATTATCATCACCATCATTATCACTATTATTTCCATTTTCTATGAATCTACATTGATGGCGAGATTCTCAAAATCACCCAATGCAATAGTGGTTAGCACATGAAGTAGAACAATAACTTTGATATTTTCTATCCGTCAATTCATGCTTAAGAATTCAAGGATTACATTTGCTGTTCCCAAAAAAACAGCTTGTTCAATACCTGCATACGATTCTTAGTAAAAAATATTTATTTTTTGGTCTCTTGCCTTTCATTGGTGAACAATTCATTTGCAACCAATATTGGCACCAATACTGCAACTACTTCCACCACACACAATCCATTGATATCCTTCAATTTAAGTCAGATGATGGTTTTGGTTATTCTTCTCAGTACAGTTAAAAGCCAGACATTTGTAGGAACGGCAGCATCAACGAAGTTAGTAGTTTTAGAAATTTTTTCCATGAGAATAATACCAAGTGTATTTATTATACAGCAGTTTTTAAATTATCCCACTCGATTCAATCTCGTCCATTTATATTCCTCAGGTTTTCATTCCTAATAAGGTTGCCTATTTATTACGAGGGTGTACTTATTGGCAAGAAGATGACGAATCAACTCGGCGAGATGTGGCCCTTAAAACCTTACGTTGGTGCCAATGTCAATCATCTAGAACATATCTGCTGGAGAAACACATAGTTAGATTTACATAGAAAAAAGATACAAATTTGCTGACTGATAATTATTTGTTCATAGGGGACCAAATGCAATACACGCGGGTCAACCAGTCTCCTCTGCCCAATTGAACGGTACGACACCAACGAATACCAAAAACCCAACTCTCCAACTCTCTTCCGATGTACGCCAGATAAAAGAGCAGGAACCCAGGGTCAATAGATCTGAATTATCCTGTCTCCTCTGCACTACTCAACGGTGCAACCAATAACAAACGCCAAATACGCCCACATCCGCTATACGCCGGATATATGGGCAGGAGCCCAAGGTCAATATATCTAAGACATCCTGTCTCTCTGCACTTCTCAACGGTGCGACCAAAAACGAACGCCAATACGCCCACATTGGATATACGTGGGATAAATGGGCAGAAGCCCATGGTCAATATATCTCGGGATACCTGTCCCTCTGCACTCTCAAACGGTGCGACCAAAAACGAACGCCAAATACGCCCACATCCGATATACGCCGGATAAATGGGCAGGAGGCCAAGGTCAATATATCTCAGGCATACCTGTCCCCTCGGCACTACAAAACGGTGCGACCAACAACGAACGCCAAATACGCCCACATCCGCTATACGCCGGATATATGGGCAGGAAGCCAAGGTCAATATATCTAAGGCATCCTGTCTCCTCTGCACTACTCAACGGTGCGACCAAAACGAACGCCAATACGCCCACATCGTATACGGGATAATGGGCAGGACCAAGGTCAATATATCTGGATCCTGTCTCCTCTGCACTACTCAACGGTGCGACCAAAAACGAACGCCAATACGCCCACATGCGATATACGTAGGATAAATGGGCAGAAGCCCACGGTCAATATATCTAAGGCATCCTGTCTCCTCTGCACTACTCAACGGTGCGACCAAAAACGAACGCCAATACTCCCACATGCGATGTACGTAGGATAAATGGGCAGAAGCCCACGGTCAATATATCTCAGGCATTCCTGTTCCCTCGGCACTACAAAACGGTGCGACCAACAACGAACGCCAAATACGCCCACATCCGCTGTACGCCGGATATATGGGCAGGAGCCCAAGGTCAATATATCTAAGACATCCTGTCTCCTCTGCACTACTCAACGGTGCGACCAAAAACGAACGTCAATATGCCCACATGCGATATACGTGTAATAAATGGGCAGATGCCCATGGTCAATATATCTCGGACATTCCTGTCTCCTCGGCACTTCAAAACGGTGCGACCAACAACGAACGCCAAATACGCCCACATCCGCTATACGTCGGATATATAGGCAGGAGTCCAAGGTCAATATATCTAAGACATCCTGTCTCCTCTGCACTACTGAACGGTGCGACCAAAAACGAACGCCAAATACGCCCACATCCGATATACGCCGGATAAATGGGCAGGAAGCCAAGGTCAATATATCTAAGACATCCTGTCTCCTCTGCACTACTCAACGGTGCGACCAACAACGAACGCCAATACGCCCACATGCGATATACGTGGGATAAATGGGCAGAAGCCCATGGTCAATATATCTCGGGGATACCTGTCCCCTCGGCACTACAAAACGGTGCGACCAACAACGAACGCCAAATACGCCCACATCCGCTATACGCCGGATATATGGGCAGGAAGCCAAGGTCAATATATCTAAGGCATCCTGTCTCCTCTGCACTACTCAACGGTGCGACCAAAAACGAACGCCAATACGCCCACATGCGATATACGTAGGATAAATGGGCAGAAGCCCACGGTCAATATATCTCGGGGATACCTGTCCCCTCGGCACTACAAAACGGTGCGACCAACAACGAACGCCAAATACGCCCACATCCGCTATACGCCGGATATATGGGCAGGAGCCCAAGGTCAATATATCTAAGACATCGTGTCTCCTCTGCACTACAAGGTGCGACCAAAAAGAACGCCAATACGCCCGGGCGAAGCCCATGGTCAATATATCTCGGGGATACCTGTCTCCTCGGCACTACAAAATGGTGCGACCAACAACGAACGCCAAATTCGCCCACATCCGCTATACGCCGGATATATTGGCTGGAGCCCAAGGTCAATATATCTAAGACATCGTGTCTCCTCTGCACTACTCAACGGTGCGACCAAAAACGAACGCCAATACGCCCACATGCGATATACGTGGGATAAATGGGCAGAAGCCCATGGTCAATATATCTCAGGCATTCCTGTTCCCTCGGCACTACAAAACGGTGCGACCAACAACGAACGCCAAATACGCCCACATCCGCTATACGCCGGATATATGGGCAGGAGCCCAAGGTCAATATATCTAAGACATCCTGTCTCCTCTGCACTACTCAACGGTGCGACCAAAAACGAACGTCAATATGCCCACATGCGATATACGTGTAATAAATGGGCAGATGCCCATGGTCAATATATCTCGGATTCCTTCAAAACGTGCGACCAACAACGAACGACAAATACGCCCACATCCGCTATACGCCGGATATATGGGCAGGAGGCCAAGGTCAATATATCTCAGGCATCCTGTCTCCTCGCACTCAACGGTGCGACCAAAACGAACGCCAATACGCCCACATGCGATATACGTGATAAATGGGCAGAGCCCATGGTCAAGATATCTCGGGGATACCTGTCTCCTCGGCACTACACAACGGTGCGACCAACAACGAACGCCAAATACGCCCACATCCGCTATACGCGGATATATGGCAGGAGCCAAGGTCAATATATCTAAGCATCCTGTCTCCTCTGCACTACTAACGGTGCGACCAAAATTACGTAGGATAAATGGGCAGAAGCCCATGGTCAAGATATCTCGGGGATACCTGTCTCCTCGGCACTACTCAACGGTGCGACCAAAAAGTAACGCCAATACTCCCACATGCGATGTACGTAGGATAAATGGGCAGAAGCCCATGGTCAAGATATCTCGGGGATACCTGTCTCCTCGGCACTACACAACGGTGCGACCAACAACGAACGCCAAATACTCTCACCTCCGCTATGCGGGGGATTAATGGGCAGGAGCCTAGGGTCAATACATCTCGGTCATTCGGTCTACTCAATGGTGCGTGCGATATATGGGCAGAAGGCCAGTGTTAAAATACCTCGGGGTCACCTGTTTTCTCTACCCTACTCAACGGTGCAATTAGCAGTGAACACGTATTACACTCTCCTGCTGTACGCGGAATGGAGTCGGTAGTCCAACGACAAAACGTCTGGTTCATTCTGCCTTATGTGCAGTATGTTTCTGGACTCATCCCCGACCAAATTCTAACGCCAATTATTCTCGGATATTATTATCGTGATTTTAATGTTGTTTTGCGATGTAGATTTCCACATACCTTTAATAGTAGCTTTTTAATATTTGTGTAACATTGTTGTTAATAATTTGCAATAAAGTTCTTTGATTTGGTTTTTAGAAAATTATTGTGTACTTCTTTTAAGCTTTACGTGAGGCTAATGTGCTTAGTGGAACGTTTCTGGGAGACGATACCATTTTCGTTTTTAGGGCTTTCCAATAAAAATCGTCAATATTTCTAGTGCAGTAACACAAAGGAAAACTGAAGGAAAAATCGAATGAAAGGCCCCAACGCCATTGTCTTAAAAGGGTTTCAAATGTTTCTGAGAAAATGTGATTATAGGACGAGATAATATTATTAAAGTCGTATTTCCCACTTAACTTTTACACTGTTCACGATATTAGAGTGGAGTTTTCACTTAACAATTCTGAACCATTAGACAAATAATATGTTGTAGACATATTATTGTTAGTAATACTTTTTGTTTTGGAGAAATTTAACCATATATGATATTTTAAATTCACCTATTTTGTCTGCAACGAATAAATCATGAAAAGAGAATTATACTGACATTTCATTTGTTAATATTATAAAAGCAATTTTCTACAAAATTAGTTTGTTTTTTATTTTTAAATTTTCGATTTGTTATTTAATATTACACGTTGTTTTTTTTATTTTTCAATATTTGCTGATTTTTTTCTTTTTTCCACTTTTACTAAATCATTATCATATTAAGAATCTGAATTAAAAATATAAATAAATGAAAAAGTTTGTGTGTAAATGATTACAATAATTGAAAATATATTTTAATAAATGAAATATTAATTGAATCTTAAATCATAAAGAGAATATTCGAAACTGACCGGTTACTCTAGATTACGGTTATTCTAAACTACAATTAAATTGACGCAGTAGATTCTCGCCCTTGAATACTCCATGACATGGACTCTAGTTCGAAATTTTCGTGCCAATGCTTTCATCCTTGACGTAAAAACTGTGCGGTGAATTCAAAACTTTCCGGTGAAACTTCTTAGGTTAATTCAAGAGCGCTTACTAGTTCTGACTTTAATTATCGTTAATTTTAATATATAATACAGTCAAATTAATACCAATTGTTTTCATTAATTTTTTTCCTTTTTGTGGATGGTGTGTGTATGGGGAGGATCGTACGCGTTACAGATAAGTTATAAGGGGAGAAGTGATTTTTTAAGTGTCCCAAATTTGCTGCAGTCCCTCTGATAAGGAGGTCCTAAATTCGAGTCCCGGCAGTGGCAGGATTTTCGACACTAGCTTGTCAGCTAGGTCGAATTCACTCGCTGTTTGCAGGAGAATTCTAGCGGTCGGCTGCTCTGATCGCTTGTTTTCCGTGATTCCTCCCCTAAACACCAAGCGAATACCGGAGCAGGATCCTACCAAACGGGCCACGGACCGCGCACGATCCTTCCTACCTTTTCCTTGTCCTTTCCTCTCCCCTTCCACACACACACACTAACATGCAGACATGCCGGGAGACAAGTGTGGACCTTAGAGCTTGTCCCGGCTGGGGCGGTGCCCCGCTGGTGGGAGATTCCTGGTTGGGGAAAACCACGCTAGCCGACTTAAGGTCGGGGCCCACTCGACCAGCGGGGGAAGATCACCACCACCTCCCGAGAAAAAAATTCACAACACTTACGGGACCAGTGACCTAAGCTGTTGACGCGACCGTAATCTCTAACAATCAACCAATCCACCAACCCAAATTTGCGTTACGTAATTTAAGCACGCCCCCTTTTTAGTGTACTACTTAACGGCTGAGTGTAGCTCTGAACCAGCATTACTGTTCTCGCTTCAGCGACTCTGACAGGTAGGTCCTAGAGTTCGACCCCAGACGGGGATGGAATTTCGACACATTCCAGATAATTATGTCGAATCCAACCGCTGTTTGGAGAAGAATTTTACGGCCGGTTGTTCTGACGGGGCAGAGTTTTTTTCCGAACAATACCAGAGATTGCAACAAACTGGCCACGGACCAAGCGCGATAATTTCTTCCAGTTCCTTATACTACTGCCTCCCATTACACACATTTAAATTTACATCCACTCACAGTGACATCAAGAGTGCAGTGAATGTACCAAGATACTGAAGTAATGTAGTATTACTAGTCATCATTACTGCAGTTTTCGTGATGAATTGTGGTGGTTAATCGATTTCGAATACTGCGAAAAAACGATTTCGAGATTTCAACGGAAATACACGTTTTGTGGTTTCCTGATACCAAAAAAGTGATCTTTTTTCAAAACATCCGTGCGCCTCTGTCCGTCAGTCTGTAAACACCACTAGAGACTATACCATGCATAGGAGTTTTTCCAAATTGAAGAAATCCCTGTCCATCGGGATGGAGTCGAAGCTTTCAGTTTTTGATAAACTTTGTTTAAAATGTCTTTATGAGTACATGTGCTTTAAATAATGCCACATATAAAGTTTCTCGAAAACAACAGTTTTCGGTGAAAATGAACTTAAAATTTTTAAGAAAAGCTCAAACGCCATTTTCTCAACAATAGCTCCAAAGTTTTCGTAAAAGCTTTTCCTTTCTTAACTTTGCCAGTGCTAATTTCTCAATAATATTACATGGCACTTCGCGATTTAAATGGTGTGGTAATGTATGCGAACGTTGTTTGCGTTCTTGCTTGTATCAGACTTTTTAATCATGGGAGAAGTATACCATTATTTAGTTGGTTGTAGTTGCAGGGTTCTAGGAGTACACATTAAGCACAGACCTTTCCACTTCACTTAGAAACAATTTACATTAAAGTAATATGGATTGTTTGTGAAGTTTTTTACCATTAAAACTTTTTGTTTACTAATTATTACAAAAATGTAACTCTAAACACAAAAGACATTAACATACATAGGAGCCCAAAATTTATTGCTTATTTATCCTTGGAAATAGATTTTATTACATGGGAGCGGTTGTTGTTTTTTTTTTTTTCTCCTTCAAAATTCAAGGAGTATATGACTTAGCGTAGAGATAACAAAATTTGAAAATGTGCACAAATTCATTTCTCCCCATAACACGTCATACGCAATTTTGGCTGTTTTTTGATGTACAAAATAAATAAATAAATACATAAATAAATAAATAAATAAATAAATTGGCAAACTCTTGCTGCAAATGAACAAAGGGTTGTCAAGCAAACTTTCTGCACCAGGTGTAAGAAATTTGTCTCGTTTTTTTAAATTCAAAATTCAAGTAGTATATGAGTGTAGGGATCACAAAATTTTGAAAATGAGCACACAATTCGCTTTTCCCCATGGCACGTCATACGCAGTTTTAACTGTTTTTTTTTTGACGTAAAATAAATAAATAACCATTATGAAATTTTGTGAAGGTGTGAACTCACAGAACACCATAAGAGTTTATTGAAATAGAAAGCAAAATCCTATCGTAATTAAGTAAAGCTCCTGATATTTTATCAACCATTTGAGAAATAAACGATTCAAAATTTGATCATATGCTGAAGCTTGCTTTTGTGGTTAACAAAGTCAGCCTTAGAAAAGGGATATTGGAGAATATTGGCTAATACATTATAGATGCATTGGTTTATCATTATTTTTCAAAACGTTACCACGGAAGAAGAACGTCACAATTCAAAAGACTTTTTTTCGGAAGCGAATTGGGTATTGATCAACTAAACTACCATTGTGCACCAATAGTAAAACTTCTTACTCTGGAGGTGCAGACGCATTCAAATTATGTAATATTTCAGGGGCAAAGACAGTCATATTCAACAATATGTGGTGCAACAATCTAAAAATTCACGTTTTTGAGTTGTGGCGTTTTATTTCCGAAGCAGCGAAATGTAAAATATTTATTTATTCATAAAATAGTCACAGAATCGTAAAAATAACCACAATTTATTATATTCAATAGAAAAAATACTACTAAGTACAAAATGTTAAACATGAACACGTTATATTAATGAATAAAAGCAACAATAAAAAAATTGCTCTTGTCAAAAACCAATTTAATTTATCAGGTTTTACTTGAGAAACAGCAAATGTAAAATATTTATTTTTAAAATAATTACAAAATAAAAAAACTGTCCACCATATATACATTATACTATATTATAAAGAGATATACAGGTAGGTCACGTAACTTTAGCTCTTCCGGCTATTTTTGAACGGTTGGTTATTGCAATGCAGTTTTCGCGGAAGATATGAGGAATAAGGCTAATTGATGTATGTATTCGTTTCTATTTTATGATTTGCATTTTACGAGATATTGAGGCAACTTTGTTTTATTTTTCAAATGGAACTACGCATATTTTTGGTCTGTCATGACGGGTGTAAAAAGACGGAACCAATAATATACATATTGTCATAAGTAAGATAACCAAATTTTGTGTCTCTTTAATTTTTCGCGACTCGTTTTAACGGATATTGAAACGCCCCAATCACGTGTTAGCAGGGAGCCTGATCTTGGGTGCTGGTCGATTACAAGCAAAATATTGATGTTATTTACGAGTCGAAAAAAAATCAAAATTACTCCAAAAAAATTATCTAACATTTGGCAACCATATGTATATCATTGGATTCGTCTTTTTACGCTCATCATGATAGACTAATAAAATATGATAGACCTAAATATCTCTTAAAATACAAGTTATAATATGGAAACAAATATTTACAGCAATTATTCCCATTCCCTCATGCATTTCCCTGAGAAGTTGAACCGTTCAAAAATTACAGGAGGTGCTAAAATTGCGTGACTCACCCTGCATAATACTAGGAGTCAATGTAGAGAAACATGAAAATGGTATGTAAATGAAAGAGAGCAACAATAATAAATCACAATTGCTCTTGTCTAAAGCACATTTTTACAATGTTACCGGGTTTGCACATTTTTTAATGAATGGTGATATTTCAATACTAATCAAATGACATCCAACTGATATTTCAATCATAATAATAATATCAACAAAATAATAGTAAAATATAAAGGCATGCAAACCGAGAAAAGAATATGTGCAACCTCGGTTTCTCCTCAAAATTCACTTATCTCCTCTGGCTCAGAGTCCGATATGTAATGTCTTGACCCTTGAAGAGATGAATAGCTCAGTCGTGTGCATGCATCCACATATGCTCCTGCCTGTAAACAACCAGAATTCGCTTAGAGTTTGTTCCTGAATAATCGGAATCAGACGTTTACATACAGAATAACCTTTGGTCGTTTTGCCACAGAGAGAAACGTATTTACACTGTAAATATTTGTTTTAAAAACACTGACGTTTTTTGCCATCCATATACTACTTGAGTTTTTCAAACGTGGCGCCTCAGGGTAGTATCGCCAAGATGGAATACGGCACGACTTTTTGCGTTTTTCTTGGCCCTGCCGCAAGATATCGCACGATCTTGACCGCATCAATCAGTGCTGCAGATCAAGCGACTCTTGCGGCAGGACTGAGAATGACTGGCTGAGGGTAGTATCTCCAAGATAGAATTCGGCACGACTTTTTGAGTCATTCTCAGTCCCGCCGCAAGAGTCGCTTGATGTCAGCACTTTTCACGATCATGCGACATCTTGCGGCAGCGCCAAGAAAGACGCATAGCGCTGGTGCTGTGCTCACCTGAATCAGCGCGCGGCCGGATGCCTTGTCTCGCCGCGCGACGGCGATCATGAGCGGCGGCCCGCCGCCACGTGCAGCGGCGTCAGGCGGCGGCGGTCACGCGCGTGCACGTCCGCCCCAAGCCGCACCAGCTCCTTCACGCAATCCGCGCTGACACAAAGATTGATTGATTGATTTTTTCGTGTTTCCGGGCGCGTCAACTGCTTTAGTCATTAGTCCCGTTAGTGTAATGCATGTTTTTTTTCGTGGGAGATGGCGGTGATCTTCCCCCGCTGGATGGCGAGATCCGGCACCGACCTCCCGTCGGCTAGTGGGGTTTCCCCCTAACCAGGACTCTCCCACCAGAGGGGCACCGCCCCAGCTGGGACAAGCTCTAAGCTCCCGACCGGTCTCCCGGAATATGTGGTAGTGTAGTGCATGTGAGTGTAAGTGTGTGTGTAAGGGGAGAGGATAGGACAAGGCAGAGGGAGGACAGATCGCGCGCGGTCCGTGGCCCGTTTGGTAGGGTACTGCTCCGGCATTCGCCTGGTGTTGATCGGAGAAACCACGGAAAACTACCGATCAGAGCAGCCGGCCGCTAGAATTCTCCTCCAGACAGCGACTGAATTCGACCTAGCTGAAAAGCTAGTGTCGAAAATCCTACCGTCGTCAGGACTCGAGCCTAGGACCTCCCGGTCAGAGGCGCTGCAGTGACATCAGTTGATACACTGAGCTACCGCTCCCGGTCTGACACAACGAAATGAATCATTATCAAACAACAAAAAAAGAGATTATAAGTCCGGTGTACACGGTAGAGTTTTCGTGCAGATTGGACGTACAGAAAACGGACAGTCCAGACTGCACGTTATCTATACGAACATGTTCATAATTTTTCATGTAGAAAGCCTACAGTTTGACTTGAGCGCTCCTAGCGGTAGAATGATGCACTAACGGGGATCAGCCATTGCGACTTTGTGGTTAGGTGTGTCAAAGTACGATTGTGTGAAGTGATATATTGTGGTAAACTCCCCTTTTCCCAATTCCTGTCTTCTTATTTTTATTCTCTATGCTCCTCATGGTTAATTAATCCCAAATAAAGATCATACCCAGAACGCACACACAGAAATACCGCCGCTGACAGTACTCTGACGGCACAATTCACTTGTTTCTCTTTAAACCCCTAGCGACGTTTTGTGGCGATTCGTCCAGAAAACATGTAGACCGTGAATGCGCGACTTTTGGCTTTTATGCTTCTAGTTCGGGATCTTGAAGTTTCTTTATAGAAACTCCATGAGAATTTGCACGAAAACAGTATCGTGAATATCGGGCTTTAGACATGTCAGTGGCGAATCCTGAACATTATTTTTTAAGTTACCGCACTTTATGGAAGCTTCCTCTACCGTTGTCTTTTATTTTGAGCTTTTCTGAAATCCCAATACTATGAAATTCGGTAATGATGCTCATTACGATACAGATTTCATTATGATATCTGCTAAGGAAATAAATGAATTGGTTCTTGACCAATCACAGAGAAGTTTACTAGTTGAATCAGTTGGTAATTATTTCTTTTATTATCAGTAACGTTTATGTGGAACATTATTTAAAATAAATCGGATCGTAATTTCATTGCGATCCTATATGACTAGCACAGTGGTAGGGGTAGGGGGAACATTTGACTCACGTTAAGACCTGAACTCAAGTTATTGTGTTAAAATGTTGCTGCCATGTGCTTGTCATGTAATGCCGGCCAATTCTTTAGTTTGAAATGTCTAGTGAATCAGGGGAGGAGTTTGCACCTCCAGAAATAGGAGAATAAGCGAAAATGGTGACCTCGGAATTATTGCTGCAACTTTTGTGTTCTCTCGCAGGCTGACTGGTAAACCAAAGCCACCTGCGGCAAGTCGGGTAGCTGTCCGCTAGGTAGCCTTGACTGAATCCGGCATGCCAACTGCCACGATACGATTCAATGTAAAAGTTTAACTTATAAAAGTCATAGAAAAAAAGCACTGCATGAAACTCCATATAATGGGTATTAATACACTCGTGTGAAATTTACGATACTCGCTCGTACCTCGCTCATATCGTAATATCACACTCGTGTATTATTACCTATCATGACATCACCGTTTCATAATGTACTATTACAGAGGTCAGTGATGAATCCTGAACATTATTTTAAGTATACCGAATTTTGACGCTACCTCTACCGTTGACTTTTATTTTGAGCTTTTCTGAAATCCAAATAATATGAAATTTCATCCTTAATAATTATTCTATAAGACAATTACACAAATCCCTAACATCTGGATCATTAACACACTCCAATTTCACAAACACTTGAGAGAAGCGTAACTTACGAATGCCCACAAAAGGACTGTACACCGCAGTATTTTGCGGTGCCTACCGACCGTCCAGACGCGCATCCTCCCCTCTCCCCGCCCCACCCTTGGAACAGGAGGAGCCCTAGGTTATCGCGGCTGTCAAGCAGTGACTTCGCCTGTGCAAGCGACTCTGCACAGCATTAAGAACTGTTTGAAACTTCACACTCCACCGCACGTCATAGGGTTTGCGGAAGCGGAAGACTGGGCCTCGATAGCAAAACAGTTATTTTTTCCCATCTGTTTTAAAGCTTTCAAAATCTCAACTTTTTAGAAGATTACCAAACTTATGAAATATTTATTGTACACTTCGAATTACTAGTAATACTGGCGGTATATGAGATGTATCGGAGAATTCGCCACTGAGGGAGGTCCAACATGTTAAACGTACTACACATAATGTTTGATAAACTAATCTATTTTTGGGTTTTCGTAACATGGCGCCTGGGGAGGGGAGTCTTCACGATTGAGTATGGCACGGCTTTTTGCGTCTTTCTCTATCGTGCCGCCAGATTTCGCAATATTGCGACCGTATCAAGCACTGCTGCTGATCAAGCGACATCTAGGTACACTACTGAGAAAAACGCGAAAAGCCGTGCCACATTACATCGTCAAGACAGGGTTCCGAAAACCCAAGTATAAACGTTGAGGGTACTAAGCGAAGTCATTGACACATTAAACAAAGTTTTGTCGTACCAAATAGTGTTTGACATACTAAACGAAGTGTTTGACGTAATAAACAAAATTGGCGTTATCAGCAAAGAGTTGACATAAAAAAGTATTTAGCGTAGAAACCAACGTGTTTGACGTACTGGATAATGCATTTGATATAAACAAATTGATGTACAGAACGGGGCGTTTGACGCAGTAACTAAAATGTTTGATGAATTAATAATAGCATTAGACATACTATACAAAGTGATTCACGGACCTGACAATGCGTTTGACATAAAAAATTAGCCATAATATTGGACGTAATGAACAAAGTGTTTGGCGAACAAAACGAAGTGTTTGTATACACAGGTTTGACGAATAAAACAAAGCGCTTTATGTAAGAAATAAAGTATTTGTTGTAAAAAACATTCGCCTGATAAACAAAATGCTTAACGTTCTGAACGATGTATTTGACATAGTAAATATCTTCGACATTTCATGAACTAACCAAGCGTTCACATACCAAACAAAGCGATTGATGTAGGAAACAAAACGTTTCGTGTAGTAAGCATAGTGTTGATCTAATAAACAAGTGTGTTTGTGCTAAACAAAATGTGTGACATAGTGAACAAAATGCGTGACGTATTATAAAAGTTGGACTTACAAACAAAAATGTTATGCGTGTTAATCAACGTGTTAGTTTACAGATAAATTCCAAAATTGTTAGTCAAAAAAAAAAGCTTTTAATTCAAGCCTAAAGTATTTACTTCATTATTCAAGCCTAAGTTAATTTATATAGTGGATTTTTTCTGTAAATATAATTTTACTTAAGCAAAGTTTCAGGTTCATTTTCAATATGTTATGCGTACTACCCATCGTGCTCGATATACTAATCAAAATCATGAGTAATTCACAAAATGTTAGACTAACGCAGTCATATCCAAAGTATTAATCGTAATGTCGTAATTCAAGTATTAGTCGTAATTCAACACGCCTAGAAGTGCGGAGTGTTGAAAATACCGCACGTATACAAAACACTAAAGAAATAAAAACAAATGTATTAAAATAGAAATTATATTATTAGGACTTTAAATATATTTTTTGTGCTAGTATTCTAGAGATGAATTTGATGTTCTTGACAACATAATGAACAATTTTATTCTCAACTGAAAGTAAAAATAATCCAATAACTATTTCCTAATTTTCTTTACTGCCAATACACTTTATGCGCGTAAGGTGTGTCAGTGTGTCCTTCCAAACAGCAAATGTGGCGTCGTGTGCTCACCTGTAGCCCGCTGCGGCGATGTGAAGCGGTGTGCTGCCGTCTCTAGTGCGAGCGTTGATGTCAGCCGAATGGTCTTCCACCAGCAGGCGAATGGTCTTGCACTTGCCACTTCCCGCAGCGTAATGCACAGGACGCCGTCCTACAAAGCACACCATTCATTATTTACTCCTACGATTGATTGATTGATTGATTTTTTCGTACGATTGATTGATTGGACATTAGTCCTGTTAGAGTTGAGCATGTTTTTTTCTCGGGAGATGGCGGTGATCTTCCCCCGCTGGATGGCGAGATCCGGAGCCGACATACCGTCGGTTAGTGGGGTTTCCCCCTAACCAGGACTCTCCCACCAGCGAGGCACCACCCCAGTCGGGACAAGCTCTAAGCTCCCGACCGGTCTCCCGGAATATGTGATAGTATAGTGCATGTTAGTGTAAGTGTGTGTAAGGGGAGAGGATAGGACAAGGAAGAGGAAGGACAGATCGCGCGCGGTCCGTGGCCCGTTTGGTAGGGTACTGCTCCGGCATTCGCCTGGTGTTGATCGGAGAAACCACGGAAAACTACCGATCAGAGCAGCCGGTCGCTAGAATTCTCCTCCAGACAGCGACTGAATTCGACTTAGCTGAAAAGCTATTGTCGAAAATCCTGCCGCCGTCAGGACTCGAACCTAGGACCTCCCGGTCAGAGGCGCTGCAGTGACATCAGTTGATGTTACCGCAGGTGATGTCACAGCTACCGCTCCCGGTACATCGATGATGTATAGTGAGAGGATTTTTATTAACTTTTCCAAGGACATTCATCCATTTATGATATACCCCTAACTTTGTCAATAAAAAAGGACCAAATACGTCTTTCTTACTGATTAAATGAATGGATTTTGTAAATTTAAAAAATTACTGTATTCCAACACATAAGTTGGTGCTCTGGAGGTTACTTTTCAATGAACCACAATTAAGAAAAGAGGCAAAATAGAAAAGTTCGGAGAAAATTCTATGACACTATAGTACCCTCTGTTGTGTTCTCAACAGTTACTGGCAAATTCGATTGCGAAGACATTTCTAGAATAGTCTGTTACACATTTCATCTTAAAACATTTTATCCTTCTTATAAAATACTAGTAAAAAGTGCCAAAAATATGACAGATTATTTTTTGAAAATATAATGATCTTAAACGGAGCGGGAGCGGTGGCTCAATGTATCAGTTAATGTCACTGCAGTGCCTCTCACCGGGAGGTCCTAGGTTCGAGTTCCGACAGCGGCAGGATTTACTGCATTAACATCACTTGATGTACTGAGCCAGCGCTCCCGGTGGTTTAAAGTCTTTCGTGAAGAGGAATCGTGACAACGATGTTGGAGGAGCACACACCTCTGTAGTCCTTGGCGTGGGGGTCTGCCCCCCGCTGCAGCAGTGACCGCACGGTGGTTGGCCCCAGCGCGCGTCCACGCTCGCCGCGCCGAAGTCCACCAGCAGCCACAGCACGCCCACGCGCCCGTGAATCGCTGCTCTGAGACAAAGAGAAGTGCGAATAAGCCAAGTCCACCAGCAGCCACAGCACGCCCCGGCCCGGTGAATCGCTGCTCTGAGACAAAGAAAGTCAAAAGCCAAGTCCACCAGCAGCCACAGCACGCCCACGCGCCCGTGAATCCTTCTCTGAGACATAAGAGAAGTGCAGAATTGGCCAAGTCCATTAACAAATACATCATTCCTAAACGCCTGTGAATCGCCGCTCTGAGACATAAGAGAAGTACAGAATACGCCAAGTCCATTGGCGAACACATCACGCCTACAAGCCCGTGAATCGCTGCTCTGAGACATAAGAGAAGTGCAGAATAAGCAAAGTCCACCAGCAGCCACAGCACGCCGAATCGCTGCTCGCAACACACACGCCTACCCCAAGCCAAGTCCACCAGCAGCACAGCACGCCCACGCGCCCGTGAATCGCTGCTCTGAGACATAAGAGAAGTACAGAATAGCCAAGTCCACCAGCAGCCACAGCACGCCCACGCGCCCGTGAATCGCTGCTCTGCGACAATACGGTTTTTTGTGATAATCAACGACAAGCGTTTTTTTGTGATTATCTCAAAGAACAGCGTACAATAAATATCCAATACTACTCAGATTTGCTTTTGAACCAGGTGAAGGTATGAATGAGAGACGTGGTTCTCAGAGAAGAGGTTGTGATTCTCCAACAAGACAACGCACGCCCACACACTGTCAACAAACACGTGAAACCATTGGCAAAAGGGGTTGCGAGGTACTGCCTCATCCCCGTACAGGCCGGGTGTAGCTTCATCTGATTTCCATTGGTTTGGTCCACTGTAGGAGCCATTAACGTGCGAACAAGTTCGAGGGTAACGAAGTTGACCAAAAAATTGTGGGGAATTGATTCAAACACCAAGATAAAAAGTTCTTTGCAGCGAGTGCAAAAAAGTTGGCAATCTACAGGGACAAATGCATAAATGTTGGCGACAATTATATTGAAAAGTAGAAAAAGCCCTGTTTTGCAAATATAAACCTTTATTTCTCGAGACAAATTTGTCTCTTTAATTATTGAATGCCACTCGTACTTCCAAAATGCTTGTAGTATCCGACATGCTTGTAATACCCGAAATGGTGATTATATTTCTCAACTCACAGTGAACGTTGTTTACATTACTCCTACGAGTTTGATACAAATTAGGGTGTTGTTCACCAGCAGCCTTCAAAGATTTTATAAATAACATCCAAATAATTCTACATGCTTTAACAACAGAAACTTTATAGAAATAGTTGACAATATAAAGTGTTCAAGAAACGGGATCCACCATGGAAAAGCATTCTCCCAAATCTGGCATTAATACTTTTGCGCGGTCAAGAAACAAACGTTCCGTATAGCGATTAAAAATGTTCCCACAAAGTGTACCGTTTTTACAAAAGTAATACAAAATTACATTGGAGTATACAGGGCCTATTTTCTTTTTATTGTCAAGAATTTATCGCAGATATTTGAAATAGTATTTTGCATTAAAAATCTCCTGGTTATTAATATAGATGTGTGACAAATATTTACGAATACATGGACGTTATTATCTCCCAGCGACATTTTACAGAAGTGTAGCGAAAGTTAATAATTCAAAATACTCTAAGATGTATTGACAGACTTTAAGGAGTGTTTGATACTGGAAAACGTATTTATGACACGTGTGTTTGATAGTCTGTGAGCGACATTAGCTTCGTAAACATTAAAGGATTTTTTCAATATAGATACTCCCAACTCATCTGATTAAAACGAGATCTTGAGAAGGTGAAACGATTCGCTTCATTTTGAAACGGTCCGTTTAATTATGGGGGTTCTTTATAAGAAGACTAGAATATTTTCATTTTTTTCTCAGGACAACCCTTTATACTGTTGTCACGAGAATAAACTCAATCACACCGTGTGCAGCACAGCTTGTCGCAGGGCGGAATTTATAGTATAATATATAACGTTTACTGTACTTGGGGTTTTCTCACGTGGCGGCTGAGGGTAGTATCTTCAAGATGGAATTCGGCACGACTTGTTGAGTCATTCTAAGTCCTGCCGCAAGATGTCCCATGATCGCGACCGCATCAAGCAGTGCTGCAGATCAAGTGACTCTACGGGCAAGACTGACTCACTGAAAAAGTGCCGAATTCCATCTTGGAGATACTACCCTCAGACACCACGTTTCCGGATTCGGTGGTATAACGGTCAGCGTATCGAACTGTTGTACCCGAGTTTGCGGGTTCAAACCCGATCGAAGCCGTGGATTTTTAAGGGCGAAAAAATCCTTCGTGAGCCTTCCTTCGAAGGGGAAGTAAAGCCGGCTGTCCCATGTAGTAGATTTACTGCATGTAAAAGATCCTCAAGCCTAAAAGAAGCCTCTGAGCAAAATTGAGATCCGCTGGGTGGTGAAAGGAGCGTAGCGAAATTTGCGTGGTGAGACGGAAGAGCGGGCCTGATGGCCCGAGTCTCGCCACGTAAAATAAGTCATTATCTAACTAACTCATCACTTTCGAAACACCCTAGTATAGCGCGTGTACTGCAGGGATAGAGGCTTTAAGCTACGGAGCCCGCCTCCCTCGGATCATCCCACTCAATAATTAAGAAAATTATTGTTCTATTTAATGACACACTGCTATTTTCAAATATATGTTAATATGCGCTAAACTGGGTGGTACAAATGTTTTCAATAGATCGAATGACTATACAATGAGTAAGGGAAACATTTGAATGTGTGGCCTTATACATAACTGCATCGACAAATATAAATCTCAATCCAGTTGTAAGAGGGAGCAATGAAGAGGGCCTACCTGTGCAGCGGCGTCTCCCCTTTGGCGTCGCAGGGGTTGGGGTCTGCGCCGCGCAGAATCAACTCGAGCGCGCAGTCGCGTCTGCGGCAGGCGGCCGCCACGTGCAGCGGCGTCTCGCCCGCGGGGCCGCACGCGCGGTCGGGGGCGGCGCCGGCGTCCAGCAGCGCGCGGGCACCCAGGACAACCGCAGCCCACGGCGCCGACACCTACAACACCACACAGCACTCAACTCACGGACCCTCAACATTGCTTTGGCACACATGAGAATGTAAAGGAACCTTCCGCCATCACCGCCCACGGCGCCGACACCTACAACACCACACAAGCACTCAACTCACGGACCCTCAACATTGCTTTGGAACACACGAAAATGTAAAGGAACCTTCCGCCATCACCGCCCACGGCGCCGACACCTACAACACCACACAAGCACTCAACTCACGGACCCTCAACATTGCTTTGGCACACATGAGAATGTAAAGGAACCTTCCGCCATCACCGCCCACGGCGCCGACACCTACAACACCACACGAGCACTCAACTCACGGACCCTCAACATTGCTTTTGCACACATGAGAATGTAAAGGGACCGCGCCCAGCACCGTCCACAGCGCCGACACCTACAACACCACACAAGCCCTCAACTCACGGACCCTCAACATTGCTTTGGCAACATGAGAATGTATGGAACTTCCGCCCCACGGCGCCGACACCTACAACACCACACGAGCACGCTCTTAACAAAACACATACTCAACATTGCTTTGGCGCACATGTTAGAATATATCGGAACCATAAGAGTCAGTGCATGGCGCTCACTCCGCGTATGGCGCCGAAACCTGCACAGCACACAAGCACATTCAAGATACACACTTAACATTGCTTTCGCAAATATGTTCGTATACTTTTGAACCATAAGTAACAGTTAAATAGACATCTGCGGAATAAAAATGACGTTAAAATACTTTTTAGATGATTTTTGAGTTTAAAAGCTATTTCCGTGAATACCGTTATTTAAGGTGAAAACTATTAAAGGCATTATTTCATCGTTCGAACCGATTAGATTGTTTAATCAAGGGAACAGTTTTACCTAAATTAAATGTGCTCTAATATATATGATCGTTTTTAAAATAATGACTGATATACTGACTGAATTTTCAAACCGCTTTTAGAGAAATATTACACATTTTTTAAAATATCTGATATGTTTTCTACATATATTTTATATCTTCACGACAATTCTTCTGTGTCTAAATTTGCTATTTGCTTCTTTTCAAACTCAGCTCTTCGCTCTAACAGTAAAACAGTAACTATCAAAATTATATTTTTTTTTTGCAAACAGGAGCAATAGTTAAGAGACAATACCGCTGCTACGATAACATCGTGGACTGCAACATCCTAGGGAACGCGACCCGCCGATGACATATTTTTACAGCTACTTAACTAGGTCAAATTCAACCACCGTCTAGGAAGAAAATTCTAGCTGCCTACTGCTCTTATCGTTTATTTTCCGGAGTTTCTCCGATCAATAAGATCGGAGGCAGGAGCACTACTCTAACCTATGAACCACGTGGAGCGTTGTGCACAAACGTATTTGCAACGAAGGGCCGCGTAGCTAAGGCGCTACGCGTAGCCGTTGTTTAGGGCGGATGTGACGTCGGTGGAAAGTCCGAGGACGCAGACGGGGAAGGGCCAGCGTCGGCCCTGCGCGATGCGAAAACTCTCTCTTGGTTCCTAGACGCAGCGGGGGGAAAGCTCCGGCGTCCGGGGGGGGGGGGGCGAGGGGCGAAGGGCCGGCAGTGTTGCCGTACGGACAGGCAGACTCAAGGACGAGTCGTAAGTAGGTTGCGGCGCTTCACACCTTGGAATGCAGTGAGATTCGAATGATAGAGGTGTGGTAGCCGCAGCGAAAGATTACTCCGTGTAGTGGGATTTAGTAATTTAAATAATTGTATAATAAGGTGGTGGAACTTAGCAATAAACCTACAACTATTTAACCCCACTCTCGTCTGTGTTTCAATTGCAACCGTATGACGCCACACATGGATCTTGGGCGTCCTTCCCCATCCTTTCTCCCCTCACAGACACACACACACACACACACACACACACACACACACAGCCAAGTACTACACGATTACAAATGTCGAGAGATTAGAGCTAGTTCAAGCAGGAAAGGAGTTGTGCTAGGGAGAAGTATCTGGACGGGGAAATCCCGTAGCTGCCGTGAAGGACACCGAATCTAACTTTCCAGTGGAGGTGCAAAACTGCTACAATCAGAGGCAGGCACGCGCTGTACTTACAGAATTAATGACCTCAACTGGCATATCCGCAATTGATTCTCACTCACTCGTTCTCTGCTATAGTCGTTTTCATTTGAAGAATGCTATGTTTAGTAGTACATACGTTGTGTGAAGTTGAATCGAGGAAGCCGACCTGGAAGATGGCGGGGCGCGCGGGGGCGATTGCTGTTTGGTAGTAGTACACAGAAGGCTGTGTGTAGTGTTGGCAAATTTCAACAAAATGTACATACATCCATGTTTCGACACACCGCTTAAGGTTTTCGGTGTCGATGAAAACATCGACGTTTTAATTATAGACTAATAAACTTGCTATTTTCCTATCCATTTTTAATTACAAGACGTAAAAGGGATATATTTTATTGTTTGATTAGTAGAATGGTGGTATGTACAAATTATTACCGAATGCAAAGAATAAAATGAACAATAACGAACATCGTGTTTTGCTATCGATTTCGAGTATCACTGCCGATTAAGACAAAGACAATGCCTGGCGATAACATTCATAACACGAGCAGCTCCCAAACTTCCTCTGATTGCACTATGCGAAATGTGCAGCGTGATAAAGAGTATGGCGCAAAACAATGATATTGCTGTGGATTGCTGCAACACTACAACGTGTTTAAACCCCTTTATTTAAAAGATATTAAAAAATCCATGTTTTTGCAACAAAATATCGATGTGAAGAAAACATCGAAAGCAAAATATCTGTTTCTGGTGAAAACATCGGTTTTAAAAACATCGCCCGAGAGCGGTGGCTCAGTGCATCAACCTGTGCCACCGATCAACACCAGGCGAATGCCGGAACAGTACCCTAACAAACGGGCCACGTGCCGCGCGCGATCTTTCCTTCCTCTCCTTTCTCCTATCCTCACCCCTTAAACACACCTACACTAACATGCACTACACTACCACACTAGACGGGAGACCCGTTGGAGGCTTAGAACTTGTCCCGGCTGAGGCGGTGCCCCGCTGATGGGAGACACCTGGTTGGGGAAAACCACGTTAGCCGACGGTAAGTCGACGCCGGATCTGTCCATCCTGCGTGGGGAGACCACCGCCACGTCCCGAGCAAAAACACGCACTTCACTTATGGGAATAATGACTGCAGTAGTTGACGCGCCCGAAATCACCAACAATCAATCTTTTTAAAAACATCGGTTTTTGCCACCCTTAGTTATGTGAAGCTGAATAAAGGAAGTGTGCCTGGAAGACATGAGGAGAGGGATAAGTTCACAGCCAGCCCCCGCGAAAAAACATGCACAACCTTTACGGGACTAATGGCCTTAGTAGTTGCCCAGTAGTATGCCCGAAATCACTAATCAATCAAATCAAACAATGAAGCTGACTAAAGAGCTCACCTGGAAGATGGGAAGTGACTAAAGACTGTTGACCCATTAGTTTTGCCCCATATGACACCAACTTAAGCTACGCCATGGAATAAAGGAGCTCACCTGGAATGACCCTTGCCCCATATGACACCAACTTAAGCTACGCCACTGGAATAAAGGAGCTCACCTGGAAGACGGGAAGTGACTAAAGAGGGTTGACACCATTAGTTTTGCCCCATATGACACCAACTTAAGCTACGCCACTGGAATAAAGGAGCTCACCTGGAAGACGGGAAGTGACTAAAGAGGGTTGACACCATTAGAGGGAAGTGACTAAAGAGGGTTGACACCATTAGTTTTCCCCAATAAAGGAGCTCACCTGGAAGAGGGAAGTGACTAAAGAGGGTTGACACCATTAGTTTTGCCCCATATGACACCAACTTAAGCTACGCCACTGGAATAAAGGAGCTCACCTGGAAGACGGGAAGTGACTAAAGAGGGTTGACACCATTAGTTTTGCCCCATATGACACCAACAAAAGACGCCACTGGAATAAAGGAGCTCACCTGGAAGACGGAAGTGACTAAAGGGGGTTGACACCATTAGTTTTGCCCCATATGACACCAACTTAAGCTACGCCACTGGAACAAAGGAGCTCACCTGGAAGACGCGGGGGCGCGCGCGGGCGATGGCGCGGGCGACGGCGCGGGCGGCGCGGCGCGAGGGCACGGCGAAGAGCGCATGCGCCACCTCCTCGTCGCTCCAGGGGAACGCGCGCAGCAGCAGCTGCAGGCGCAGCACGTTGCCCGACGCGGCCGCGTCGCGCAGAAGCCCCGGACGGTTCTGCGCACATCACACGCATTAGCAACACATTTGACACACACATGGTTGGGCAGTATTTAAATATTTATATTTGAAATACTTGTTTTAAATGCATTTTGTATTTGAACAACTGTATTTTTGAGTGTTTTGGACATATATCTTAAAAATATATTTAAATGTATCTCTACAATGTATGTCCAAAAAACTCGAAAATACAGTTGTTCAAATATAAAATGTATTTAAAACAAGTATTTCAAATATAAGTATTTAAATACTGCCCAAACCTGGCTAGACATTAGATACACTACTCACAAACTAGCCGCACATTAGCAATACATTACACACACATTTGTTACACATCAGATTCACATTAGACACACATTTTTCACACATTAGCCTCACATCAGACAGACTAGCCTCACAATAGTCACACATAACCCACACATTGGATGTACATTACACACACCTTAGACACGCATGAGACGGTTATTAGACAAACCTTATCCACACATGAGACACATTACCAATACATTAGTCACATATCAGACTCGACTTGCCACACAATAAACACACATTCGCCACGTATAATCCACATGTTAGCCACACCAGTGATTTCTGAAATCATGCGCTAATTTTTGTTGAAAAAGCAAGTTTTCTCAGCTTATTAGCAGTCATTGAATATTAAGTCAAATTCTCTACAATATTTTACCTCGATACGTGCATTGCTAGTGTTATAATATGAACTAAATAGTTACAAACACGTTTTGAAATACTGAGTATTAACATTATTGTTGAATAAATCTAGAAATAAAATTTTGGTAACCTTACAAAGTAAAATAACTATTTTTTTTTAAAGGCCTAATCCAAGTAAAATAACAGTTAATTATAAAACAATATAGTGAAATTACTCTTAGAAAAATATAAAATACCAAACATAGTAATTATCTTTGACAAATTAAAGAGTTTTTTTCCTCATCGATGGACAACAATGCTAACCAAAGAGTTGTTCAAATACATTCAGGAAATGTCCCCCAACAGCCTAGATAAAAAGCTTTAAAATGTTCTCAAAAAATTGGAAAATAATTCTCGACGTCTAAGAAGTATAATAATATTCATAATAATAAAAAAGATGGAGTTTCTGCTTACCTTTCTCGAGAAGGCAATTGTAAGAGCATCCCTGAAATCACGGACCATGCATCGGAAGTCGTCGTAAAGACTCCGGTACCCGCGAAAGCTGCACAGCAGTTCGGCCTGAAACACAAATCGAATTATTTACTTTCACATAACATCTCGGTCAAGCATAACTTGAAATGTATTGTTAATGCAAATTAAATAGTGCGACATGCTTTGAAAGGCTCTCATCCACACGTAATTAAACTGAACGACAAGTTTAGTTTTTAATAATTACACATTTTGCAGTAACTACACCACTTGTTTTTTCATTAATATTTCAATGTAAAGTCAGCGCACCAAGATTATAATTACAGATAAAGATTATAATACACATAAGTATTCAAGAAATCTCGTATCACTCTACGATTCAATTAACCTTACAGAATACTTAACGTGTATTTCAATCCGAAAAAAAAACCACTTAAATATGAAAAGCATGCACGAATTGCTTAAGTATTCAGTTCGAAGAAAATAAAGAAAGATTTTTTACCATAGTGTTAGTATCCGAAGATGCTTCCACACGCTTTGCGAAAGAACTCGCACACGCTGTATTTGCCGCACGGTCACTCTAACGAACTGCCAAGAATTTATCTATCGTAGCCCTTTTATCTATTCCGGAGGGCTGGCAGGGTGGTGACGTGGCGAACCACGTGATTGGTTAGGGCTGTTCCAAGGGACAGCATGTTGGTGACGCTGGGGATTCACCGGTGGGGGAAGCAGGTACATCATGGCTGCCGCAGCATGGAGTCTGCAGAAGTGAAGGGCTGTGTCGGTTCTGTAGGAGAGGGGGGAAAGAGAAAGGGATGAAGGGCAACGGATTATTTTTTCTTGTTCCAAGAATGGGGAACAATTGGTGCTTGTAAAGTACTTGGCGTTAGTCGACACAGGTGGCAATGAATCACCAGCATTTTGAAAGTGTTCAATTTGTAATGTTCCACTTGTGTTTTAAGATGTTCATATAAATTTAAAACTACGACATAATAAATTTAAAGATTATTTCTATTTTGCATCCTTTTTGAGCATTCATCTTAAAATATATTTCTCTCCTACTTGTATTTTTAACCCTCTTTTAGAAGTGTTATGTATGAAATCTGCCCGTATTCATCCTGCATTGAATAAATGTCTGTACAACGATATGGCTTATTTCAGAAATAAATAATACAGTGATGTCTAAAAAGGCCGCTGTCGATATTTCTGTACTAACAGCATTAAACTGACAAATATATAAGCCCAGGGCAGGAATAAAGATGCTGGAATAGGATATACTGCAGCTTCCCGGAGTATAAACGTCTCTAAAGAGTAGCTATACCCACTCCGCAAGCCACTGTGGACTTCATTTGGTGCCAATTTCCCTATGATCATTGTAATAGTCGCACGTATCTGCTGAGCGGACGTAATACTTCTGGAAGGTGAAGGAGAAAATAAAGAGAAATAATAGTGAAAAGAATAACAAGGTAAAAGTAAAGAAATAGAGAACAATAGAAAAAGAGCATCTCTTTAGACCTGCAAAACTTATGGCGTATATCGTTAACCCATAGAAAATGTCAATTGAATTCCATTTCCTTATTTCTTAGATTAATTAATATAAAGTTACTAGCTTACTTCAGTTTAACAAAATACATAATATTTATCGTATAAATTCAGTTGAAATAATCGCTTGGCGAACCTTCAAAACGGAATCTTGACAATTCTTAGGTTGGCAAGTGGTATAATAAAATTGTTCATAAAATAGTATGCTTCGTTGAAAAATGATAGTTTATGCGAAACATAAGAGTAAGGTTAAAAACATTGTGATGTTTTCGTCATCGTTTTGTTTGATTTACTACATTCAGTAACAAAAATATTACATCGCTAACTTTATCTCGCAATTCTGAAAATTGCAAAAATGTCTTGTTTGGAACAAGCCCTACATTTTAAACATTGAAGGTAGATATGTATTGTTTAAAGTAGTCTACTTCAAGAAAACAGACCTTTAAATCATGCATGCCCTCTCTTTTTAAAACTTTAGCAGTAGAATATTTTTTTACCGAAATCTGCAATTTTGCTTAAACATGAAAACACAGGTATGGTGGAACAATTAATGATTTTCTACTAGTTCAAAATTACGCAGTATGTATGAATCTGATTCCTCTGCAGATCAGTTGAAGTATTTGCAATAAAAATGTTTTCAATATGTGTACAATAAAGTTGATTTCCAGAAAGCTGTTCAATTTTATAATGCAGATTTTCTGGTTGCTACGAAATTACGGCTCAACGCGGAAGTAGAGACTACTAAAATCTTTGAATAAGGTTACCTAACACTCACATATAATATTATGTAAAACATTCGTAGGAGTGTTTTCAGATGTGTAAAAGAAACGTTTGACGTACGAAAGACATGGGAGAACGATAAATTTAAAATCGAAGGGATCGACATTTTGAATCAAATTTTAAGAAATTTTACGAAAATTACTAGAAGTTGAATGGTTTATTTCCAACAAACAAATACACCGTGAACTTCAAATAGACAATATTAAAAACTATATCAGTCTTCAAACTGATAACTGTTTTAAAACTTTACCTTCTGCTCAAGCTTCTCAACACTACGAACTAGATTTAAATTATAATACTTCTCGTATTAAATCACGTTTTCCGAAAGCTATTTTCCACCCCCCTTAAATTTAAACAGAAACACACACTTACACATACATATATTCCAAATATTTTCAAATGAATAATGTCTTATGTTTCAACACATTATGTAATTAAAAATATACATGTATTGAAGATAATAATTATTCAGCTATGAGTACAAAATGTCATACCTAGTATGTAAATCGCTAGCATCTTGCTACAAAATTATGTAATATAACTTTCATTCAAAACCCTGAAACATTGTAAATATTGAACAGGCGGAAAAAATTTTAATTTAAAGAACTGGTCGGAAACAAATGAATGCTGCAAAAACTGTTGCTGTCGAGTGTGTAGAAAATAAGATTCTTTTTTAGTATATCTATTTCCTGTTCAATTTTATACAATTTTTTGGATGTTGAATAAAAGTGTACAGAACTTATTTATTTTACTTTAAAAAAAACAGTTAAAACTGCGTATGACGTGCTATGGGGAAAAGTGAATTGTGTGCACATTTTAAAAATTCTGTGATCCCTGCACTAAGTCATATACTACTTAAATTTTGAAAAAAAGAGAAAAAAAACACTCCCATGTAATAAAATATATTTTCAAGGATAAATAAGCAATAAATTTTGGCTCTTATCATGTTGTGCTTCGGAATAATACTTCCTGCCGCGACAACATGGAAACAATAATTTGAATAATTGTATTTCCCACTGAATTCTAGAAGACGTGCACAGAAAATGAAGTTACATTTATGTCCAGAAGCAAAACAAGGGGCCAACTCAGCTCAATGGATCAGGGAAACTGGACGAAAAACCTGATCGAGATGGGAGAAACTTATAGAACATTGTGAGTGGAAAATAGGATTCTTGAGCTGGAAAAGTCAGCTATTCTGAAACGGTACTCCTGAAAACCAAAACTTCTTAGTTCTTTATGGCATGACGTCATATGTGTAGAATGCAAAACGCCCACATATTATGAGAATTTATTTGGTTCGCGCAATACGAGAATAGACAGAATAACACCATCAAATATCCGCATTTTCAGTTAAAATCAACAGCTGTTTCATTGCTATGTATTTTTCAAGTCTTCCTGTATATCTATCAAAACCATTGACCTCTCTCAATATATCTTAGACTGCTTGGCTGCTATGTTTTCCATCAGTGTACGCGTAAATTCAAAATCAGTAATACATCTGTTATAGGCGTATGTAAATTACAAGAATGCCAGGAACGTCTGCAAGGGCTTGAAAGGAATACGCACGTGCTCAGGAAAAGCGAAAAACCGTCGTTATCAGCCGAAGCTTAAATCTACCCAAAGCTATCTGTGACAACGGCACTGGAGACGCTCATGAAGTAGTTGATTTGGAACAATGAATGGCTCAAGGTAATGACTCAACCGGGGCGCGATTCTGCTTTCCTCCATCTTTCCCTTGTTAGCCCGGTGGAAAAGCACTAACGCATTAATTAAGTAATACCTAGAATTAGCGATAACGAAGAAGCTGTGGTACAGACAACATGGATAAGAGCCAAAATTTATTGCCTTTTTATCCTTGAAAATATATTTTATTACATGGGAGCTTTTTTTTTCTCTCTTCTTTTTTTTTTTTTTTCTTTTCCCTTCAAAATTTAAGTAGTATATGACTTAGTGTAGGGATCACAGAATTTTGAAAATGTGCACACAATTCACTTTTCCCCATAGCACGTCATACGCCGTTTTAACTGTTTTTTGACTTAAAATAAATAAATAGACAGGAGGAACGGAAAAGAACTTGTTCCATGAAAGAACGCCGTACTTCACCTGGACGTACTTTCACCCATTAAGGCAGGTGTGACAAAAGAATCCCCCACGAGTCACTAGCCCACCTGGGAAGTTCACCACTCTTGTGAACACCTGCTGCTTTTGCTGGCTCCGCTCGCATTTCCCATCCTAATCCAGAAAGTGTTGTCTAGGCGCAAGGTGAAGTGGGGAATGGAAGCAAACGGCAATCGAAATATCACGATAAACGATTGATTCACATGAAAACACGCTCTGCGATATTTTCTATTAAATAACCAACATTTCCAATTACTATATTGTATTCTAGTTATGAGGATTGTTAATAATTCTGTTATATTCAGAACCCTAGGTTTGAAAACAGTTGAATTGATTAATGCGAACTAGTCAATTGTATTTGTAGTTCTGTAGTCAATTGTATCATTCGTAGTTTTTTGTTTAAAATAAACGAATTGTCAAAATCAAATTTACGTGAAAGCGGAATTTTGTGTTTGGAAATTGTATTCAACTTTTCATTGATTTCTCTGATGCCAAGATTGCGACAAATAATATATTGGCAAAAAAAGCGCAGAATAATACAATGAATTCGCTAACATAAAATAACACTAGAAGAAGACAAAAAGAAAATCCTTTGGTAATTATGAAATATTCCAAGATATAATTTCGATCCATTGAGAATTAAATGGATCAAAATTTAGCCACAAACTGAAGTGTTAAGTGTTTTGCTTAGCAAAGTCTGTCTTAGAATAGGGATATTGGAGAATACTGGATAATAAATTAGAGTTACGTTGATTTATCATCCTTATGCGAAACGTTACCTTGTAAGAAAAACGTCACAACTGAAAAGGCATTTTTTCGGAATGGTAACTTCTCTCTCTGCAACCCCAGACGACTTAGAATTATGCAGTATCTCACGCACAAAGGAAGACATTACCAATATGTTGTGCAACTATTTAAAGATTGAAGTTTTCGAGTTCTAGAGTTTTATTTCTGAAGCAGCGAAATATAAATTATATATTATTAAAATCACAAAATAATACAAATGTTCACAATATACATATTTTACTGTAATATAAAGAAATATATAATGCCAGGAGTGAAACGTTGAGAAACATGAACGTGATGAAAAAGGTCAGCAATAATAAATAGTATTGCTCTTGTCAAAAGAAATTTTAAAAAAAGAAACATGTATGAAACACAGGAGTAAGCTTTAAAATTCATATTCTTCATCTGATCCGAGTCGGATAGGTATTGCCTTGACTTTGCAGGGCTAAATATCCAGTCCATTGCAAGCCTCACATCTGCTCCTGCCTGCGAACAGCAACAAGTTGATTAGTGTATGTTCCACAATAATGTGAATCAGAAGTTAACATGGATAACCTTTGAAATTTTTGCCGAAAGGAGGGGGAATATATTTACACATTCTTTGAAAGAATATGATTAAAAATCGTAATGATTTTGAGATACCTTTAATAGAGTGTAAGGAAATACTTAAATGAAATTAAACCCACATAAAGTCAATGAATATACTTAATTCATGAATTAATTTATAGTTCTGCACATCTGTGATCTCTCGTTCTAAAGACTGAAGTTTCTAATAGAGATTCATGACCAAAATGTAGTTTTAAAAGTTCAAAGGATTTCACTTCATTCAGAATCTTTGCAACCGAATCTGTAGACACTAAGTGTGTCGACGTTGCAGACTTAGACACGTAGTTTTGAGTTATGCACGAACTGAGTTAGACGTAGACGGATCGGAAAACAGACCGTTGAGCATGCATTGATGACATTGCATTTGCGTCTGTTTGATTTAGATTTATACGATTATGAGTAAGAACGTTTATATTAGTTCAACGTAAAATATTTGAATATTAATTTTGAACTGCAAAGACGAGCTGTGTTCGCTCTGTACCTCGTTCCTGACCTAGTGTTCGAACCAATCGATTGATTGATTTTTGTGTTTCCGGGCGCGTCAACTGCTCTGGTCATTAGTCCCGTTAGTGTAGTGCATTTTTTCTCGAGACGCCGACCTACAGGTGGGATTCGTGAGGTTTAAGTCATTACTAGCTCTAAGCTATCGACTCTATCTGACATGTGTAGCCGTGTATGCAGTGAATAAGGAAGTGGTGTATTTTGGGAGAGAAGAGGCAAATGTATGGAGAAAATATCCTGCGATGGTGATTGTGCTTTATTATGAAATTGTGCCGACGTGCGCCTACAAATCACGGAAACTACTGATGAGAGTAGCACGTCGCGAGATTCTCCTCCGACCGGGCTGAATTAAAGCCATCTACAGTGTCGTTAATCCACTATCGATTGGATTTACCGGGAGTGGTAGCTCAGTGCATCAACTGATGTCATTGCAGCGTTTCTGACCGGGAGGTCCTAGGTTTGAGTCCTGACGGGGCAGGATTTTCGACACTAGCTCAGCCAGGTCACGCGCGATCGTCCTTCCTCTTCCTTGTCCTATCCTCTCCCATTACAACACACTTACAGTAACATGCACACACTAGCACATTCCAGGAGACCGGTCGGGATCATAGAGCTTATTCCGGCTGGGGCGCCCGCTGGTGGAGAGTCCTGATTAGGGAAACCCCACCAGTCGACGGTGGTCGGCGCCGGTTCTCGCCATCAAGCTGGGAAGATCACCACCATGACCTGAGAAAAACATGCACTACACTAACGGACAATGATCCAAGCAGTTGACGCGCCCGGAAACACGAAATCAATCAATCAACCTTAGGGACCGGTGCTGACCGCCCATAGGGCTGATTGATTACCTACCTCGATGAGCGCCAGTCCACTCGCCGGTCTCGCCGCGCCACGGCGATCGCGAGCGGCGTGACGTCAGCTGCGCCCGCAGGTCGGTGCGTGCGCCAGGCGCAGCAGCTCGCGCAGCACCTCCAGGCGGCCGTGCGCAGCCGCCACGTGCAGCGGCGTCATGCGGCGACAGTCGCTTGCGTGCACGTCGGCCCGCCGTGCCAGCTCCTTCACGCACGCCGCGCTGACACACGAAAGGAAATAGTTTCGGATATCCAAAAGCCTGCGCGCAGATCAAAATGTTTGAGGAACTAATCAAATCGTTGGAGGTGATAACTGAAGGGTTTGACGTCGAAGTGTTTCACCTCTAAACAATGTGTTTGACATTCTAAACGAAGGTTTTGGCGTACTGGACGTAATAATCAGATTTATTACGTAATAAACATTTGAGTTAATACACAAAATTTTGACGTATTAAATAAGTGTTTGACCTACTAAATAAAGTGTTTGACCTAATGAACAAAGTGTTTGATTCATTGAACGAAGTGCTTGATCCACTGAATTAAGTGTTTCACCGACTGAATAAAGTGTTTGACTTGTAAACAACATACGTGGCGCTCTAAAGAAATTGGTCATAATAAAATGTTACGTGTGTAAACAGCGTGATAATTCGTAGCAAAATGAAGAAGGAGCGGGAGGACAAAGTATTTCATTCACGCTATTTCCTAAGACCGGTTTTATATGCTTCCTTTGGATGAATGATATTAGGTTTCGGAATGTGCACAATTCAAATTCCGCTTCTAAGCGTCAGATACGTTTTGAGCATGCGCGTGCTCCATAAAGTCCGTTATTGTTATTCAAAATCAAGATACAAATTAAGCCAAAAATATTCAATCTCACCCTCGGTTAATTTACATAATAATTTATCAACATAATTTTACTTAACCTAGTTTTATGCGTAATTTTAGAGTGTTAGACGTACTAAAGATGTGTTAGATATACTAATCAAAATTATGGGTTTTACACAAAATATTTGATGTAATGAAGTCATAACTAGTATTAAGCGTTCTCGAAATGTGCGTCGCATTCAAAATTCCATATCGTATCGCAAACATTAGATTATTAAAAATCTAATGAAAATGAATGTCCTATTAAAATAGAAGTAAGATAATCACTTAATTTTAACTTCCTGTTTTAAATGACTTTCTTTGTGTTAGTATACCTAAAATAATTTCTATAATCTAATCAACACAATGAACATAGTTTTATTCTTACCTGAAAGTAAAAGTAAATAAATACTGCTCAATTTACTTCACTGAGAATATACTTTACGTGTGTAGAATTTGTCAGAGTTTTCGAAAATTAAATATAAAAATTCTATATCTGAATAGTTTATACATTATTTAATAAAATACAAGATATTTGACGATATTAAATATAATTAGTAGATTATTTTATCAATAACGATAAGATAAGACAAAGTAATCGCCGAAATGGAACATTCAAGAATTGGGGTCACTGCTCATAGTTTGGCGTTTTATTTATATTATTTTTCTTTGTTTTCTTAGTATATTTGATTCAATTAACATTAATTGATTGATTGAGTTTTCGTGTTTCCGGCGCGTCAAACTGCTTTGGTCGTTAGTCCGTTAGTGTAGTGTTTTCTCGGAAGATGGTGGCTACCTTCTCCGCTGGATGGAGAGATCCGGCGCCGACCTACCGTCAGCTAGTCAGGCTTCCTAACCAGGACTCTCTACCAACGGGGCACCGCCTCAGCCGGGAGAAGCTCTGTTCTGACCGGTCTCCTGGAATATTGGTAGTGTAGTGCATGTGAAGTGTGTGTGTAAGGGAGGTTGGGACAAGGAAGAGGAAGGACAGATCTCGCGCGCCCAGTGCCCTGTTTGAGGGTATTGCCTCGCATTCGCCTGCGTTGATGGAGAAACCACGGAAAACTACCGATCAGAGCAGCCGGCCGCTAGAATTCTCCTCCAGACAGCAACTGAATTGACCTAGCTGGAAAGCTATTACAAAAATCCTGCCGTCAGACTCGAACGTAGATAACTATTAATTTAAAGTATATATATATATATATATATATATATATATATATATATATATATATATATATATATGTGTGTGTGTGTGTGTGTGTGTGTGTGTGTGTGTCTGTGTACATATTTTTTAAAATAAATCATTAAAATTCAAACTATAAATTTTATAATTGTGTGCATCTAAAATGTTGTCATCCGGGGCACACGGCCCTGTCGCCCTTAGCTACGCCACTGTGTCTGTGTCTCACGTAAACCCGCGAACTGGTATCGTGTGCTCACCTGTAGCCCGCTGCCGCAAAGTGCATCGGCGTGCAGCCGTCTCTGGTGCGAGCGTTGATCTCAGCTGAATGGTCTTCCACCAGCAGGCGAATGGTCTGCAGTTGCCACTTTCGCAGCATAGCACAGGATGCCGTCCTACAAAACACACCATTCATTGATTCCTCATCGGGGTATTTTTATTATATTCTCCGATAAAGTTACTTATTCATGACATAACCTTATCACGAATTGATTGATTGTTAGTGGAAGGAGCACAGTCACTTCCAGAAACATTACATGCACAGCATATACGGGACAGATGCCTCGAATAATCGCGCAATGAGTGAATAATAAGGAAAGGATCTCAAACAAAATTAAATCAAACCAAAATCAATAAATTGGTAGGCTGATCTGCAGCTTCCTTTGGTGAACGAATCGCGTGAACCATGCGCGCCTGCATTGGCGCTCTGGGTTCTGAACTATACGCACGCCCCTTCTATACACGTCCGGACCGAGAGAGGTGCATTATTGATTGATGGCTGCATTGATTGATACCTGCCCTGATTGGTGACTGCATTGATTGATGACCGGATTGATTGATGACTGCATTGATTGATGACTGCATTGATTGTTGACTGATTTGATTGATTGATGTCACTGCAGTGTCTCTGACCGGAGGCCCTGGGTTCAAGTTTCGACGGTAGAGGATTTTATACTGCTAGATAGGTAGGTTGAATTCAGACGCTGTCTGCAGGAGAAGTCTAGCGTCTCTGATCGGTAGTTTTCGTGTTTCTCCCATCAACACCAGGCGAATGCTGGAGCAGTACTCTAACAAACCGGCCAAGGACCGCCCGCGATCTTTCCTTCCCTTCCTTGTCCTATCCTCACCCTTATTTGCACACACACTAACACGCATAACTACCACACAGCCGGAAGACCAGTGTACTCTAGGCTTAGAGGGCTTAGTGCTTAGAGCTTGTTCCGGCTGGGGCAAAGAAAGTTAAAGATTGGAATCTCAAGCAGGCGTTCACAACACGACGGGAATGCGAAGCTTGACGGGAACAGGAAGTTTGGTCAACATTTATCTCAGCCTGAAACGAAGCTTTCGACCAATGAAAGGGCAGCAAATGGTGAAGCTTTCCAGTTGATCGAGCGCGCGAACTGCGCGCGACAGGCGACACTGATCAGAAGCGGAATTGAGAGTGTAGGCGATTTTGAGAGTAGAGTGGATTTGCGAGGTTAGGGCTTGAGGGGGTTTTGTTCGTCATTGTTGAGTTTGTTTAGTTATTTTTAGTAATTATAGTATAATTGTTTTTCTTTTCATATTAATACTTGATTTATAATTTCCACTTTTTTTGTTTCGTTAAAGTATATTGAGCTTATTGACAAAATTTTAGTTTCTCTAGTTGTATTTCGCAAGTTCGTAGTAGTTTTGGCATTCTTTGTATTTATAGTTATATTCTTCTAATTAATATTCTTTCGTTAGAGTATCTTTATTCATAGCAGGTCTGCAAACACATCATACAGATGGCAATACAAAGAGTGAACACAGTAGAATAGCAAGATGTACTTTGTTTCGGCAACTGTTTCTAAAGTTCCTGGTTTAGCGCTACTGGTTCATAGTGCTGTTACATCTCCCTGTCGGCGTTTATTGTGAAGCGCACGTACCTCCGTTCACGTTCTCGCCTTCACGTTCCGTTACCCTGCTCGCGGTGGTCATTGTCAGTCTATTCATGTCCTTCGTGCTGAAGACGTCTTTGAGCCCTGGGCCCATCTACCAGGTAGTTCGAGCAGGTAGTCGTCGGCCGATATTTCCTGAGAACGGAGCCGCAGCAAGCTGTGAAATCTGACAGATAAGTATTCTTTCTGTTATTACTTTTATTAACTCTCAAATTTGACTTATCTCTTTTCATTCTACTCATTTCTTTCTATTTATTACTTTTCAAAACAGTAAAGTATAGTCTTGGTTGCGAGTTTCCAAATTTTCATTAGTTATTATTTTATCTTTTTTATACTTTTTTCTGTTTTCTTTTTCTCACTACTTTAGTGCAGTAAAAACTTTTTTATTTTACTCCGTATACTTTTGCAATCTTAGCATGCCTCCGGGTAAGCCGCAAGAGAACGACTGACCTGCAGGCCAAAATTAAGGCGAGGTTGATGCGATCTTGGAGGGACTCTTCATTCGAGAGCTAAACCCCTTTGCCTCTACGTTAAAGAGGGTAGCAGCAGCAAGAATCGATGGCCTTCAATGAAAATCTTATTTTGACGTTGAAAAATTGAAGACCGCGATCAAGAGATTTGAACTGAAAGAGCGGGAGCTGAAAAGGACCAGCTGGAAATGTATAGAGAAGGAATTGTCTGCGTATATTTGCCTGAAGAGAAGGATGGCGAAAACACGACGATATGGTCTTGATGTGCAAAAAGATATGTAGACTTGTCACAAATGACATAGATAGAAGCCATAGAGTCGGTCGCAAACTCGCGGGGGGTAGACCAATTATCGTAAAGTTTGTTTTACAGGAAACGGCGACAGGTCTCTCCAGTCGAAGGGTTTTTGAAAGGCCAGAAAATCACCATTCGCGAGGACCTCACGCACCAGCTTTCGGCCCGTCCCACGCCGCGATATCGCGGTTCCAGCTGGGAAATGTCTGGACCGAAGACGGTCAAAAGTCATTAACTCAGGTAACAGACTTTCGCGTCCAAACAATGTCTGAGCTTAACTCATTCAATAGCTTCGGGGCGCCCCTTTTTTTCCCTTTTCTCTGGAAAGGCTTCCTGCATTCTCCTACTATATCTCTCTCACTCTCTCTCCTCTCACTCGCTTTACTTGACCTTTCTTTATTCTTTACACCTTTCACTAAACCACCTCTTGCCCCCTTTCTGAGCTAGGCAGTCGGCCGTCTGGGATATTCCGCTGTACGCAATGCTGGATCCCCCCACCCACAGCCGTCTCGACGTGCATTTGTCCACCCCTCCCTGTCGCCCGGCTGCGTAGGCACACCCCGAGTATTTCTAGAAACTGTTTTACGTCGCGCATTAAATGACAATCTCCCCTTTTGTCATCACTGCGAGATCCGGAAATTGTAACAAAACATAAATTCTACCTCCTCAATTAGCGAAACATGGCTCAAAATCATTAAATTCTAAAAACCGTTAAAGTCCCGGATACTGGCTTTGGATCTGATAGAAAATCCAGCTGCTGCCATGGGGGGTGTGGATCTATTTACGTGATGAATTAACTGCAAAGTTATTTTTCTTCAGTAAATCATAAAGACCACTTCATCGAAACTTAATTCCCAAGTATTCGCAGGTAAAATGTCTCTTGGCAGTAGTATATCTCCTCCTAAATCAGGCAACATTGATGAACTAGACGACTTATCGCTTCCTGTGTCACTAAATATGAGACATTATTATAATGGGTGACTTTAATTGTAATCATTGAAAAATCTGCCCATCTGACAACTTTGCTATTTTTTTCGTAATATGAACTAAGATTTTCCCTAAAGGCAACTCACATCACAAAAGATACTGAAACATGGATAGATCATATCATAGTGTCAAATCCTGCAAGAGCGCTTCATGGAAATTTTCTGTCCGGAATATCTAAACATGATCTTATCTAGTATCTATAATTTAAAGTGTCCCAACATACACAAAAAAAATAAAATATCAGATTAAAAGAACTTTGATGCAAATTCTTCGTTTGATGGATTTTGGTCCCTGAATATTGTACTAAATAAACCTCGCCAATAACAATGTAGCAGTATTTACGGAAATGTTTAATGAACTTGTAAATAGACATATTCCACTAAAGACGTCAGCGTGACAGTCCGAGCTCCATGGATATCCGGTAAAATCCACAACTTATGCAGATAGGGACAACGCGTACAAAATTTTAGGAAAACAAGGAACAATAAGACCATGTTAGTATAAAAACTTAGAAATCGTAAACAAATGTTGAGAAATGCCAAGAAAAAATATTATCACTGATTTTTCAAAATAACCGTGATTCAATATTTCTGGAAAAATTGGCACTTTAGGTTTTGGGAAATTTTCGAAATTCAACAGAAATAAATGTGTCACTTGATTTGCTAAATCAGCTTTGTTACGCTCGCGCCAATAATCCACCCTAAAATCGCAAACTTTAGCTATGCTGCAAGAGATATTGATATTAAAGACATTTTGTACTTTGCGTCAGTAACACCGCAGAAGTCACTAAAATCATTTTGAGTCTTAAATCAAACGCATCTGGCTCTGACGGAATCAATGCAAAGTTGCTAAGCTTGAGCTGAAGACTCCTGCAATAGTGGAATAATTAATTTCACCAATGAGCGGCAATTTCTCGGCATGGAAGAAAAGCGCTTGTCCATCCATTTCCTAAAAGCGCAAATCCTACGACGCCAGTTGATTACCGCCCAATTAGTATCTTACCTACAATATCAAAATTTCCCTTGAAAAGATCGCAGGAAGCAGGATCGAACATCACCTTCATAATTTCGTATTTTAAATACAAACCAGTCAGGTTTTAGACCGGTAAAAGCAACAGGAACTGCGCTACTTAGTGTATTGAAGACGCCAGAAATGAAAATGGACAGCGGTAAAATCACAATTCTCGTTCTTCTGATTTTAGTAAGGTTTCGACTCGGTCGCCCACGATATTTTATTAGCGAAGTTGAAAAACATTGTGCCCATCCACGCTCAAATGGTTTTTCCAGCTATCTATGGGAGCGCAACAAAAGTTGGTACGGTGACAATGTGTCGGGTATCTTGCCACTAGACGCGGCGTCGACAGGCCCAGTGTTAGGCCCTCTCTTTCCTAATTTATGTAAATGTTTAAGACAAATCAATAAAATTGTCGTCATACATGTACGCTGATGACCCAATTGTATATTAGGGGACCCTCCTCTCGTTTTTGAACTTGCTCAAAAATCAACGAAGACCTTCACAGTCTGTCCTTTTGGTCATCACATTAGGGCTCCCGCTTAACCCAAAAATCTCAGTGTTCTAATCGGCCCAGAAACTCCCTAAAAAGCTATCAATCTCCGCCTCCTGACATTTGCATAAATGGAACTCCTACGGGTGTAAAGACGGGAAATTTAGGTGTGATATGGATAATACTTTAACTGGAATGTACAAATTGATAAAATCTGTAAAAAAGTATTCGCGTCCCTGCATGTTCTAAAACGAGGGAACATTTTTACCATAAAACTCGTCAGACCCTTGTAACATCCCTTCTTATGCCTCTTTTTGATTACGGATTTCTACTAACTGACATAAATCTAAAACAGCAACGTAAGATACAAGTAGCTCAAAATCATGTATTCGTTTATTTTCGCCCTTTCAAAATACGATCATATTTCAACCTTTTGCTCACTCTAAAATTCTTACGTTGAAAAAAGGCGGTTACTTCACTGCCTCCCCTCCTTTACAAGATTTTAAAAAGACACATCATACCATCCTATCACAACGATTTCAGGTTATGAAGCTACATCGTGCCTGAGCGTCACGCCTTATTTGTATTCCGATCACAATACCACTGCGTTTAGCAAATCATTCACTGTCACTGCCATCCGTGCTTGGAACAACTCCCCCTACTATAAAAATTGACATTTTCTAGTTTAAAAAAAAAGTCATAACTGATCAATGGAAAATACTTAAAATAGTCCTACTTTCTTTGCCTGCCAAAATTAGATCATGGCCGCACTACGCCAGCACTGGAAGTATCTAATTTATTCCTATTCCAAAGTTCTACCCATTTCCTAAATAAAACTTAAGTCATCCCTTTAAGCCTTTTCAAACTCATTTTCTCTCTTTCTTTTTCTCTCCTTCCCTCCTATTTTTTTCCTCTTTCCCTCCTTCTCTCTCTCTCTCTCTCTCTCCTCCTCCGGATAGCTAAAATCTCGCTCTTTCTTTGTGTTTTGTTCTCTTAGTTTCATCTAGGTTACTTTATTCTCCTTCCTCCAATTTTCAAATATTATCTAACTATTTAGATTTATTAAGTAAACTAATATTTTAGACACAAAAATATCATTCCTCCTCATCTACTTTTACATTTATCACTATATTTAAAAGTGATATCCATTACCTTATATGTCTCTGTAATCTCTGTACACTCTTTCAATCATTTTAAATAACATATAAAGTAAACTTACATCTCATAGTCACTTTTATTGCAGAGCAGATGTATGCGAGCTTTTGTGTGATTATTCATGAGCATTTGCTCATATTTGTATGTATTCAAAATACATAAATGATATGCTTTAATTTTGTCTACATGTGTTTCACTAATTTGCAAATTTCTGTTCCAGTTCTTCATCTCAAAACTGGTGTACATTTAGATCAATATTAAATTCAAAATATTTTCTTTTGTTTTTCTCTTTGTATTTTGTGTGCACTTAAATTGTTTATTTATTGGTCTTGGCCTTAAGCCGCCATCCTGATTGAGGTTTACCTGGGGTTTTCTCAAACCTTAAGGCCATGCCGGGATGGTCCTTTCTTTCACTCCAGGAATAAAGGTAGAATAAATCGTTGGCTTACAGGTGAGATGTTGGGCAGGTTTGGTCTTGGAAACTCCAAGGAAAAAATTTCCAAGTTCTTTAAAATTTTAATTTGTTAGTTTGTGAATATTTAATTAACTTTTCCCAAAAGAAATTTATTATATCCCATTTTATTAATTTATTTTTTAACTTATTTAAAAACCAAATAGTTAGACACTATATCAAAAATAATAATTATTATTATTAGTATAGAAATATACGCAAAATCATTATCATTACAAAGTTTTAGTTTCTCAGGGCTTGAACTTTTGACTTGATATGTCTTCGCTTGTATGCTGACAGATTCTCCCTTCTAGTTTTTTTAGGGTAATTCAAAAATACGTACGCAATTTTAGCTTCCCCAAAACCTCAATGAACCAATTAAAAAACTTATTAACATTCACTGATTCTTTTCCTTTTCTTTCTTTTTCCTTTCATTTCTCTCTCATTCCATTCATCCTGATTCTTTAGATTTCCTATCAAACTCGTCCTCCCCGCTTTTTCTCCTGTCACCATGTGTATATCTTCATCCAAATTGCGCGTATTTTCATTGAATGACTCCCTTTATTATGTTATTGTAATATAAATTCTAAATGTGGTCAGGGAAGAGCAGGCTAAATGGCCCGAGCCTCCCACCAATAAAGACATTTATTTATTTATTATTTATTTATTATTGTGGAGCGGCCTTTTGGAAAAACCAGCGACGATAGTTAGGCCGTATCTCATATACCGAGGACCAACGCCACCAACTGAAGAAACATGCACTACACTTAGGGGCTGGTGAGTTCTAAGCAGTTGAAGGCCTGAACCACTACTCAATCAATCATCTAAACCTCAGGAAGGGATTGTGAAAAAAAGAAGCTTGGGAGGGGGACTTTCCGTTGTAGTCGGAGCTTGGGGTCGGCCCCAATCTAACAGCGTCCGCACGATGGCGGCGGCGCGGAGGCGGCGGCCGCAGGTGCAGGGGCGTGGCGCCGTCGCAGTCCCTGGCCGCCACGGCGGCGCCGGTGCCAGCAGCGCCTCCACGCACGGCGCATGCGCGTGGGGGGCGGCGCGGTGCAGCGGCGTCTGGGCGCCGGCAGCGCGCGTCCACGCTCGCCGCGCCGAAGTCCACCAGCAGCCACAGCAAGCCCTCCGTCCGGGGTCGCCGCCTGCCCCAAGGATCACATTCGCATTGATATTGAACAAAGAAACGCCAAAGAGAAGAGAGAGAGAGAGAGAGAGAGAGAGAGAGAGAGAGAGAGGAGAGAGGGAGAGAGGGGGGAGAGAAAAGGGGAGGGGGAGGAGTGAGGAGGGAGGGGAGGGGGAGAGGGAGAGAGAGGGGAGGGGGACGAGAGAGGGAGGGAGGAAGAGAAAAGGAGAGAGGAGGAGAGAGAGGGGGGAGTGGGGGGGAGAGGGGAGAGAGGGGGAGAGGGAGAGAATGAGTGAGATGGAGAGAGAAGGAGGGAGAGAGGAGAGGGGAGTGGGAAGAGATGAAAGAGAGAGGGGAGAGGAGAGAGAGGGATGGAGGGAGAGAAAGGAGAGAGAGGGGAGAGGAAGAGAGGGAGTGGAGTGAGGGGGAGAGGGGGGGAGAGAGTGAGTGGAGGGGAGGAGAGATGGAGAGGGGGAGAGTGGGGGAGGAGGAGGGGGGAGATGGGGGAGAGGGGGAGAGAGGAGGAGTGGGAGGGGAAGGAGAGAAAGGACAGGCAGAGACACAGGGAGGACAAATCAGAGAAAAGGAACGACAAAAGGGCCAAAACAAAATAAATTGATGAATCAAGGATGCTATAACAGTTCTAATGATCGAGCACTGACAAAAGTCTCGAGACCCAGAAAGCCCTTGGCCGAGGGCTTTTGTCACGCGAGATCATTAGAACCAGTGGTACAAAGTGGGTTAAAATTTGTTGAGAATTGGTTTATCAATCAGAGCGAGGGGGGGAGGGTTTCCATTTTTAAAAATATTTTGCTGTTGTGGCTGTGCTAACGATTTGATAAATTGCAATACACTTTGGGAAAAATTGGAACTATTTTTGTGTAAAAACAACAATTTCTATTCAAATGTTTTCTTTAGATGATAGTAATAGTCAGCAAACATGCTAAAAACAAGGTTTTAAATTATTTTAAGCCTCAAATTAAAGACTAATTGAAGTGGGATGATATTTCAACGTTGTGTGATGGAAAAGGGGACTTGTGGTCCGGGGGGGCAGGTAGGCAGTTAATGCTATCCTTGGGAAACCTCCGGCGTATCAGGGGCCGCTGTACATTTGGGAAAAAACCTTTGGCAATCCGTGGCAAGCAAATGAGGAGAAAGGAAATGCACTTTCAAAAGAACATGGGTTCACAACTTTGAAGAATATTTTCCTTCACTTGTCTTTGTATCTGTGCAACGAACGGGAAAACTGACTGTAAGTTTGAGGGTTACTTAAGCCCACGTTCAACCAGAGTGAAAGCTAAGGAGCCCATGCCAGTGCAATTTCTTTGTAACTCACCGATTTGAGCCAAAGCTGGTACGATGGTAGATATCATGCAATAGTTTTCGCAAAATTTGTAAAGGTTAATTAAATTATTAAAATATATTGCAAATTATGTGTTCATATTATTTGAGCTATCGTGTGAAAATCGTTTTCATTAAACTGCTTGAAATACCGCACATCATGACTTCCAGGCGTTGCCTTTAATTAAAATTCATCGTTTGATGTATAATCCCAAAACTATACTTCACAATGCTGAATCCACATGTCTAAATGATATTAAACACATTCGCTGTAATTGAAATAAAGTTTGTAAGTTAATTTAACTTGAAAAATCTATTAAATTGCACTTGCCACAAATATTTTCCCCAAAATTAACAAACTTTGCTGAAAATGTACGATATAAATTTAGAGATTTTTCTATTTACACAATGGTTTATTTTCCCTTTGCAAAAAAATGTACTTGATTATGTACTATATCAAAAAAGTACACTCTTTAGGCGTTTTATCAATTTGTAGGACTCCTTATTAATAAATTAATAAGAGACTTTAAGTATATCGTAAAGCGAAACCTGTTTTCGTATGGAAAATTTGGGAGCATCATTTGAAGACGTGTCAAAAAAATGTTTGGGCGTTTCTGAAATGAGTAACTTTAAATGTATTTAACATGATATCATTTGTTTTGTGTTCAAAGATAAAAATTTTTTAAAACTGATTTAAAGAGGACAAAATTATCTAATAGTAGGAGAGTTTCATGAATTGTTTGCTTTTACCTGAAGGGCATTAGCTAGAGTTCGCCTCGCATGAATCACCCATAATTTCAATAATTTAGAAAATGATTGTTCTATTTAGTTATGAAGTATCACTTTCGAAATTATGGGCCTGCTAATCTGAGCATTGTATATATGTGTAAGTATTGTGATTATGTCGAAGTACTATACATTTTCTAAAGTGTTCATTATGGGTGTGCAGAGTATTTTAATACACGGGAGATAAATAAAAATCGCAATGAAGAGGGCCTACCTGTGCAGCGGCGTCTCCCTTGGCGTCGCAGGGGGTGGGGTCTGCGCCCGCAGAATCAGCTCAAGCGCGCAGTCGCGTCTCGGCAGGCGGCCGCCACGTGCAGCGGCGTCTCCCGCGGGGCCGCACGCTGGTCGGGGCGGCGCCGGCGTCCAGCAGCGCGCGCAGGCCACCCGTCCTCCGCCATCACCGCGCCCCGCACCGCCCACGGCGCCGACTCCTACAACACCACACAGGCACTCAACTCACGGACCTCAGCATTGCTTTGGCAACATGAGAATGTAAGGAACCTTCCGCCATCACCGCCCACGCGCCCACACCTACAACACCACAAGCCCACAACTCACGGACCCTCAACATTGCTTTGGCACACATGAGAATGTAAAGGGACCGCGCCCCTCACAGCCACGGCACCGACACCTACAACACCACACGAGCACTCAACTCACGGACCCCCAACATGGCTTTGGCACACACGAGAATGTAAAGGAACCTTCCGCCATCACCGCACCCAGCACCGCCCCCGGCGCCGACACCTACAACACCACACGAGCACTAACTCACGGACCTCAACATCGCTTTAGCGCACACGAGAATGTAAAAGAACCATCCGTCATAACCGCACCCAGCACCGCCCACGGCGCCGATACCTACATCACCACACTGGCACTCAACTCACGGACCCTCAACATTGCTTTGACGCACATCAGAATGTAAAGGAACCTTCCGCCATCACCGCCCACGGCGCCGACACCTACAACACCACACGAGCACTCAACTCACGGACCTCAACATTGCTTTGGCGACATCAGAATGTAAGGAACCTGCCGCCATACCGCCCACGGCGCCGACACCTACAACACCACGAGCACCAACTCATGGACCCTCAACATTGCTTTGGCGCACATCAGAATGTAAAGGAACCCTTTCTGTTAAATTTGGAAATTTAAGTGCCTACAGTTCACTGTGTTTTGTGATGTGAAGCCTTCAATGAAGCTATCAATCATCCTAGAAGACCATCTGAGAAGAAAAACATCCATTATTTATAAGGTTTATTCTATAATTGGGCTTAGTATGGTACCATATGAATAATATTTTTAACCTTAATACTTTAAAAGGTAATACTTTACAGTTGAACTGTGATCCATGGCCATGAGATGGTTTTGAAAACCTGAGATTTTGTTAGTAACAGCTAAGTTTTTGCCTAGTGTGATCTGAGAAAAATTCATGTTTTATGCAACAATTTTTCTCATTTCAAAACAGGTTTTTGTTTATTATAAGAGAACTGTTGTCCTACCGGATTCTTCTATCAAAATCCGCATCTACATCAAATTTAGGACTTTTTGACACCTCATTCACCTCTGTAGCTTCAGATTTGATGTTTTCTGGTCAATTTGAAATATTTTCAAGCTATATTCTGAGCAGCACCTACAGTGCTTGCAGACACTCACAGGTTCGCAGCATCACACAGGTGTCAAGAGGGTCGCAACCTGCAGGCGCTACCCTTACGTATTCTTTGGCAAAGAGGTTCCAAATTATCGATCCATTCTCCCCACTGTTGTAACCCCTCCTTCATGGCTGTTTCCCTTCACTAACCCCTATATAAAGCGTGCGTTTTTCGCGCACAGCGCTCTCATTCTCTTGTTATTTCAGCTGCGTCCAGTGGCGTAGCTTGTTAATTCTTCCATAGAGCCCGGCTCCTTCAGAGTCGTTATGTATATCAAATCTGTATATGTATTTGTTGTAAATAGTGTTTTTAATTTTTTCCTTGCCAAATAGTATGTTAGTTTACTTACAATAGATCAGATCAATTTATGAAGACTAAAATAATATTGTTTCTCATTTCGTCGGTAAAGCCTGAGCCATGGTTGTTTTTTTGTTGGTTCCTTGAACCAAACAATGTTAATGAAATTGAGTGCATAAATGTATTTAATGTGTTGATTTGGACTTGGAAATGGAACTCTTACTTTGAAATGTTAATGATTTACTAATGTTTATGTTGTTTGCAGCTCGTTCACTACAAATGTTATGTTTATGTATGTCGCTGACCTCTGATTGGTGTGGAGGTGCGGCTAATGTTCACTGGCATTTACTTATGAATGTTGTTAATGTTGCAGTTCCTGCCATAAGTAAGACGGCACTGGCCGCTTTTGGCAATTTATGGAAAGGTGCTCCGCTGAGTATAGTCGGCGCTTGGCCGCATTCGGCACACGGGAGACTACGTAAAGGCGTTTGCTTGGCCCGTGCGGTAGCTCGAACCGCGGCCCTTGTTGCAACGTCACGGCCCCGCAGCCGGCAGAGAGGTCGGCTGGGCTACAGCTGTCACCGGCACGCAGCGGTGGGGTCACGTGCTGACCTTGTATGCGGCACGCTGATCGGCGCTCGTGTCTAGGAACAGTTTTGTTCAGCGAGCAGCGGGCGGGCCCCTCAGTACCCCCCACTCGCTTATGCGTAAACTTGCTGCATTCCCATGTTGTATGGTTACGAAAGGTATATAAGAAATCCATTTCCAAGAATTTTGTATTATGCACTCCTACGAAAGTTGGTTCCATGGCTCATGCGTAGTTCTGTTTCTACGAATGTTATTGGAGAAAAGAAGGCCTAAATACGGCTTCTTTAGCAAATTTGTTTATATACGTTTCATCTACCTCGTCCTAAAGTGGGCATTCAAAGGTAGATTATAAGACAGTATTCTGTATGTGCTAGCGCGATGTTGTAGATGCGCTACTAATTAGTTTTCACCTTTCTGTTACAAGGTTTATGTTTCAATTTCAGCTTCCTCCCCCTAAAGTGGGTTCTTTCAAGAGGTCGACTGAAATCATTAATTCTGTATGTCGGCCCTTTTTTACGCGCCTTTGTTTATGTGAGACGGCCTGACCGTCCTTCATTCTGCTTGTAAATTGTAATTCTGCTTTGTTTTTCCTGCAGCTGCTTTGCAACCTGCGCATCAGGAAAAACTAATATTTTAAAATTGTTTATATAATAAATGTGTTATATTGAAAGTTATTTGATTGTCATATCCCCTGATTTGAGATCCTATAAAGTTGTGATACCTTTTCATTAAAACCTGGGGCGTCCATTTGAAAAGTTCAAGTGTGACGACAATCTTTGAATTTGATAGCTTAGAAGCTTTTGTGTTAGCTTTGATAATTATCTCCTTAGGCAAATGATGGTAGTTGCTACATATTATGTAGCGAAAATTAATGTTATAAAAATGTGCTGTTTTCAACAGCTGGGACCGTATTAAATAAATTGTCATTAAATAAGAGGTCAGCCAAGTTTGAGATTTAACACAAAACTGGCGACCGTGACAGGACAAAAGGATCCAACTTTATGAAACAATCAATAACTTGTATTACTAATTTGTATTTTTTCTTTCAGCTTAAAGTTTAATTTGTTCACAGCTGATGTTGTTCTACGTTGTAACGGTTTCACGAGTTCACCTCGTGTTGTCTTTGAATTTATTTGTCTTCTGGGTTACTCTTGTAACACCTTTTCTTTGTTATTTGCTTCAGTTCATAAATTTACAGCATGTCTAACCCCGGACCCCTGTCGAGAAATTGTGGAAACTCGAGACGAAGAAGCTTGCAGGCTCGCCTAACTGCATCGACCAGTTGCGGAGAAAGAGGAGCTATTATAAGGACGTCTCACCACCTTTGAAAATTTTCTCAACATAGGCGGTAATGTACACGAAACCCCGCACAGGATTCAGAAACTAGAATCTGATTTTGAGAAGTACAGCGTAGTTCAGCAAAAATTAGATGCGTGCTTTAGTGAGGAGAGCCAGCAACAAAAAGACTGATTTCGAAAATAGGTATTTCGCCTTGATAACCAGAGCCGCGCAGTTGCATAGGAATAAAAAACGGAAAGGCCGTCTGTCCGGCGCAACCGAGTTTAGTTGTCCCGCCGGTCTTAGAGTCCATGGCCTCGACGCGGCTGGTCTCGGCGTACCGGCTCAGAGCACCCCATTCGCGATTCAAATCCGTTCCGCCTGGAACAAGCGAGGCAGGCATTTTCTGTTAGTACCGCGTCCTCGCGACGCCAGTGCCTACTTCAGATGAAAACGACGCGGTACCCTCGCCTTTCCAACCCCCCGTGTATTCACGACATTCATCTAGGCCGCGCCTACCTGTTTTGAGAATTCCTTCATTTTCCGGCAATGATTCCGAGTGGAGCATTTTTCTCTTTATTCGAAAGTTTAGTATAATTCCCGACCTGCCAGAAATTGAAAATGGCACTTTCTACAATCTTATCTCACTGGTAGTGCTAAAGCTGATTGCGGGCTTGCCTATGTGCGGAAAGTTATGCCGAAGCAATTCGCATTCTTAAAAACAGATACGAAAACCTAAGCTCCGCAAGCAAAAATTACTTTCATCTTATTTAATTATAATATGACTGCTAAAGACTCAGCTAGTCGTTTATTTGAGTTAGTTGATCACTTCAAACGTAATGTTCGTGTTCTCAAAGTTCTCAAAGAACCAGTAGAATGTTGGGATTCATCCTAGTCTTCTTATTACTCAAAGTTAGACGAAAATACGCATAGAGACGGGAAGCCCATTCAGTGAAAACACGCGTATCAACTTTTGAAAACTTATATACGTTCTTGAGGTAGGCCACGTGCCTTGCCAACGTGGCTGCCGATAGAAGGAGTAGGGAAAGGGACACGCCCAAGCCAATGCCTAGAAGCAAGAATTTTGTTTCTGATCATAGTGATGAGTGTAATTTGTGCAAAGGTTCGCACAATCTCATAAAGTGCAAGTTATTTCTGAAAGTCAACTTATGATAGATACTTATTCGTCAAAGAAAACTGACTTTGTTTTACGTGCTTAAGGCCCGGGCATGGCGTTGCCACTTGTGCGGGAGGTCGTGTAATAAATGCAATAGCAAACACCACGCGCTTTTGCACAGAGAATTTAGTCGAGAATAAATGTGGAACAAACGGCAGTTGTGAAAGACGAATGCCCGAGGCCGCAGAGTGCGAAACCGTCAGCGCGCACGTTAACCCAATTTTGCTTCGAAAGCCGTGCTTCCACCGTTCGCGTATCAGTGAAGAACGCGGAAAATAAGTTTGTTAAGTTCAGAGCCCCCCTTTGACAACGGTAGCACGCATTCTCTGATTACGGAATCGGCCATGAAGAAACGGGAAGGTACAAGCTAACACTATTTCAACTGCATTCCCGGGAGTCGGTGGCACTGCTTCCAAATCTTTAAAATCAGTTCCTTGTCGATGGCCTCCGTCGTTAGCAATTTTAACTTCAGTTTGAATGCGCTCGTGGTAAAGAATATTACGACCGATATTCCCACTCATACTTTGATCTCACTAACTTGAAAATCCCTGAGAATGTAAACTTGCGGACCTGAATATCACGTAGCGGCGCCAGTTGATATCTTGTTAGGCGCCGACGTGTTTGGAATTGCTTAAGATCGCGTAAAGTAAAATTCCGCGTACGAAATGCCTGAACTTGACATTAAAAGAAACTGCATTGATACATTGTAACCGGCACCATGAAAAACTTGTTTTCAGCCCGATCTAGTATTTGCAACTTTGTTACGGAACAGCGTAACTTCAGGAAGTTCTGGAATTCAAGGAAAACTCTGGCAGTGGAAAATGGTGTCACAATGAGAGTTGCAAAGGACGAACAGCAAAGTGCTCCCAGAAAATTATCAACCCTTTTGTCAACAAAGTCATTTAACAAGTCCTGTTACAGCAACTCAAAATTTCAAAGAACTGGTGGATTGAACTGGTTCACCAGGTTAGCATATAAAGCACTCATTACCAAAAAGTTTTGGTGCAGATATTGTGATAAACTGAAAGATAGACTTGATTGCAATAAATATCTTGCACACAATGTTCAATCTAGAAGCCCAAAATTCAAAGTGACGAGTTTTCATTTTGTAATATTCAGCACTCAAGAAGAAGCTTCATAGGAAGCTTGTTAATCGAAATGGAGGGGAACTCTCATAAACCATCAACTATAAAAGGAAAGGTGTATCGTTCAAGCACAGTGTTCGATTAGATCCATATTCTAATTCTGATTTAGATTCATGTACGGATTCCCTTATGTTGATCATCCACAAAGGAATAAAAATGCTCAAATATATCAGTCCTTGTTGTAAAAATCAATTCAAATGCCAATCTTGCCACTTGAAAATGTTCCACTCTATTAACAAGGAATAGAGGTTATACTTAATTCAAAACCTGTATGCTCCATGACTTAGATTTGACAGAAGCCCTTACTCCCGCTCACTTTTGCTTGGCAAGCAACTCAACACCTTGGCTCTGCCACCTCCCCGCCTACCATTACTAAATCTTTGAATGTATTCCAGGCTTACAGGCACAAGGTCCCTGTTCTGGAAGGGTGAGTGCTGAATATCGAAACCAGCTGCAGACCAGTGGCAAGTGGCGCACCAGCAGCCCGCACCTAAACGTGGGACAGCTGGTCATCCTCGTGAGAGGAAGACCTCCCACCTCTCACCTGGCCTCTGAGGAAAGTACTGAGATCCTTCCGGACGCGACTATCGAGTTCGGGTAGTCAAGCTGAAAACTTGCAGGGTGTAATCACTGCACCTTGCCGAAGATCTGCCCCCTTCCCCTTTGCTGAGGACGCCGATAACCTGTAGAGTGCCATCTCCTCTACGCGTAGTTTCCTGTAATAGAGGTTGAGTGAGCGCATTCCACAGTGACTTGCTTAAGCACTCTGTTCTGCACTCCAGTTCCCCAGCATGTTAAATTTGGGAAAATTTAAGTGCCTACAGTTCACTGTGTTTTTTGATGTGGCCTTCAATGAAGCCATCAATCATCCTAGAAGACCATCTGAGAAGAAAACACATCCATTATTTATAAGGTTTATTCATATAATTAGGCTTAGTATGGTACCATATGAATAATATTTTTTAACCTTAATACTTCTTAAAAGGTAATACTTTACAGTTGAACTGTGATCTCATGGCCATGAGATGGTTTTGAAACCTGAGATTTTTTAGTAACAGCTAAGTTTTTGCCTCAGGTGATCTGAGAAAAATTCATGTTTTATGCAACAATTTTTCTCATTTCAAAACAGGTTTTGTTTATTATAAGAGAAACTGTTGTCCTACGGATTCTTCTATCAAAATCCGGCATCTACATCAAATTTAGGACTTTTTGACACCTCATTCACCTCTGTAGCTTCAGATTTGATGTTTTCTGGTCAATTTGAAATATTTTCAGCTTTTATTCTGAGCAGCACCTACAGTGCTTGCAGACACTCACAGGGTTCGCTAGCATCACACAGGTGTCAAAAGGTCGCTACCTGCAGGCGCTACCCTTACGTATTCTTTGGCAAAGAGGTTCCAAATTATCGATCCATTCTCCCACTGTTGTAACCCCTCCCTTCATGGCTGTTTCCCCTTTACTAACCCTATATAAAGCGTGCGTTTTGCGCACAGCGCTCTCATTCTCTTGTTATTTCAGCTGCGTCCAGTGGCGTAGCTTTGTTAATTCTTCTCATAGAGCCCGGCCCTTCAGAGTCGTTATGTATATCAAATCTGTATATAGTATTTGTTGTAAATAGTGTTTTTAATTTTTTCCTTGCCGAAATAGTATGTTAGTTTACTTACAATGATCAGATCAATTTATGAAGACTAAATAATATTGTTTCTATTTCGTCGGTAAAGCCTGAGCCATGGTTGTTTTTTTGTTGGTTCCTTTGAACCAAACAATGTGTTAATGAAATTGAGTGCATAAATGTATTTAATGTGTTGATTTGGACTTGAAATGGAACTCTTACTTTGAAATGTTAATGATTTACTAATGTTTATGTTGTTTGCAGCTCGTTCACTACAAATGTTATGTTTATGTATGTCGCTGACCTCTGATTGGTGGGAGGTGGCTAATGTTCACTGCGCATTTACTTATGAATGTTGTTAATGTTGCAGTTCCTGCCATAAGTAAGACGGCACTTGGCCGCTTTTGGCAATTTATGGAAAGGTGCTCCCGCTGAGTATAAGTCGGCGCTTGGCCGCATTCGGCACACGGGAGACTACGTAAAGGCGTTTGCTTGGCCCGTGCGGTAGCTCGAACCGCGGCCCTGTTGCAACGTCACGGCCCCGCAGCCGGCAGAGGTCGGTGGGCTGCAGCTGTCACCGGCACGCAGCGGTGGGGTCACGTGCGACCTTGTATGCGGCACGCTGATCGGCGCTCGTGTCTAGGAACAGTTTTGTTCAGCGAGCAGCGGGCGGGCGCCTGTACCGCCCACCTCGCTTATGCGTAAACTTGCTGCATTCCTATGTTGTATGGTTACGAAGGTATAGTAAGAAATCCATTTCCCAAAGAATTTTGGTATTATGCACTCCTACGAAAGTTGGTTCCATGGCTCATGCGTAGTTCTGTTTCTTACGAATGTTATTGGAGAAAAGAAGGCCTAAATACGGCTTCTTTAGCAAATTTGTTTATATACGTTTCTATCTACCTCGTCCTAAAGTGGGCATTCAAAGGTAGATTATAAGACAGTATTTCTGTATGTGCTAGCGCGATGTTGTAGATGCGCTACTAAGTTAGTGTTACCTTTCTGTTACAAGGTTTATGTTTCATTTCAGCTTCCTCGCCCTAAAGTGGGTTCTTTCAAGAGGTCGACTGAAATCATTAATTCTGTATGTCGGCGCATTTTTTCGCGCCTTTGTTTATTGGAGACGGCCTCGACCGTCCTTCATTCTTGCTTGTAAATTGTATTCTGCTTGTTTTTCCGCAGCTGCTTTGCAACCTGCGCATCAGAAAACTAATATATGTAAAATTGTTTATATAATAAATGTGTTATATTGAAAGTTATTTGATTGTCATATCTCCTGATTTGAGATCCTATAAAGTTGTGATACCTTTTTATTAAAACCTGGGGCGTCCATTTGAAAAGTTCATGTGATGACAATCTTTTAATTTCGATAGCTTAGAAGCTTTGTGTTAGCTTTATAATTATCTCCTTAGGCAAATGCATGGTCAGTTCGCTACATATTACGTAGCGAAAATTAATGTTATCAATGTGCTGTTTTCAACAGCTGGCGACCGTATTAAATAAATTGTCATTAAATAAGAGGTCAGCCAAGTTTGAGATTTAACACCTTCCGCCATCACCGCACGGCGCCGACACCTACAACACCACACGGCACTCAACTCACGGACCCTCAACATTGTTTGGCACATGATAATGTAAAGGAATCTTCCGCCTCACCGCGCCCGCACCGCCCACGGCGCCGACACCTACAACACCACACGAGCACTCAACTCACGGGCCCTCACCATTGCTTTGGCACACATGATAATGTAAAGGAACCTTCCGCCATCACCGCCCACGGCGCCGACACCTACAACACCACAAGAGCACTCAACTCACGGACCATCAACATTGCTTTGGCACACATGAGACTGTAAAGGAACCGCGCGAATTCTTCGATATTTAGAGTTATGAGTGAAATTCAGACATTCATTCACAAAATCAGACATTCATTACAGAGGGCTGTTCTACTGTCTTTTACTCGTATACGAATGACTTTCATGCCAGCATTACACTGATGCAGGCAACATTTATTTAATAAACGACACCTATGAGTTTACTTTTTGTAATAAATTGGTAATAAATGAGTTCTATATTTTCCAGTTGGTTTTATTTGAAACTGATCTTTAATACTATTTTACCTACCTGAATGACTCGTATCATATAGTAACCCTCATGCAACTTTTATAACAACTATAATAACCCTCACGCAACCCTCATAACAACTTTTATTCGATAAACTGCAGCAATAATAAATATAATTGTTGGTAATAAATTAGTAATATATTATTACATAATTTTCTAACTGGTTTAATTTGATTTTGTCCGTTCATATTTTCTCATTTTTGTACATGACATTACTCTTGTGTCGGCATACCGACATAACTTTGGTGCCGCTGTATCAACAATTATTTAATAAACAATTGTAATAAATTTAATTTTTAATTAATAAACTAGTAATAAATGGATTCGTTTCGCCCCATGTGACACCAACTTAAGCTACGCCACTGGAATAAAGGAGCTCGCCTGGAAGACGGGAAGTGACTAAAGAGGGTTGACACCATTAGTTTCGCCCCATGTGACACCAACTTAAGCTACGCCACTGGAATAAAGGAGCTCGCCTGGAAGACGGGAAGTGACTAAAGAGGATTGACACCATTAGTTTTGCCCCATATGACACCAACTTAAGCTACGCCACTGGAATAAAGGAGCTCGCCTGGAAGACGGGAAGTGACTAAAGAGGGTTGACACCATTAGTTTCGCCCCATGTGACACCAACTTAAGCTACGCCACTGGAATAAAGGAGCTCACCTGGAAGACGCGGGGGCGCGCGGGCGATGGCGCGGGCGACGGCGCGGGCGGCGCGGCGCGAGGGGGCGAAGAGCGCATGCGCCACCCCCGCAGCAGCAGCTGCAGGTGCAGCACGTTGCCCGACGCGGCCGCGTCCCGCAGAAGCCCCGGACGGTTCTGCGCACATCACACGCATTACCGACACATTAAACATACAACAGCACATTACCCTTCCACGCACACTTCACCTGCACTTTTCCTTCAAACATTACCTTAGTAGTCTTATTTGACACGTACATTAAACACAGTTTAGGCACAATTAGCCGCACAGTAGGCACACAAAAGCCACATTTATCGGCTGACATTATCTCAGAGCTAGCATTGCCTCTGCATCTGCAGCGACTCTGATCCAGAGATCCGAAGGTTCGAGTCCCGAGTGGCTATAGAGCTGGGTCGAATTCGCTGGCTATCTGGAGAATTCTAGGGGTCGACCGTCTTGATCGTTTCTAATCCCTGGTTTTGCGATCAATACCAGACGAATGCCGGAGCAGTACCCTTCCTAACGGGTCATGGACAGCGTGCCATCTTTCATTCCTCTTGATTGATTGATTGATTTTTCGTGTTTCCGGGCGCGTCAACTGCTTCGGTCATTAGTCCCGTTAGTGTAGTGCATGTTTTTTTCTCGGGAGATGGCGGTGATTTTCCCCTCGCTGGATGCCGAGATCCGGCACCGACCTACCGTCGGGTAGTGGGGTTTCCCCCTAACCAGGACTCTCCCACCAGTGGGGCACCGCCCCAGCCGGGACAAGATCTAAACTCCCCATCTAGTGGGGGAAGAACACTGCCACATCTCGCGATAAAACTTCTACTACAATAGCGGGATTAATGGCCATAGAAATGGAAGTGGCCGGAATCTTCAATCATTAGCCTCGTTGCTTGCAATCAACTTCAAAAGAAACAATTCGTAATGCTACAAAATAACGTACTTTGTCGTATTATTGACAAAGGTTACGTTTTGTTATAATATTCCACCTTCTATCCTACTAACACTTGAGTCATTATTTGAAATGAAATCCAACGATATAACTCAAAATTACAAGGAAACTATTAACATTTTTGAAAAAAAGTATACATGAAATTATTTAAAAATCATATATTGTGAAATTGAATGCAGTAGGTAATCTTTTAATATCAATGTCGAAATCATAGGATAGGTTCGAAAAACATTACCTCTGTCACCATGTAATTCACGATATTTTACCAATAAATCTCGTGCATAATCTTACACGATAGTCTTCAAAATACCTCTAGAAGGAAAGTAAAAATCAGATGAAAAACAAGGTATGAACATCAACGGAGGTAAGGTTCATAGCGGATCCAACACAATAGATCCCCTAGAGAATGAATCAACTTGTATACAAAATCAAAGAATATAATATGAAACTAGTATATTATTGTAAATCATTTGACAATATTGAACTCTTCCAAAAATTTGAAGCCTTGAAATTCCACGTGATTGCAAGCAAATACTTCGAAATAATAACAAAAACTTATAAGCATAGTTCTACAAAAATACGCACGAGTATAGAACGAGGAGAACTTACAACCAGAGAAGGAGAGGGACAAGAAGATCCATTCTTCTACAAGTTTTACAATCCTGTTAGAAGAAGTCTTCAGACGACTAGATTGAAAAAAGTTGACATAAAAAAACGGAAGGAAATTACCTAATATTCTTTCGAAATGACAGTATTTTGGTCATCTTCATAATAAATTACAACAAAAACTCAGAGAAATTCACAGAGAAAACAATAACGTTGAGCTCCAATTAAACTTTAGCAAAACAAAGAATACGACTTTTTGACGAATTATTGAAATGTTCTAATATCAATTGAACATAACCGTAGTTTATATATATATATATATATATATATATATATATATATATATATATATATATATATATAGAGAGAGAGAGAGAGAGAGAGAACGATTGATAGCATTTAGGAAAACTAATGTATTGACAATCTATGACAAAGAAATCAGACGTAGAATAATCCTTACTTGGAAAAAGATCTGAAATCTAGCATTTATACAACTAAACACAAAAACAAATGAAATTAAAGAGAACAATAATAAACTCCTACATACTGCCTACATTACTTTACAACTGCCAGTCTTGGTCTTTAACGTCTCTACAAAAAATCTAATTAACAAAATGTCAACGGAAAATAGAGGGAATCATTAACATAAAGAACATTAAATATCATATACCCAAAGAAATCATAAGAAACGAAACACGGAGAAACACTGAAATAGAAATGGAGAGACAAATTAACAGACAAAAAGAAAACTTATAGTAATATGCAACAAAGATACCCAAGATCTTGATTGAGACTACAAGGAAGGCAAAACAAGGGATGACAGATTAGCTTTCAACAGACGGCCGCACCAGCAGGTGGTCACGAACAGCTGAGGGCCTGACGGAGTGGAGATAGTACATAAAATGAAAAAAATATTTAAAAATTTGTTAAATTGTATAACAGAAATGAATAACATTAAAGTTATAACATATAATTAGAATTGTATCTGTTTGTAAACAACTAGATTATACTACAATTAAAGATAAAATTGTATTGATATATTAATAACTCGACTAAAACCGTATGTGTATGATCAACAATTTTATTATTAGGATTGTCAGCCCAACAATTGACCCAACCCAGCAACTTTTGTGTAACTCATAACCATATTCACAGGACGACAATTACCCTTCGTGGGAAATGAAAATCCTAAATTAAATAAATTAATAAACTCATAATGACCCGAAAATTATTATTTTTATAATGAAAGAATAAAATAAACTGCGGGCTCCTATTAACTACTATCAGCATCAGTCTGTTATCTTTCGTAGAAAAAACAGTTAAATTGGAACGAAAATTACAGTAAAATGGAGTGTGTACAAAGTGGATAAAACGTTAATATTAAAGTGTACTACATGATTTTCTTCTCTGGTGTAAATATATTTTGCACTACATTTTGGTGTCTTGTAGCATTATACTCTACAGAAGCCGAAGTTGTCAGACCCAATGACTTAACACATGTTTCTCTATGTATGTCGACGCGCTGAATCCGAATCCGAATCCAAAATTGCGCCACCACCCTTCAGTTTTTTTCCCGCGAAAAACACAAGTGAATACTAGATTGATGTCTTGTACCATTATACTCCATAGAAGTCGAAAGTTGTCAGCCCCAAAGACTTGACATGTTTCTCTATGTATGTCGACGAGCTGAATCCGAATTCGAAGTCAGAATTGCGTTACCACCTTCCAGTTTTTCGCGATTCAAAAAAATACTGGAGGGCGTTGGCGCAATTCTGGCTTCAGATTCGAATTCATCGCGTCGACATACATAGAGAAACATGTGTCAAGTCTTTGGGTCTGACAACTTCTTTTTGTATGTGCGCGCGTGTGTGTGTGTGTGTGTGTGTGTGTGTGAGTGTGTGTGTGTGTGTGTGTGTGCCTGTGTAATCATTCCTAATAATCACTACGTTTGTAAAATCTCGGCTTTTCTGCGGTGGAACAATGCGGGATTTTTAATGCAGTCTGATTCTTCTGCACTTGTACTTAGCTTTCTTATTAGGGTTCTATTAAGTGGCATGTTTTAGGGAGAAATTCAAAAAGTATATTTCGGCTAAAAGGAAACTCATCTGGGTAACTTTAATTCGAAGCTTTTGACTGGGTGTGACGAGCGAGTCTACCCCTCATTATTAAATTAGCATCTAAAATAATCAAAAGAAACAAAGTTTACAGCAGGCTCATTATGGTGGGTTGTTATGAGATTTATAAATGATTCTATGTTTGTAATTACTTAACTAATCTCTTTTGTTAATCTCGCCATTCATTCATATTCTAACGCAATTTATTCACAATACAACCTCAATTTATTCAGAAAAATTATTGGAAAGAATGTAGACCAATAATACAAGAAAAATTACCATGATTTTCAGTATCGAAAATTCTGAACACATCAGCGAAAAATATTTCGAATTTCTCAAACGTCAGTCGCTTCAGAAACTCCAAGTCGGATATCGTCAAACTATGTAATGATTAATGACTATACAAAAATATACGTGGTACCCTGAAGTCGTCATGGTACCATTAAGGCAACTCTCCAAAAATGAGTTATCATTTTCACGAATATTTAAATCTTGATATTTTCTAAAAATAACACTTAGAAAAAGTTTCTTTTCTTGAGAAAAATATAAAACAATTAAAGTAAAGAGTTAATTAAAAAAAACTTTTTTCTTTCAAAACCATCAAGAATTTTCTTCATTAACAACTAACAATATCTTTTGTTTTACATTTGATCTTTCTTTTCTTATACTTATTTCTTAGAATATATTTCTTCTTATTCTTTTTTTATAAATATTCAGAAAAATTTATAACTCCATAAACGTATAACAATGACGAGAGAAGACGGAGCTAATGCACTGATATGTGTTGAAATATCAGGTATGCCCAATTCGCGAGTAGTCATTCAATAATACTTCATGTTATCTACTTCATTTTACTTACACGTGTGGTTTACTATTTTTCTCGCATTACACAAACCTAATTGTTAGAAGGAAAACATTATTAAATAGAGTTCAACACACTGTTGAATAAATCAAGAAATAATATTATTAAACCGTTTTAAAATGAAATTGAAGGTTCTTTATTGGTTTTTTTAAGAACCGAATTTTCTTGTAAAATTGTTGTAGCAAAATGAGTTGTTAATGTAAAATTACATTTAATTATAAAAACATAATAAAAATTATCTTCTAGAACACTATAAAAAATGAAAAAGGAGTTACCTAACAAATTAAAGAAATTCCTTTTGGCATCATCGTAAAACGGATGACAATGATACACAAAAAGATGTACTACAACTACGTATGGCAAACGTTTTCAAGAACAATTTGGATATAGAAGATTAAAAATGTGAGCAAGAAATGTTATAAAGTAAATACCTACAGCGAAGAAGTAGAATTAGAATAATAATAATAATAATAATAATAATAATAATAATAATAATAATTTTATTATTATTATTATTATTATTATTATTAAATTGTCTTTATTAGTGGCGAGGTTCAGGCCATTAGGTCTGTTCTTCCGCCTAACCAATATAATTATCAAAATGATAGAAACGATGCTTACCTCTGTCGGGACCGAAATTTTAATAGCATCTCTGCAATTGCGGATCATGCGCCGGAAGACGTTGCTCACACACTGGTATCCGCGGCAGGTACACTGCAATTCAGACTGAAACGCAAATCCATTATTACACACATTATTTCACATATTATTTCATTGAAGTAATTTTTTTTAATACAACGTAAGTACTGTGCTAGTCTACTCTTACACCACGCGTTATCAACAACACGAAATAAAGCTACAAAAAAGTTTAGATTTTTATAGTTGTAGATTTTACAATAACTATAAAGTTTGTAGTTCATGAATATTTCAACGTAAAGTCAGAGCAGCAAGACTATTTCAAGTATTTACAAAATATCTCACGACAAGTATTCGAGAAATATCACTTCACGTTTCAATTAATCATACATTGTACTGAACTTATATTTCAATTCGTAAAGGAAAAAACACTTAAATATGAAAAGCCTGGCCGAATAACATTTGCAGAAATATTCTGTGAAAAAAATTAAGTATGCTTTCTTACCATAATGATGTTTCCAAAAATGCTCACACACGCTCTAACCAAGAACTCGTACAAGCTGCACTTGCTGCACGATCACTCAAACGTATCGGAAGAATTGTTGGTTCTAATTTTTATCTTTCGGGAGGACAGGTAGGCGATGACGTAGCGGACCACGTGACGGGTAAGGGCTGTTCCAAGGACAGCGCGTTGGTGACGGTGATTCACCGCTGGGGTGGGTGGGAAGTGTGCAAGTCGTACCACCGCCACACAGCAATCTCATAACAACCAAACCAACTGTGCAACTGCTGGTCATAACCGATCAAAATCTCTTTTACAACTTTACATGGTAATAATATACATATTTTATTACATTTCATATGATTGTCATTTAACAATTTTCAACATTCAATAATCAAAAAATACATTAATAGTACAAGCATTGTGATTTTTCAACAAAAATAGAAATACTCAGTGCTAGATTTAGATAATTTTAAGTCCCGGAACACGCCCTAAATTAATTATTAATTTAATAGAAATAGTTATATATTTATAAAATAATTTAATGAATATTTCCGAAATACTGGAACGCCGTTCTGTCGCGTTCCGCCAGAAATGAAGCCCTGGAAATACCTATATATTTTAATATTTTGGTAACACCTAGAAATTTAATTATTTTGTCACAATGTGAAGTAGAATTTAATAGAAAATGAAAATCAGTATCAAATTTTGTTTTTCCAAGTTCACTTGTTAAAGGACATTCGATTAATAAATGAGATGTAGAAATAATTGCAGCACAATTTGAACATGGTTCTGGATTCTTTTTATAAATACATATGTGACTTAAATTAAAATGGCAAATTCGGAGTCTTGATAAAATAACTTGATGTTTTCTTTTGAAGTTGAAGAGGGGAAGAGGAGAAGAAGAATCTAGTAATGAATTCCTAACTTGAAGTAATTTTTAATATTTTTATTTCCATTTCAAATCCCATAGTCGTTATGCTGAAAATAGACGCTTTTTAAAGTCTGCAAGAGAACCAGAGATGGAGTTATTGAGTAAAGCAAGTTTAGAAGCTTTTTTGGAGAGGAATTTGCATCTTCATTCCCATTTATTCTTCCGTGGGAAGGGCGCCATGTAAGAAGGTAATTACAATTAGTTTGAGGCAAGGATACATGTTCTTGGATTTCTTTAATAAAAAGATTTTTTGATTGTTTATTTTGAATAGTAGATGTGACTGATAATGAATATGTTTAATTAACAAAATCCGATGAAATTCTATTTTGTAAAAAGAGATTTTAAGAGTATTTAGTATGCATTTATTACTCAAATCTTATATTTTTTAATCGCAGTTAAATCAAACTCAAAGAAATATTCAGTACCCACTTATTATTAGTTTATTCACTAAAAATTAAATTTATTACATTGTTTATTAAATAATTGTTGATACGGCGGTATCAGAGTTATGTCGGTATGCCGACACGAGAGTAATGTCGTGTACAAAATTAGAAAATATGAACGGACAAAATCAAATTAAACCAGTTAGAAAATTATGTAATAATATAATTGTAATAATTTATCACCAACAATTATATTTATTATTGCTGCTGTTTATCGAATAAAAGCTGTCTAGACTATGAGGGTTCTCGTTTGCGAACAGTCTCGAGCTATGAGGGTTCCGTGAGGGTTATTATAGTTGTTATGAAAGTTGCATGAGGTTCATTATTGGATACGAGACATTCAGGTAGGTAAAATAGTATTAAAGATCAGTTTCAAATAAAACTAACTGAAAAATATAGTACTCATTTATTAAAAATTAAACAAAAAAACTTTACAAAAATTAAATTTATAGGTGCTGTTTATTAAATAAATGTTGGCTGCATCAGTGTAATGCTGGCATGAAAGTCACTCGTGTTCGTGTAAAAGAAAGTAGAACAGCCCTCTTTAATGAATATCTGATTTTGTGAATGAATGTCTGAATTTCACTGATAAGTCTAAATATCGAAAAGTTCCAAAAGTTTAAAATGGACCCCAACATACTACTGCTCATACTATTAACAAGTGCTGTTTTCCCACTCCCTAATTTCTGTTTCTCTAATTTTCCAAACCTTTCCCAGAAATGTTTCTAATTCTTTCATGAAGTGAGACCTATTATCACTTAATATGTTCGGGACGAGCGTTACGTTTCTATGTTGGAAGGAATAGTTCCACATTCCTGTCCATTTTCCTTTCAATGTTTCTGTAGCATAGCAATTTAAAAGGATCTGAATTCAATTTTCCCAATCCCCGCAAAGCACACATGCCATTGCCATTCGAATCTTTCAATCTACGATGCATCTACCCCCATCCTCCCGGGAGTGGTAGCTCAGTGCATCAACTGATGTCACTGCAGCGCTTCTGACCGGGAGGTCCTAGGTTCGAGTCCTGACGGCAGGATTTTCGACACTAGCTTTTCAGCTAGGTCGAATTCAGTCGCTGTCTGGAGGGGAATTCTAGCGGCCGGCTGCTCAGATCGGTAGTTTTCCGTGGTTTCTCCGATCAGCACCAGGCGAATTCCGGTGCAGTACCCTATCAAACCGGTCACGGACCGCGCGCGATCTTTCCTCCTTCTTCCTTGTCCTATCCTCTCCCATTACACTCACACTCACACTAACATGCACTACACTACCACATATTCCAAGAGACCGGACCCGGCTGGGGCGGTGCCCCGCTGGTGGGAGAGTTCTGGTTAGGGGGAAACCCCGCTAGCGGACGGTAGGTCGGCGCCGGATCTCGCCATCCGGCGGGGGATGATCACCGCCATCTCCCGAGAAAAAAGCATGCACTACACTAACGGGACTAATGACCAAAGCAGTTGACGTGTCCGGAAACACGAAAAAGTCAATCAATCAAAAAATACCCCCATCCCTAAACCAACCCACCCTTGCGTTCTGTCTAAGTGGAACTTTCGTAACCCCTTACCGGACTCGTGCGAATTTGTGCCACTAGCGAGCGTTTTTCGTCCGTTGCTGCCAGGATATCTTGCTCTTCAATATCCGAAAGTCCATCGCAATAACCGTTCTCTCTCCAGCCATTACCATATTCCCAACCATCTCCGGAAGTAGGTCTACCAAACCTGAGCGTTCTAGTAACGTTTTAACTTTATAAGACCAGTAGCGCTGTTCGCTTTTCTGTAATTGCATTCTGAAACACCAATGTACGATGGCGGCTCCACACATTCGTTATTCGGCGAACACCGAACCACCGCTCGCCGAATCCCGAGGAGTGTGGATGAGTTGCTTGCTATTTGCCGAGTGACGAACATTCGGTGTTCGCCCTATCACCGCGTGTCGGTCTTTTGGACACATCACAGGCAGCGAACATTCGCCGAACACGACAGCTGCTCGGGATTGGACTCACTGCGAATGCCGAATGTTTGGAGCCGTCTTTAGCGTGTCAGCGTCTTTACCTGCTAATCTACTCCAAAGCTTAATGGGTTTCGTTTTAAAATCTTTCTACATTGCTATACTGCCGACCTCTATTAAGAGACTCCGAGAATTAATTTGTAATGTAATTCGATCCTTGCTACTAGATCTATCCTATTCACTCCCCAGATTGCCGCCCCGTAAGTTTTAGCTGGGAGAACTAGCCGTTTAAACATTGTAAGGCACACTTCCGATAAACTGCGCACTGTCAAACGATTTCTTTGAGCGCAATTCTTCCTTTACTTTTAACCGCCACCATGTAACTGTTTCATCCCTCGTTCATGGAAAATTTTGCACTAAGATACGAAAAGGTTTTGACACAGTCGAGATCATTCTACGCATAATACCATTTCTTTTTGTTAGTTCAAAAATCATTCTTGAATACAACAATTTTCTGTTTTTGATTATTTACTTTAGCCTTCATGTCTCACTTTTCTACGATATTTAAGCTTCTCTGAAAGCTCTCAATTGTTTTCGAACATAGAACTAAATCATCAGCATACAATTAACTTCCTAATTACCTAAAGCCTTTTCAAAATCTTCAAAACTGAAAAATAAATGGCCTCTTTTCTGTAAAAGCGAATGTTTTACTAGTGAATATAACACAAAGATATTGTTGGTTGTCGCAAAGCCCCTCCTAAAACATTGCTGCAGTTTTGAGATTTTACTGTATTTTTCTGCTCATTCACTCAGTCGAACGTTCATAATTTTACAGAACAATTTGCTTAGCATTAATAAAAGACTAACGCCACGATAACTTTCTGTAGTACGAGTTTGTACATCTCTCATGCACTCATGCTAACGTAACTGTCAAGCCAGCCTGACAGCATTTATGTCTATAATAGTAATAATTTTCATTTTTGGGTAATAGATAAGTGTAGAATAGAATTTGTCTATTTCTTTTCATTTGAATGTGCTCATTCCCACCTTTTTAGATTCCATACACGAATTACTTTCTTGCCTGCTTAACTCTCATCCCTGCATATTAAATAAACAGTAAAAGTAAGAAATTTAAGTTTTCTATATAAATTAAGTAATTACTACTTAATTTTTCAACTGCTTTTATTTCAACCCTTTCCTACTTTCCATGGGACGTACTTGAATGAGTGGCATGCCAACATAACCTTCATGCCTGCTTAACAATATTTATTTAATAAATTCAACAGTAATAAAATTAATTATTGAGTAATACCGTAGTAATAAATGAGTACATAATTTTCCAATAGGTTTTATTTGGTTACACCCGTTCAATTTTTCTCTTAAAATTATTGTAAAATTCACGACCATGATGCGGAATTAGGAAATTTAATTCACGGATTTTGGTAAGAGTCAGCAGAAAAATTAAAACGTTACTTTGCCGACATTTCTGAATATTTTGTTCAGTCCGCAAGGCTTACTTGTAAATATCCGCAATTCTTTAGTAACCCCTAAAGATGGAATAAAAGTATTCCGAAATGTTGGCGAACTAATGGTTTACATTTTCTACTCACTCCAACCAAATCCTATGAACTACATTCCCTATTTCTTTCATAAGTACAAAATGCCTATCATACCGGCGCGACTTGTCATTCAAGCATTACTACGTTTTCAAATAAACGGCCAGGGTAATAAATTTAATTTTTGGTAAGAAATATTCCAATTGTTTTTACATAATAGTTCTGTAGTGGTTGGGCCAGCATGACTCAGCTCGTGGGGGGACGCAGGTACACGCAAACCGCCGGAGCAATGAGTGTGCTGAAGGTAAGGAGTGGGGCTTGTGTTGGAGAAGGGAGAAAAAGAGAAAGGGATTATGGAGAAAGGGAATTTAGTTTTGTTTGTTCCAAGCATGGTGAACGATGGACACTTGTAAAGTAGTTGGTGACAATGAGTCACCAAAAGATGAAAGTGTTCAATTCCCACTGTTCAATGTTGTATTAACTTAAAACTATGACACAATATATTTAAAGATTAATCATTTTTACCGCATCCATGATATCTAAAGAACAAAATATTTTGAACTTTTTGTTCAAATTCATTTCTCTTTTTTGCATCTTTTTATTGCTCTTTTAGAAGAGTTAAATATAAAAGTGAGCCGACCTGAATGGGCAAGGTGTCTAAGAGCATGTACCGATTCAATGCTTGGGTGTGAAGGGTCACGGTTTCAAATTCAAGGAGCCGTGACATCAGCCAAATCGATTGCGAAATATCAAAGAAAATTCGCTGAACAGTTTAGCCACTAGCAGTGTACGCAGACGGACGGACAGACAGACGGACAGACGTTGTGTCCTCATTCAATTTTGCGGTATCCAGGATCCACAAAACATGGATTCTCGCTATACGTGTTAGAGGATTTTTTTCTAAATTTATCAACTGGATTTATCCATTTAGTTCCTTATCAAGGCCTTGTAATAAAAGTATTTCTGTCGAAAATTCACTTTTCTCGCGCATTAGTTTATAACTTTCTTTCTACTCCGTAGCGAGAAAGTAAAAATAAAGAGAAATAACAGAGGAAAAGGCGAAAATGATTAATGTAGAGAACAAAGAAGAATGGGAATTGAGTGTAACCTATCCCTGGAAATATAATATTGTTAGCAGTGCCGGAATTAGACAATTTTGGGCCTGGTCCAATGCTAAAACACAGTCCCCCCCCTGAAAAATGAAAAATGTGAGAAAATTAAAGATATGAATGTATTTAGTGAACAAAAAATACACTTTTTACGGTGATCTTAAAGCTCTAAAAAATGTGTTGTGTTTAGATAGCTTTTGATAAAATTACTGGTTTAATAGATGAAATAATAAATATGAATTTCAGTAGAACCTATTGCAATATTAGCGTCATTTTACTCACTTTATAGGGTTCTACCTTAAAAGTAATGCCTAGTATAACATTTAAAGTAAATTAATTGAAAATTATTAATTCATATTAAATTAAATGATTAATTCCGAAAAAATTAATTCCTTCGAACAGCTGACGGACTCCAAAATCACTATCTTCAGTCGCTGGGCTTTATGACCAAATGCAGCTCTACATTTCTGACAAGGAAACGCACACCTCCATAGACTCCATGAAGAGTACGTGAGAAAAATATTGAGAACAGCACAGCAGAAAGGGTTATAGATCGTCTCGCGGCTGGACAGCGATAGGCGTGGATGGTACAGAAAGGGAATACGAAGATTTAAAATTCAATACGAAGATAGGAAAAGGCCAGGAGAGGTGGCTTAAGGCGTTAACTGACGTCACTGCAATACCGCTGACCAGGAGGTCCTAGGTTCGAGTCCCGACAGCGGCTGGATTTTCGACACTAGCTACATAGTTAGGTTGGATTCAGTTACTGTCTGGAGAAGAATCCCAGCGACCGGCTTCTCTGATCGGTAGTTGTCCGTGCTTTCTCCAGGGGAACGCCGTAGCAGTATCCTAACGAAATGGCCATCGACCACGCGCGATGTTTCCTTCCTCTTCCTTGTCCTATCCTCACCCGTTACTTACACTCACACTTACATGCTCTAAACTACCTCACATGCCGGGAGACCGGTTGGGGATCTTAGAGTTTCTCCCACATGGGGCGGTGCCCACTGGTAGGAGACTCGTGGTTGGGGAAAAAACCTTGTTGGGAAGGTCGGCTTCAGATCTCACCATCCAGCAAGGGAAGATCACCGCCACCTCCCGAGGAATAAACATATGGGATTAGAATCTGGAATATTCCCCGCTCAATCTAGCTCAACTGATATTTACTGATTCTATACTCAACTGATTCTATACTGCATACACTACACTGAGATCTAAAAACGAAAATGATAATTTTAAAATAATAATTGATTGATTTTTTCGTGTTTCCGGGCGCGTCAACTGCTTCGGTCAGTAGTCCCGTTAGTGTAGTGCATGTTTTTCTCGGGAGATGGCGGTGATCTTCCCCCGCTGGATGGCGAGATCCGGCGCCGACCTACCGTCGGCTAGTGAGGTTTCCCCCTAACCAGGACTCTCCCACCAGCCGGGATAAGCTCTAAGCTCCCGACCGGTCTCCCGGAATATGTGGTAGTGTAGTGCATGTTAGTGTAAGTGTGTGTGTAAGGGGAGAGGATAGGACAAGGAAGAGGAAGGACAGATCGCGCGCGGTCCGTGGCCCGTTTTGGTAGGGTACTGCTCCGGCATTCGCCTGGTGTTGATCGGAGAAACCACGGAAAACTATCGATCAGAGCAGCCGGCCGCTAGAATTCTCCTCCAGACAGCGATTGAATTCGACCTAGCTGAAAAGCTAGTGTCGAAAATCCTGCCGTCAGGACTCGAACATAGGACGTCCCGGTCAGAGGCGCTGCAATGTAAATATTAAATGAGATACATTTAAAATAATGTATTTGCGTACTTTTAATAAAATGAAAAGAATACATCAAAATGGCGTTATGTCATGTTATTCAGGGCATGTAGAACTATCCGTACAAAAAGAAAAAAATTGGAGCCCTCTTTTGTGAAAATGTTATTTGAGCATTTCTGAAAATGCGTAAGTTTGAGCTCATTTCACAGAAAACTTTTGCATTTTGAGAAATTTCATTAGAAATCATATAAATATGTTCTCATATAAAACTCTAATTTTAAAGAACATGTTTTATTAGAAGAAAAAATCTCTGCCTTCAATATCTGTCTTAAGAAGACGGACGCCAAAATTTGGAGCTACTTTTGAGAAAACTTTGAAATGGTCCTTGGGACTTCCTGTAAATCGGTTAAATTAATACACCGGTTTCAAATGCATAGGGACGCGACATCTTCAAAATCGATTGGTGATTATTGATTTTGGTAAAAATCCTGGTGACTGTTTAACTGCTAGCTTTGGTCACAGACACAGACGTTTTACATAACCAATTTTTCGGTCAAGGTCCCCCTACAGGTCTGACTACATTACATTTTAAAGAAAGTAATTTACTATGTATAAGAACAAGATATATCCAATCTTTCGTTTCCAGGGCCTGGCAAAAAATGTTCTATCGAAAAATAGTAGGTTTTTCGCTGCAGCATTGCATACCTCTCTCTACACTACGTATGTAGTATGCGATAAAGTAAAAATGCCTTTTTTCAAACGATTCTAACGAATTTGTTTACTCTATTGTGGAAACGGTTTATATAAAATCGACATCGAAGATTCAGGTATCAATTCAAGAATTTTCATTATTTGATTGATTTTCGTGGAAGTATACGGCGATATCCTAAAAAACAATATGCATGATCAGATAGTCATTGTATTTATTTACGCCCTCGGTGTTTCATGAGTTTAACTTCCTCAACGGGATTTTTTTATAATTAATTTTTTATAATTTATTAATATGTGTAAGAATTGCGTATGTAACACCCCAAAATAATAGGGCATTGCTATCAAAGTTGCACACAAAGTCGAGATTTTATAAAACTAATTCAGAAGTTATATAATTTTGTAGTGTTTCACAAAAATACTTTTGCGAGGGAGAGGTACGGACTACTCTCCCGAACATAGTTATTTATTTATTTATTTATTTATTTATTTATTTATTTATTTATTTATTTATTTATTTATTTATTTATTTATTTATTTATTTATTTATTTATTTATTTATTTATTTATTTATTTATTTATTTATTTATTTATTTATTTATTTATTTATTTATTTATTTATTTATTTATTTATTTATTTATTTATTTATTTATTTATTTATTTATTTATTTATTTATTTATTTATTTATTTATTTATTTATTTATTTTACGTCAAAAAGCAGTTAAAAACTGCGTATGACGTGCTATGAGAGAAGTGAATTGTGTGCACATTTTCAAAATTCTGTGATCCCTACACTAAGTCATATACTACTTAAATTGTATAGTTATGTATTGTAATCAAAGATTTATGACTATATAACTGAATATCTTCGGGAAATAAGTTTGTAATATTATAACGAACGCAGAATTTAGTTCAAAATAGTTGCAACAGGGTTTGAAAAACCTTACAAAGTGACTGTGCCCTAATGTGGTGTATTTTTTTTCGAATATTATATTCCTGATAAAATATACTAACGTTTCCGTACTCCCAATTTTATATCATTCCTGAAAAACTAACCTTTTGCATTTTATATTCTTTTTCCCGGAGGTATTTAATTATAAAAATTACATTTTAACAGATTTTGCTATATTTCTAGTAAGTTAAGTAAAAGCTTTTTTCAACCCCGATTCTATAATTTTTTAATTAGATGGTTTCAGTTCGTTGTGCAACGGTAGTCATGATATAGTTTCATTTAAAACAGATATTTTATCAATTCATTAGCGTCATTCTAGTATATATTGCATTTCATTGAGGTGACCTAGGACCAGTAAAATGCGCCGTCCGACCAAAATGCTAAAATTTTGAGCTGAAGTGAATCAGACATAATTAATACCGCTAAATTACTTTAAAGTATAGAAATTATTACTGTAAACAAGTCCAAAAGTTGTCTTTAGTCCTGGAAAAAGTGTAGTATGAAACTCGTTTTAATCAGTATTCGTATGAAATTTGCTGGCATGCGCTCGTTCCTCACTATTCGTGGTGGAAATATATGGGCGGGTTCCTTCGGTGCACCGATTTTAGCTGGTTCTGCGCGTCACCAGTTTGCGTCACAAACCACGTGACCACAGCACGGACTTCGTTTGAAAAGCAAGATCACACGCTGGCCGCCATGTTGCTTGGAGAGCGAGAAGTGTTGAGAAACATTTTGAAAGTGGTACAATGTTTTCAACAGTAACCAACCAAAACTAACTCGAAAGTGTACAAGATGCAATATTTAAAATAAGTGTTTCATAAATATGTTTCAATGTCTAGCAACGAAGTGATAATTTTGGAATCTAGCTGCATTTAGAATTCTCGCTAATATTGTGACGCAATCTGCTGTCTAAAGCTCATTGGCTGAAGTCGTCCCCCGTCACCTAGTAATATTACTTCGTTCTCGTGTGTTCTTCCCATCGTTCCATCATCGTTTCACTATACACAATTAATAAAAACGTATAATTCGTATAAATTATTAATTAGGTTGATAACGTACCCTGGCGAGATGTAAGAACTAAGTAAATTGTATAAATATTCCACATATCTGATGTTTGAAACTTTCCTCGGAGTGAGATTCATTAGTGATTTATTATTTGCGGGAAAGAAATTATGTAAAATAATGTATATGATTGTTATAAATCATGGCAACAAATATACTTCATGCATTGATTGAGTTTTTTTTTTTTAAGTTCCCATCCCTTGAATAAAAAATATGAAATATTTGGTATTCTTAATTTTTTTTATTTTAAAAAATGCCTATTTCGATATTCAATACAATAAATAATAAATATATATTTGTTAAGTCATAATTACTATTTGTCACACATTACAGCAAAGGCTGGAAAATTTTCTCTTTACCTTTAATGAAATTGATTTAACTTGAATGTTACTTGAATAAGTTCTATCGCACGAGATAAGCAATTGTGAGAATTCCCGTTTCCATCGGTCCGTTAAGATTAGAGGCTATTATTCAGACGATTTTCTTCCAAACTGATATTCTCTTATCGATCTACATGAACTCAAAGGCTCTGCGAGTTCTAAACGGATTTTTAAAGCTGTTTTACATGATGCCTCAACAACATATTTAAACTGCGCCAAATTTGTATTTAACTTTCCCCCATGTAAAAGAAAACACATTTAAAAATGGCGTTGATCTCATCTTCATTGAAATCTGTTAATTTTTGAAAATAGCAAAAGTTCACATTTTTTGGCATCTTCCTGCACCTGCAAAATTGACGACGCAGATTTTTTTTCCTATCCATTTTCTTCGTTAAAAAGAGACCTAGAAATAGTGTCATGTACAACATTTCGAAAATATTTGTAGTTTTCATGCGATTTTGCCCGCAAAATAGGCAATTTTTAAACAATTATTTTTTCCAAAAGGCTCGATATATTTTTCTTAATTTATTTCATGTATGTAACGAAGGTCGGTAAAAAACTGTCGCTGATCTGATTTCCGGCTAATATTCAATACTTTCGAAAATTCCAAAAAACTATCTTCCAAAACCACAATATTGATGATAGAGATATTTTGTTATAAAAATTATAAAATATATTCAAAAATTAGATATTTAACTAAGATCATGTAGACTTTTTTTTTTAAAAAAGCTATCAGTTTTCGCGAACTTTTTCCTTGAATTTAATGCAATTTATGAAAAAATCTCAAAAATTGCTCCAAGTGTTTTCCTCTGATAGAAAAAAGTAGGTTTAAAACGTGGCAGATCTCTTTTTCATTTAATTCTCTGCATTTTCGAAAGTTAGAAATAATGAGAGAATGTAGGTGCTTTGCATTACAATATTTCCGCTTTACTACGTACGAAGTCAGGCGGGAGAGTAAAAGTTGTTAAATCTTGTTCCTATGAATAGAAATAAAACTTCCTCTAACACGTGTTGTGGTCAGAATTCACGTTTTGTCTCCTTCATGGCGAAAAATTAATTGACAGGGAAACGTGTGTCAACCTGCCCGTCCGTGCTCAATGCTAGTGCCCAAACCGTTAGAGAATTTTCTCCAGAATTGATATTTCTCTATAGATTTGGACGAACTCGAGTCCCCGCACGTTTGAAACGAATATTTTATTTATTTATTTATTTATTTATTTATTTATTTATTTATTTATTTATTTATTTATTTATTTATTTATTTATTTATTTATTTATTTATTTATTTATTTATTTATTTATTTATTTATTTATTTATTTATTTATTTATTTATTTATTTATTTATTTATTTATTTATTTATTTATTATTTATTATTATTATTTATTTATTTATTTATTTATTTATTTATTTATTATTATTATTTATTATTTATTATTTATTTATTTATTTATTATTTATTTATTTATTTATTTATTTATTTATTTATTTATTTATTTATTTATTTATTTATTTATTTATTTATTTATTTATTTATTTATTTATTTATTTATTTATTTATTTTGCTTTTCTGTTACATTATTTGGAAGTGACAATACATGGACGAAAAGAGGCTTTAAAGCAGTTGAGTATACATTAATTGTTTGCACAAATTCATGTAAACGCACAATTACACGAGGGGCGATCAGGAAGTAATGCCTCTCATATTTTTTCTCCAGAAATATTTATTGGAAGAACCTGAAATTTGCACACAATATTAATAAAAAATTGCACACAATGGTTATTTTACTGGCTCTATTTTTCCACATAAGTTTCAGCGACATGTGCAACCTTGCGCCAACGTCAAGCAAGGGCGTACATGCGTTGCCCATACCAAGGGTTTTCCTGACGGCGGCGTCGCCTTTCCTTCACTTCGAAGCATCTTCAACCTTTCCTCCACGAATCGCGTTTATCAGTGGCTCAAAGGGATGGAAATCGGAGGGGCTGAATACTCTATGGTGGATGGGGAAGCACAGCCCAACCCATTTTTGTCGGCGCTTCTCTTGTTGCAACACTTGTGTGTAGGCGTGCGTTATCCTGCAAGAGAAAGCTTTGCGCACAATTTTTCTGGGATGTAGCTCACGGGAAATGCTTCTTTAGGGTATTCAGAGTGTTGGTGTAAGAATTTGAATTGATGGTACTGCCTTTGGGCATAACCATTGTCCGAAGCTCTAACTCGTTTATCCAAACGTCCAATGATAAAGAAGGATTTTCCTAAAAACGAGCCAAAGTGACAGCTAGTGCTGGCAACATAACTGAAGGCTCTGTGGTCGTTGTTCCCTCCAGCCCATTAGACTCCCTTCCCGCATCCGTTCGTTTGCAGTTGGCTAACTTGTAAATGAATTGTAAATAACTTGTAAATGGCTTCGACGCTTCCTTTTGTGATGTCCTCGTCCAACAAAAATATAGTGTGCCGCGAGAAATAATTGAAATTAGGAAATGCAGTGTTATGTGCTCTTCTGTAAAGATTCTTTCTTTGTATAAACATAACATCGAATTTACTTTTTGTGTGATAAATATTATGTTTACTTTAAAACCGAGACTTGAATGTGAGTCGCGTACTGGTGCACGTTTCCTGTTTTTCTGTCCTGTTGTGTGTCGAGCTGTGATTAAGAGCTTTCTATGTACATTCGTCGCAGTTTTCTTTTACTGATTGTGAGAGCATGTTAAGAGATTTTACACATACGTAATTAAATTTAAATAATAATTAAATTTTTCCCGGACTCGCGTACGTGCGTATACCTCAGCGAAACTCTTACTTCTTCATGAGGATGTTTTCACAGGAGCCATTAGCACTTTACGATGGGGCTGGTTGAACAGCTGTCGCGGCGGAGGAATACTTCCCTGAATTACATGTGATGTTCACTTGTTTAGCGAACTGTCACTTTGGCTCGTTCGAAAATCCTTCTATACTTATTTAACCATCACAACTGGTTATCGATGGTTAGTAATTCCAAGAAACAACAATGTACATTATCTTTGTAAAACGAGATGGAAATAAATATTATTATTATTATTATTATTATTATTATTATTATTATTATTATTATTATTATTATTATTATTATTACTTCTGGGAGTATACCCCAGCTTCCTCGAACCAGAGACGGTAACGTTATGTGCGACGGCTAAGTGGTAGGTATGTAGTATACAGACTTGACAATAGAAGATAAGATGATAAGCATTGTTTTTGAAAAGAGATGAAGTTCGCCTGAAATGAATAAAATTAAATGTAAAGCCCCCTGCGCTTCAGGGCAGGGGCGTTGCTCATGGACCAAAGCGTATTGCGCCAGCCACGACTGGCCAATGTAAAAGAGAGTACGATTGATTGCTTTTTTCGTGTTTCCGGGCGCGTCAACTGCTTTGGTCATTAGTCCCGTTAGTGTGGTGCATGTTTTTTCTCGGGAGATGGCGGTGATTTTCCCCTAGCTGGTTGGCGAGATCCGGCACCGACCTACCGTCGGCTAGTGGGGTTACCCCCTAACCAGAACTCTCCCACCAGCGGGGCACCGCCCCATCCGGGACGAGCTGTAAACTCCCGACCGGTCTGCCGGAATATGTGATAGTGTATGTTAGTGTAAGTGAGTGTGTAAGGGAAGAAGATAGGACAAGGAAGGGGATGGACAGATCGCGCGCGGTTCGTGGCCCGTTTGGTAGGGTACTGCTCCGGCATTCGCCTGGTGTTGATCACAGAAACCACGGAAAACTACCGATCAGAGCAGCCGGCCGCTAGAATTCTCCTCCAGACAGCGACTGAATTCGACCTAGCTGACAAGCTAGTGTCGAAAATCCTGCCGCCATCAGGACTCGAACCTAGGACCTCCCGGTCAGAGGCGCTGCAGTGGCATCAGTTGATGCACTGAGCTACCGCTCCCGGTCAAGAGAGTATGTATACACACAAATATTACTATCTATCTATCTATCTGTATATATATATATATATATACAGATAGATAGATAGATAGTAATATTCTATATATATATAGACACACACACACACACACACACACACACACACACACACACACACATACACCTGACGACAGCAGAGGTGTCATACATTGCACACAAGCGTTTGTGAATTTTCACAAGTTTCCTTCTCCGCAATGAGAAAGTCAATCACAACTCGCTGTTTGTAACGTACGTCATCTTCAGCAGCCATTTTAACAGTTCGTTAAGGAACTGCCATCTGTATAAGAGACTTGAAATCTGTCTGAAACACTCTTCGTTCGCTCACGCTGGAAACATGAAACTTTGAAGGGCTAACAACGACAACTGTCTACCATTATTATGGGATGAAGGGGAAAATGAGGGGCATTACTTTCTGACCGACCCTCGTATATTCTTGGGATCATTCTCAATATGCGAGGCGGCAGTCACGATGATTCAGCCCACCACAGTGTTTTGTTTACGTTCCATGGCAAAGTCGACTTTGCCGTACGCCAGACCCGCCCAATGCCTGCTTCCGCGGGAATTCTGAACTTACTAGCCAGGCGACTGCGAAATGCTAGTAGTGTCTGCTACTAGCTAGCCTGCTCGTGCTAGCCCGCTCGTGGCACATAGCAAAGTCGCTAGCCTTTCACCACTGAGGTCCGTGTTCGATTCCCGTCGTCTCATGTGAAATTTGTTCCAACAAAACGAGTTTGGCTGCTTCACAAGGGCTAGTCCAACCCTTGTGAAGTGTCCTAAACCCCACCACTATCCTTATTCCTTCCCAATTCTGGCCGCTGGGTAGTGACGCAGGAGCGTGTAGCAGAAGGCGCGTACGCGGAGATGCTACCTGGCGGGCCTCTTGACCACTGACTGCGACGTAACATGGCATGTTAGTAATAGAGGATTACTCCCCAATACTGCACATAAATGGAGGATTACTCCCCAGCGCAAAGCGCTCAACGCTCCTTAAGGGGCTTGGAGACGCCTTGCGTCAAGTTGTAGACGCAACAAATACCTCGGAGAACACTTCGGAGATGTCTGTGTGTAGAGGGGAGGAGGGGTAGACAGCTTTGCAGGGAGAGGAGTAGCCTGCCATTTCAAAGCGAAGACAATGCGCCACGTAGATTGAATGCATGGATGTCAAATGCAGCGAAATCCATTCATGCTGGGAAATTTGCCCACTTATTGAAATTGGTAATTACTAGTAGTAATTACTTTGCAGCTACAAGGGCCATAATTCGCTTCCGCGGGAAGCATGTTTGTTCTGCATTGCTATGTAACGACGTATTTTCCCTTTTGTTTATGATCATTGGGACTCTTAAACAATATTTTAAAGCAGTGGACTTTAAAAAAATATTATTGAACTCAAACAAAAATTTACAATTTAATAATTGATTTTTCATCATGAATGATATAATTTCTCAATACTAGTAGAAGCAAACAATGATACCAACGAGCAAACCTTTCTGTCAATATGCTAGGGCAATCACGAGATTATGAGTTTTCTTTAATTGAATGTAAAGGGCCCAATCTCCTTTATACTATACCGTAAACGTTTACGAATAGGGTTTGTTGATTTTATATAAAAAATTATGTACTCTTGTTAGAAATTAAAGCAGAAAGTAATCATGATTTTTTAAGAATAAGATTTTTGCTTTGATCGAACCTTCTTATTCAATTAAATGTAGTTAATGACAATAGTTCATTAGTCATCTTTAAACAAAAATTATTCAAATATTACAATTTCGGCTTTAGCATGATACTGAATTTGTGATTACATCGTCGCAAAGTGAATTACATAATCAGCCCTCCAAGCAATTAAAATACTTAATGTCCAAATAAAAATATATGAATGTCTAATTCCTTGTAGGTTCATATTTCTCATTGTCAACTAATGACAACAAACATTTCCAATGAAATACAAAGGGCAATATTACTTTCACTGTATGTAACAGTTCGTCATATTCTCGCCGATTGCTCTTTCAATTTACGCGGTACGGTTGGAATTGCATATTCTCACTGGTGGTCCTCACTCCTAGAATCCCCACCCTTCCGCATTTGCACTCGAGTGGGTCGTACGTGGCTTCGGTGATGGTTCCGTACTTCCTCCTGCTCTCTCTAACCTATTCTTTCTTTACTCTGTCCATTAAATAAGTGTTATTTTAAATGCTAGCCTTGATATGTGCGTTACGGAGTACCATCGTAGACAATTTTATAATTACGTCGTGAGGGCGCGGACTGATCCTCTACAGGAAATCAAAGCAATAATTATTATTATTATTTTATGAAAAAGGAGAGGAAATCATCAATAACCCAGTTTTCATGTAAATATCAACGTTCTGCCATTCATTGCCCCTTTCCTCAGTGATCTTGCTAATAAAACAGAACACAATAAAAAAATTCCTTACGTACTATTGCAATTATATCTACATGCATCATACATTTACCTCCATTTTCATCCTAACTTCTTTAATTAATTATTTATCTAACGATAACGAAATTCAATAAACAAAACTTATTCTGACGTATTCATTATTAAACAAAATCGTAACATTCTATTTCCACTAACTTACTATTTATTACTTCTTCCTGTGAATCAAATTTATAATATTTTATTGCATTAATATTTCATTTGCTCAAAAACCGTTTTGCGTGAATAAAATTTATAATACGATCTAATCTGTTAAATTTCTTTTACTTACAGGAAATGTTTGCGTGAATGATTTCCATAATATTCTATTTGTTAATATTTCTTTTATTCGATAAAATATTTTGCGTGGCCACGTCTTAAAAGAATTAAACTAAAACACATATCTTAGCCTTCCCATATTAGCTCCAATGTAGAATCAATTAAAATGTTAATAAGTACTTGCCTTTCGATGCACTCAGCGATCATGCTCTGCACAATTCCATTTTCTCCTTTCAGCACAGTTTTTGTTTATCTACCGTTAATTAATTAAATTCGCGTAGTCAACATATTCCAAAAACAAAGTTATGCTACACCGCATTTTACATTAACATTACAAAAAAACACCAAAACAATTCGACTCTCATGAGAATCTACGTCGCGGCCCGCTACCCACGATATTCAGTAGCATTCTGACTAATTTTTCCATCTCTCGTTTCACTAAAACAAAACAGGCTTTTCTTTGCTTATTTTTGCTAATTAAAATTCACTAATTCCTTGTAATTGTCTTTCTACAACGCATAGTGGTTTTTGTTGTCATCTACCCGTTTCACAATTAATTTCACTGTTCTTCCCTTTAACATTTTTTTTTAAATTCAACACGTTTTTCACTTATTCTCTATACGCCATTTTAAACAGATGACCGTCTGTCCTTCTTCGTTAATATTTCTACAAGTTTTTAAATTTATTAAGATTTCGAATTTCTATTTTGTGACATGCCAGCCGTCACGAAAATACGCCTTAAATTGTTTACAAGCATTTCAAAGTCCGTTTTGGATCTTCCGCTTCGGAATATTATTAAAAATTTGCCGAAATATGATATGGTGGAACTTAATTCATCTGTTTATTTTCACTGTTTTTTATGAAAATCCCATGTTATTTCCTAATAAATTATAAACAATGTGACGCGTCTGATCGGACCGTCACACTTCTGAGTTCAGAGAAAGCACAAAACTCTGTGCGGACCTGCCGTACGCTCACCGCGAAATAACTCTTTCCAATCAATAAGCAATGAAGGCAAGCACTAGTTTCCATGCGTGAGTGCTGAAAAAAACGAACTTTTGCTTTAGCTCCACGCAGGGGGGAGCAGATGGTCGCAAGATCTGGGGTTCTAGGTGGAGACCACTCGGCATGAGAGACCCTTGGCGGTACTCATGTCGTTAGCTTCAAGGTGGAGGCAGTGAGTACGCGATGCTAAGCTCGGGTTCGCTTCGCCCAATACCGCCCAAAGGCGTCGACCTCGGGGCGGTATTGGGCGAAGGACTATCCTCAAAATGCTACGGATCCCACATTTAAGTCCAGATAGGGAGAATGAACTCCCTGGCAGGTTGCCTAGGTTCCGGCGGTACTTACGTCAATAGCTTCAAGATGGAAGCAGAGAGGAGATATGTTGGGGGCCCAGACTCCCGGGTCTTAGCCCGGGTGACCTCCAGTTGGACACTTGGTTTTATTGTGGTTGTGACCCGATACTCTGGGCGTACAGAAGGGACTTGTCCAGGCGCAATGTGAGTGTCACGTTGTTTCGACTCGAGTACTGGCCTGGAATTGAAACTCTCGAGTTGGCAGGGCGGCCCGACCCAGGCATTGAACTTGGGCTGGTATCTACGTTCTGGCGGAACTCGGATAGCAGTCAAAAGGAGTACATGTGCGTCTGCGGGGAGGCTAACACCCACGTCCTCTCTCCGGGGAGAAGTCCCTCTGGTGGAACATAAGGTGCGGGTTAATAAAGGACACTACCTCTTCTTTAGCTAGATTTGTTGCTTCGTTGTTGATGCAACGCGTCTCTTAACCCCTGTTGTGCGTTGAGCGCTTTCTTCTGGAGTAATCCTCCGTTACTGAGTAATTACTATACTGAATTACTAGATTTGTCAAGTCTCGTCACGTCGCAGTCAGTGCATTTTATCCCTTCGGTCAGGGACTCGACGCCGTTAGATCCCGGGGTTTCCGGCCGGTCACCCGACCAGGAACCCGCGAGTCTCGAATTCGCTTAACCTTCGTGACCACGGAGCGTAGTAAACGAATTCGGCTAGCGCCGCCGGCCTAGATATGATAGAAGTACAGCCGGGGTGGTTGATATTTTGTTACCAATGCAACAAAAATCAATTATTTAATCAACCGGCGAAAATAATTTTTCTGTATTTCGGGATCGAAAATGACTAATTTCTAATGTGGCTGTCCTCGCATTGTGAAGAGATGAATATTGGTCAGACCAAAAGAAAACTGAAAGAAAGTATAGGTGAACACAGACGTAACGTTAAAGAAATTAATGAAAGACAGAACTCCATTGCTAAACACAGAATTTCTACTAATCATAAAATTAATTTTGAAAATCCGACAATATTGGCCATAGAACCGCAGAAGAATTTGAGGGTTGTGCTTGAAACTTTGTTTATAAAACCAATAAATCCATATATTCAATAAGAGTCGAATAAATTTGCATATATTTATAATAGTGCCCCACAAAAATTAAACCAATATTGCTAATAGATTATATACAAAATTTCCAAATTAATGGAACATTTTTTTGTATTAAGCACGCCAGCCCTCTCCACTTTTCTTTAACGGAATTCCTTCTCCAGCCATCACAGCATTTGTGTCTGAAATGGTGTTCATGTAACATGGGATGTTCGCTAGCTCTAATATTGAAATTGTGGGTATGATTCCTAAATGTGATGCGAGTTCCCTTCAGTTTCCTTTGCATCTCAAGGTGAACAAAAGCAGATACATGTATAACACTTCATTTAAAAACAATCAGTCATTTAAATGATTATTTTGTACTTATGTAGATTTAATTACAATAGATCTTGATTTGATTGAGAGTAATTTAAAGCGTTTTAAATTGTTTACTAAATTTTAATATGTATTAGCATTGCAGTAAATATAATCTACTAATCACTATTTCCTACTGTATTATTTGTACGTACAACCATAACGAATTGATCACTAGAGTGAATTTACAATGACAATCATACTAGCATCCTATTTTAAATAATACATTCTGATAAGATGTATGATTCAGATAAGTATTGGGAGTTAAATAATATTGCCCCCAATGCTGAATTTTGCAGGGAACTTGTGGGAAAATGTAATGGAAAAACTATATTCAGTAAATGTATAACTATTCTTTATTTTTTAATATACACTTCAAACCAACATCAAGTCAATGAACGAGAAACAGGAAGAAGGAAAAGACATTTTAACAATTGCAATAAGAAATCTATATGTATACGATCATGTCCTCGTAGTTTTAAAATTCAATATTCACAGAAATGTACGTATGAAAATATATTGCAAATACACATTTAAAATATATTGTCCCTATACTGTGTAATGCCTAGAGCCCGGAAGTTCACAAATTTATTTTACCGAAAATATGTAGTCAAAAGGCATTTATTTTTTTACTAATATGGCATACCTTTTTAGACTGAGGCATTTATTCTGGTTAAAGAACGGGTGAAAAAAGGTATGTAACAACAAAAAATTACATTTAATACAAATTATCGTAAGAAATTAAAATTATACACATTTTTAATCGACTGAAATGTATATTAGCACTTACGTGAAAGAAAACGATATTGTCTATTTTGTTTCCACAAGGATATCTGGTATGATGACTACAAATTTGTTTTACTCGCGACACAGTCTCTTCGAAATGTTATTGTGAACTCTTTAGAATTTGGAAACGGCGTCAGTGAAAACGGAATTATATTTTTCGTTCTTCGCACGTGTGTAATCGCTAGAACTGAGAAGGATATATCGAATACAGAGTGCTTTGTCCTCAAATGGGATCGGAGGCCATAATTAAAGATAGGACGACATTCTTCGTGAGCGAACAAATCGGCAATCATAAACTGTCGGCAATCATAAAAAAAATGAAAAATATAAACTGGTATCACCTTCCTTTTTCATTTTCACTGTAACACTACTTGACCCTGAAGCCTCAGCTTCCACATAAAGACAAAAGAAGACTGTACCTTTCTGTAGGTATGTATGAAAAAAGCAAAATAATTACGAAAAAGGAAGGCAAAGGCAAAATTCCACCATTAATAGGCAACAGAACTAAAATAGACAAAAAAGGTGAAATGAAATCTAACATTTCCAGAACCATTAAATGATTCCTATCGATGTCAAGTCATAAAATCTTAACATTAAAGAAGCATTTTGCAAAACTTGCGGGATCTAATAATGACTTTGAATGCTAAGTGTCTTCCCCGCTATAACCTCCTTACATGTCATGAACCGCTCCTCCATTAAGAACTTTCCGAATGCACAGTGCGATTGAAAGTGTTGGGATACATTATATCACACGTTACAATTGTACCGTAGTATAATAGTGTCTTCAAACCCCTAACTTGAAAACAAAATGAAACGTTGAGCAATATCTTCTTTAAACACAACCTTAAGAAAAAACGTGCCAGATCATTCCAAATAGCACGCAGAGTAAAAAGGTGCATTGGTTACAAGCCAAGTTTTACAGTCTTACATCAAAGTAATATATACGGTGTCGGCACACGTAAATTTACTGTATATGTACAGTGCATATTCATTCCCGCCAAGTCATAAATTAAAAGAATTTTTTATTGAAGCAACAATTCGCGAATTGCAACTGTTTCTGTTATTTTCAACACTGTTTTTCCACTTTCATCTTTTATTTCTGTCGTGACCCGCCGCACACAGTCTAAGCAGCCGCCGCCGAGTGACGTCAGCGGAGCGTTATCGCCCCTGGCGACAGAAGGAGGCAACCGGTGCGAGTCGGCCGGGCCCGTCTGCGCGCGGCCGTCACGCCCGAGCAGGCGGGTGGAGACTCGGCACCACCCCTACTCCGCAGCTAGTCGGAGGGCCAATAGCCCCGGCGGGCTATAAGAGTGCTCCGACTCGACGCCAGGGTAGACAGCGAGCGGCAGTGTAAGGGAGTGTATCCTGGCTAGTGTATTGGTGATAGAAGTGTGGAGAACTACTACGACGACGACTTGTGCTACGGACTTGGAACTCTCCTGCGGACATTCGACTACTTGGCTGATTTCTTTTTGTTTTCTAGAATAAAAACCATTTTAAGAATCCTTGTCTTTTTTTGGATACTAAAATTTCACGACTAGTGCAACAAGAAGTTGATCGATGGATTCGTACCCGTTCAGCCAGCCAAATGAAGAGTCGCGCTTCCGTTCTTGTTCCTGCAATCGACGTCGTTCCCGGAATTGAAAATGATTGCATATAAGTGGTGGCATGTGTTGACGAGAACTTTTTCATTTCAGTTTAATGAATTTGGAAAATTTTGTACTGTCACTGTACCTACACATGCAAATCATAAATTGAAAGAAACGTTTAAAAAAGCAACAATTCGCGAATTGCAACTGTTTGTGCCATTTCGAACGCGGTTTTTCCACTTTCATCTGTTATCTCACGACTAGCGCCAGCCGCGACGAGAAGCTGAACTATCGTCTCGTATCCATTCAGGGCAGCCATATGAAGAGCCGTGCTCCCGTTCTTGCTCCTGCAATCGACCTCGACCCCGGAATCCAGCAGAAAGGCCACGCACTGAGCGTGACCAGCAAAACTCGCCACGTGGAGTGGCGTGTAAGCCCCCGAGTTGCCGGAATTGTTCGCGTCGGCTCCGTTTGTGAGCAACAAGGCGACGATGTCTGCGTGGCCGTTCCAAGCCGCTAAGTGCAACGCCGTTTTGCCCGACTCGTCCCGGTTGTTAATGTCTGCCCCGGTCTCCAGGGCTGCCAACACGTCTTCCACTTTGCCGCCTTTCGCTGCCCGGAGGAGCAGTACGGCCGTTCGGTCGTCTTCGGGTGATGAATCTGTAGCATTTCGATGAAAAGCCCTTATTTATTTTGCGTTGTATAACATCTGACAATATAAAATCAGTTCAAAGCTGTATTTCCGGATAAAATCAATCACTTGTTACAACACATCAACAGCAATTATACACACATTTTACGTTAAAAATTAGTCTAAAATTTAGTTAAAACATTATTCGACCCATTGTCTGGCGTCTTCTTCAGGGGCAGGAAATGCTAATTTCACCAGGATTTGGTTTAATTTCTCATATTATTAGATACGAAAGAGGCGAAAAGGAAGCATTTGGAACACTCGGAATAATTTATGCAATACTAGCTATTGGTTTATTGGGTTTTGTTGTCTTAGCTCATTATATATTTACTGTTGGTATAGATCTTGGACTCGAGCATACTTTACTTCAGCAACTATGATCATTGCCGTACCAATAGAAATCAAGATTTTTAGCTGATTAGCCACTTTACATGGATCTCAACTATCCTTCAATCCTTCCCTATTATGATTTTTAATTAAACGTCATAAGTATTGTTCAATATACAGATGGAGATAAAATCATCCGAAAATCTTCGAGACATACTTCCTGGGTGAAATTATAGGATTCGAACAAATAAATAGACTAGGCGAGTGCCGGAGGTAGACAATATTGGGGCACCAGGTCCCAGAAATTCAAGAGCTCCTCCAACCCAAAGTTTACAGGTTTTTTTAAAATAAATCCACTCGAGGTAAACCACGGTGGCTCAGTCGATTGGTGTGATTTGGTTGTTTCGTGTTTCCGGGCGCGTCAACTGCTTTGGTCATTAGTCCCGTCAGTGTAGTGCATGTTTGTTTCTCGGGAGATGGCGGTGGTCTTCCCCAGCTGGATGGCGAGATCCGGCGCCGACCTACCGTCGGCTAGTGGGGTTTCCCCCTAACCAGGACTCTCCCACCAGCGGGGCACTGCTAAAGCCGGGACAAGCTCTAAGCTACCGACCGATCTCCCGGAATATGTGGTAGTGTAGTGCATGTTAGTGTAAGTGTGTGTGTAAGGGGGAGAGGATAGGACAAGGGAGAGGAAGGAAAGATCGCGCGCGGTCCGTGGCCCGTATGGTAAGGTATTGCTTGGGCATTCGCCTGGTGTTGATCGGAGAAACCCCGGAAAACTACCGATCAGAGCAGCCGGCCGCTAGAATTCTCCTCCAGACAGCGACTGAATTCGACCTAGCTGAAAAGCTAGTGTCGAAAATCCTGCCGGCAGGACGCGAACCTAGGACCTCCCGGTCAGAAGCGCTGCAGTTGGGTCAGTCGAGAAATTGCTACCACAACCACGGAGCGTTTAGTCATACCTGTTGCGGAAGATGGGTCCGTCCCTCGAGCTGATGACGTCGGCATATTGCTGAGTGATGTCATCAAGGAGGCTGTGGAGTTGTCATTTGCATTCGATCTGGGAGCAACAGTGATGCCAACGGACGTCCGGGTCGACAGCCGGAACGAAACCGAATTGTGAGCAGAAACGTGTTCGGTAGGACGACGTGAGGATATAGGAGATTCTGCTCTGTAGCTGGATGATGTGGAGGAAGGCGAAATTCTCTGAGAGACGGCGATTAACGCGTTCGAGGAAGAAATTGAAGAAACCGAGTTTACTGAAGCAGACGAGCGTACTGCTGAATTTTTGGGGATTTTGGTACGCACCGGGTTTCATCAGGAATGGTACGTGTTTTACTCGCAGAAACATTAGCTGATGAACAATTACTGATGACTCGGTGTCTTGGCTTAACTTGAGTGTGTGGATTTCGGTATACGAATTCTCAGGACGGCCACACGATGACGTACGATATGTACTGAAACTTGTTTGACTCGGTGACATGCATGCGGATGAGTTGTGAGTGGTGTCTGGCGACACAACACTTAGTGTAGGTACAAGATGGGGTGACACCAAAGGTACAAGACAGGGTGTAACGGATGAATGAGAAGATGAAGTACGGTTGCGTTCGGATAAAGAAACGGGTGTCAGGTTCGGTTCAGCCCGTTTTCTTGAATGAGGCGTTGGGTGCGAGTTCCTGGCCGAAATCGAAGAACGGTTTTTTTTCGATTTCTCCTTCTTAACGGAGAATGTGTGAAGGCGAGTGCTCTGTTGGGAGGGATATACAGTTTCTGTAGGCGGAGAGGAGGAGGATATCGTGGCTTCTGGTGGGAGCCGACTCTCCAGTTCAGAGAGAATTGCATCCACGTGAGGTAGCAGCATCTCCAGAGCCTGCTCGAAGAAGTCCTCCAGGAGTTGCACGTGTTCTTTCATTCCCTCACCCGCCGTAGCCTCCGATGCTGTCGTCCATCCCATTGTAGTGGAGACGTCCGCCTGAAAATTTGTATCGACAAGATAAAATCATATTTCTCACTTTTTTTTATTTAACGTCAAAAACAGTAGAAAACTGGGTGTGACCCACTATGGGGAGAAGTAAAATCTGTGCAGGTATTTTTAAATTCTGGTTTCCTGCCCTAACTCACAAGTTGAATTCTGAATAGATGGAAATGAGCATTTTTGGCAAGAATTGACAAAATACTCAATCCGGTGTAATAAAAAACTATTCGCAAAGACAAATCAGCTATAGATTTGGGACTTTTTTCTCATCGTGCCAATCAGGAATCGACTTCTGCAGCGACAATAACTTGAATTAACTATAGTTCCCTCTGAACTCTAGAAGACGTGCACAGATAGTGAAGTTACATTTATGTCCAGAAGCAAAACAAGGGGCGATCTCAGCACTGAAAGGATCCGGGACACTGGATGAAAAACGTGATCGAGCTGGAGGTCATTGACCCAAAAGCTGAGGTGTAATACTTGATATAGGTTGTTTAGAATTATACAGACCAAAAAATAATACATTAAATAACATCGTTAAAATTAATATTACTTCCCTTTTTCATCCTCGATATAGTCTATTGTATAGGCAGTTATGCAGCATTTTTACCAGGTTTTACTTGGTATTTTAACTTGTGAATCAAATTTAATCGTCCAATATTATATGGCAGTGTGTTGTAAAATAATGTACATGTAATGTAAGTGAATTTTTTGTAGTGAGGTTGCTGACACTGACACCTGAGGATAGGTTACCAAGACGAGAGTTACAGTTACATCAGTATTTTCTGAAAATGTTCCCACCCTTGAGTAAGTCATTTTTGACAAAATCCACTGATTCGTAAATTCACTTTCAATCATCAATCAACATTCAATCAACATCAATTAATTCACTTTCAATTTTAATTTACCACTTACAATTTTTAGTTAATCAATTACTTTTACTATATCATAAACGGAGTATATAGTTTGTCTAAGAATAAATGTTCCTCACCAGAAGGGCATGCTGGAGTTAGAAGCAATCACTTATTACAAATGAACATATGGTGTGGAATCTAATAAAACAAAATTACACGTGACAGACTGATTCAAAAGGCGCCATATTTATTTTATTGGATGTAAATTACAAGTGTTAGTGAGTATGGGAGATTAAGTGAAGAGTCATTTTCGCATTAACATCCAGGGACATTTTCCACACTAACGACGAGACTTTTGAAGTATAAAAAACAACATATAAAAAGCAGGCAATTTTATCCTCTTTCATTTTATATCAGGTTAATATTTACGAAAAATTGATAGTTTTTAAGTTATCATCAGATAAAGTGAGACAATTTCCGTTTTTTCACGTGCTTTGCTTTTTTCACCTATTTTCGCGGCGCTCTCATGGCCAAACCGTTAATTGGATGGAAAAAATCTTAATGACATTAAATGTGTATAATTTTATCTTATTTTATTTCATATAGGAACATTGTTTACGAAAAATGGATTGCTTTTGAGTTATTTTAAAAAAACTGAAAAAAGTCGTGATTTTTTACTTATTGCATAAAAAACGTATTTCCGGGCAATTTTTTTTGACAAATCTGATATTTGTGTTCGGCGATCCGAAACATATAGGAACCAAATTTCAGTACTTCACCAAAACTTTACGCTATTTGCCCTTTTTGAGCATCATTTGAATGGACTATAAATTCCTCAATTTAAAAATTAAGTCATTTCAGATAGAATATTCTTACATACTTTTATAGAAAAAGTAATGCTGCGGCAAAAAGGCTATTCTTCGACAAAAACTCGAACTGTGATTTCGTTTTCGAAAAAGTAGACAAAATATTGTTAATATATGTAATAAATTACTTCCTCCAGTACGTTGATTAGCCAGAATTCACATTTTGTTTGATTTTGATACGAAAAATTGGTTATGTCAAAACGTTTGTCTATCCGTTTATGAACGCTAGTGGATAAACCTTATAGGTGGAATTCGGGATCACCAAAATTGAATGTTGCCAACTCCTTACGCGAACTACACTGACACACGTCTGAGGACCAGTCGAATGTTTAGAGCCTCGCCGGGGAGACACCTAGCGATGGGAGAAGTCCACAAGCCGACGTGTAGATCGTTACTACACTGACACACGTCTGAGGACCAGTCGAATGTTTAGAGCCTCGCCGGGGAGATACCTAGCGATGGGAGAAGTCCACAAGCCGACGTGCAGACCGTTACTACACTGACACACGTCTGAGGACCAGTCGAATGTTTAGAGCCTCGCCGGGGAGACACCTAGCGATGGGAGAAGTCCACAAGCCGACGTGTAGATCGTTACTACACTGACACACGCTGAGGACCAGTCGAATGTTTAGAGCCTCGCCGGGGAGACACCTAGCGATGGGAGAAGTCCACAAGCCGACGTGTAGATCGTTACCGAGTAGACCGTCCCAGCGGAAGAATATCACTCCCTCCCAGGATATAAGCACTACACTTACAGGACTAATGACCCAATTACTTGATGCGCCCGGAATTGGTACTCACCAACTCAATTTGTTTCTTCAAATTGGCTTAGGTACGTTAGTTTACAGACAAATATTCATGGAATCTTACAAGTATATACTTATGGAATTATTTTCAATATGGGAAGCGTAAGATTTCATTCATGACGCCCACCCCAGCGTTATTTACTTTACAGTACTAAATCATTTTACATGACCGTGATTTATTTGTGGTATGCGTAGGTACGTGTTTACAAATAAAAGTATCCAAAGTTTTTTATGACAATCATTTATTTCAGCAATTGCACGTTTCGTAACTCGTTTTATTACATCATCAGGTGTTAAACTTAGTGAGGGAACGCTATCCCATTGAATTATCTCTACAGCAGAACATTCAAGGAAACATGAAATCCCTCATTCTCACTCAGTTGATACCACATAACTTGGTTGAGTTAGTTGAGTTATGTGGTATCAACTGAGTGAGAGTTTGGATACTTTTATTACGAGAGTGAACTTTGGATACTTTTATTTGTAAACATATATTAACAATCAAAAAGAAATATTGAGGTACGTATTTACTTTGCTGTATGTGTACGTCAACATAGGTTTTGCGGTTACGCAAAGCCTATTTTGCCGTACACATACCGCATTGTAACACTTTCCAATCGTAAGCAGTGTCAGTACTCGTTTGTATGCACGAGTGCTGGAAAAAAATACATAATTTTTTTACTAATACATTACGCTTTGTTATTGCCATCGATATACACTGCACAACTTACCTGGATCGAAATAATCGTGGTTATGAGGGAAATATTAAACCACTTGAATGATGCTACGTTATCCTATGAGAGGAAATTATGAAAAGACAAACCGACAATAGTTAATATCTAATTAATTAGTAAATACGTAAATATCAATCAATAAAATTAGGCAAAATCTAAAAATTTATCGGGAGCGGTAGCTCAGTGCATCAACTGATATCACTGCAGCGCCTCTGACCGGGAGGTCCTAGGTTCGAGTCATGACGGTGACAATCCTAGCTTTCCAGCTAGGTCGAATTCAGTCGCTATCTGGAGGAGATATTCTAGAGGCCGGCTACTCTGATCGGTAGTTTCCGTGGTTTCTGCGATCAACACCAGGCGAATGCCGGAGCAGTACCTTAACAAACGGGCCACGGACCGCGCGCGATCTTTCTTTCCTCTTCCTTGTCCTATCCTCTCCCCCTACACACTCACATTTACATGTACTACACTACCACATATTCCGGGAAATCGGTCGAGAGCTTAAGAGCTTGTCCAGGCTGGGGCGGTGCCCCGCTGGTGGGAGAGTCCTGGTTAGGGGGAAAACCCCACTAGCTGACGGTAGGTCGGCGCCGGATCCCACCATCCAGCGGGGGGAAGATCACCGCCATCTCCCGAGGAAAACATGCACCACACTTACGGGACTAATGACCAAAGCCGATGACGCGCCCGGAAACACGAAAAAATCAATAAATCAAAATCTAAAAATATGTATGTACCACAGGCGTTATCTGGTTCTAATGATCTCGACAAAATGACAAAATGACAAATGACAACAAGATGACAAAATTACCGAAGACCTTTGGCCCTTGGGCCTTTTGTCGCCGCTTGATCATGAGAACCCTTATGATGCCCTTGGTGCATAAATAACTATGCCACCTCAAACTTCCAAGTGTGTATTTCCGACAAAAACTCAATCAATTTTCTGCACGATTAGACAGTTTTCTCTATTCACGTAAACGAGGAAGGAAAACAATAAAAAAGTGTGATTTTGTTCTAACGCAACACCTTTACGATGACTGCAGAAAATTTTGCTTTTGAGTTGATATGAAGAGAATAGTTTTCGATAAAAAAGTCGTTAATGCCTGAAATTTAAAAAAAGAATCAGCACGTGTACAAAAATAAGATAATAAATATCAGACAGCGAAGGGCATTCTTAATCTTTGCAGTATTATTTCATAACGAGTCATGGGTGTAAAGATTATTTCAATCAAATCTGATAGGTGAATGAATGATGATACTTTCAAGCACTGGTGTGGAATTGAGCCTTTGATATTCTGAAAGCATAAAATTATTAATAAAAATTGTGACTATTAAGGCTAGGATTTTGTTGGTCGAATATCATCTACAAAGTGGCCAACATGACGGACACAATTTTTCTATCATGAATGAGGGTTGATGATCCATTGTTTATTCGAAGATACTCCACGATTTGCATACTGCGTATTTTGAGGAAAATGTTTTCAAGATAACTACAATTTCCTTATTGAATCCTGTTTTGTGCAGAATTTCTTTCACAAGGTAAAGTTCTGTATTAAAATGAGGTATAATGTCCACTGGTCACTCGAAAGACAAAAGTAGCACGCGTTTCGACTGTAAAATCTTCACTTGTCTAATTGATAATCCTATTTTGTGCATAATGTCCTCCACGAGGTAGTTATATCAATAATAACAACAATTATTATTACATAAACCATTTATTGAAAATACACATTTATGGACAGTGTGCACAAGAGAGACAATTAAAGCATTGAATTTTTAAGAGAATTTACTTATATGCTTGAAAGAAGAAGCCTAGTCAATTCTAAACAATTATAACAAGAGGCCGATAACAAAAACATATAGTGTTTGCTTAGTAATGGTATTAGGTATGCATAAACAATAAAATGCATAAACAATAAAATGCTGCTGTAACATAGATTACCCAAAAAATAAAAACACAATTTTCAGTGGTTTCGATGCAAATCTTCAATATTTCATGTTAAAGAGAGAAAAAATTAACATTGGGGTAGAAATCCTTCCCATAATTGTCTAGTGGTCTCTCAGAAGTCAAAAGTAGCACAATTTTTATAAGTTCGTAAAATGACCATCTCCGCTTTCCCCCATTGATATTTACTTCAATTTTCTCCCGGATTCGAACACGATGACCTTTGACCATAGAAGCATGTTTTTGAAATGTTACTTTTAAATATTTTCATTTCATTTCTTCCACTTTACTTGAGTAAGTATTTTCTTTTTTATACCTCCCGTATTACTATTAAGTTTTTTCAAGTGCGTGGAATTAATTTAATTTTTTGTGAAATGTTTTAATACTTTCATATTGTATTTGATTATGATTCATTGCATTCAAATAATTAATTATATCGGATTTTAATTGATATGGGTATATTTTTAAGCAGATAAAAAAAATATTAACGAAGGGGAAATAAATTCGTAAAACATGGCTAGTTAACGGTTGTATATTGCTTCATTTAGAGACATATTATCGAAAACCAATATCAGGAATGGATAGTTTATAACTATACACTATCGGGTAAAAATAATTCAATACAAAAGGTAAAACGAAACCATTGCAACAAAAGGTTATTGTAATGAATCTTGGAATATTAAGAAGCTGCTTGAAAGAAAATATTTCGATTAACATAGAATTGTAAAATTAGTTTTCTGTAAATGTTTTTCTAAATTTCGTATCATGATTCATAGAATTGTCGTGGATTTGCATATATGAGAGAATTGTTTGATATCTTTCACTTCTCTTGTAGTTTTGATGTCGCTAATTGCTACTGAAGACAGCGCGTATGTCGTCGGAAGAAGCAACACCAACGGGAGTCTTCCCCTGTTTATTCTTCTTAGTAGTGCTCGCGCCGGCGTTCAAAAGGGCACGTACGCACCCCACGTCGCCTTTAAGGGAAGCATTGTGGAGAGGAGTGTTTCCTGCCCAGTCAATGTCATCGATGTTTGCGCCTCGCTGCAAGAGCTCTTTGACACAATTTAGTTGTCCATTCGCAGCGGCAAGGTGTAAGGCAGAAGTCATGCTATCTTTACCGTTGATATTGACACCAGCTTCCAGAAATGCCACCATCGGTTGAAGCCGACCGTTCCCCGCAGATATTATGAGACCCGACATTCCAAGCGTTCCTCTCACATGGTCGGGCACCACTTCCATGAAAGCCCACACAACAGCAGCGCTCTTGGCCGTACGTAGAGCACAGCCAACCTGCTCAGCGTTCTTTGCTGCTCCGCGTTGCAGCAGATCTCGCACGGCGTCTCCCTCGCCAGACTTCGACGCGTACACCAACGCGCACTCTTGTACATCTTTGCACATCGTCCCAGATGCTCCTTTCTTCAAAAGCAGTTCTACTATCTCCCAACGATTGGCTTTTGCAGCCTGCACAATTAAAGGATGCCCTTCTTTGTTACGTGTGTTAACAAACTCTTTCACCAGAAAGCCCTCTACCACATTCCAATGACCATTTTCCGCAGCCATAGAAACAGCTGTTTCAGTTGGTTGCGCTCCCTTCTGCAGAAGCAGGTTTAGTAGATCCGTGTTTCCCAGCGCGGCAGCGAGGTCGAGGGGTGTGGCGCCATCCACGTCCTTGGCGTCAATCTGTGCCCCGGCGTTCAGGAGGCGCTTGATGACCGGCAGATGTCCATGGGCGACGGCACAGAGCAGCGGTGTGCGTAGCCGGTGGCCGGGAACATTGACCTTTGCCCCCAAGCCCAGAAGAACAACAACGGCTTTCAAGTGGCCTCCGCTTGCAGCCAAATGTAGCGCGGTGTCGCCTTTGTCTGTTCTCAGTGAACTGCTTTGAAAGTCGATCTCTTCAGCTGTCAGCAATTGCAGCAGGGTTTCTCCGTCCCCTTGTTCGGCCAAATCAAGTACAGACGTGGGCAGGAGGGCATGTTTTGAAGAGGTAGAAGAGGTGGATTCGGAGGGTTGATCTAGTGTCCTTCCAGACAGCAAGGAATCCACTTTGGGCATTAGTGTTCCAACTGCTTTGTTTACAGATTCCTCCAGCCGTGACAATCTGGATTCCACTACATCCAAACGGGCTAACGCCTCGGGCAATCCATCAACACCCAAACCAGCCATCCTGTCATCCAGGCAGGGACTCACCCTGCAATGACAAAATAAATTAATGAGAAAATATTTTTAAAATTACACGTCCAATTATGTTATAATAATCAAAATTTGTAAAACCACTGAAAATCGCTGTATGTAGCATAGTCTTTTTTTGTGAAGTCCTTACCAGCCGATAAAATGAATACTTTTTACTGAACAGAACAATCTTTTTTACAAAGATATGTTACAAAGTTTATGCCAAATAAATGTAAAAAAGTGAATAAACTAGTGGTGCTACAAAAGCACATACTTTTTCGTATTACATAGGTCATTCCATAAGTAATGCCAACGATGTTACATTTTGAGGAAATGTGGTATCTCTTTACGTCCAGTACATGTGAAAAACATGGAACAAACGGTTCCAAATTCATCCCTACAGATTAACACTTTAAGCGAAGATGGTTAGATACCAGCGTCAGAGATATTCAGTCTGAAGTTGGCCGTGCTACACGATGGATGTAAGCAGGTTGGATCAGCGATCGTACGTAACATTTGCCTTTCTGGGAGGCAAAAATTGCTACACAGTGTCATGCAGAACTACAAGACGTTTTGGGCCATAAGACGTTGCTCAATCCAACAGTTTTGCACGTTGGGTGGAGGTCTTCCGACAGGGACGTGCAGCAAATGCAGACTTGCCACGAAGTGGACGCTCCATGTCTGTCTGTCACCGGGAGCGGTAGCTCAGTGCGTCAACTGATGTCACTTCAGCGCTTCTGATCGGGAGGTCCTAGGTTCGAGTCCTGATGGCGGCAGGATTTTCGACACTAGCTTTTCAGCTAGGTCGAATTCAGTCGCTATCTGAAGGAGAATTCTAGCGGCCGGCGGCTCTGATCGGTAGTTTTCCGTGGTTTCTCCGATCAACACCAGGCGAATGCCGGAGCAGTACCCTACCAAACGGGTCACAGACCGCGCGCGATCTGTCCTTCCTCTTCCCTGTCCTATCCTCTCCCCTTACACACACACTTTCACTAACATGGACTACACTACCACATATTCCGGGAGACCGGTCGGGAGCTAGAGCTTGTCCCGGCTGGGGCGGTGCCCCGCTGGTGGGAGAGTTCTGGTTAGGGGGAAACCCCACTAGCCGACGGTAGGTCGGCGCCGGATCTCGCCATCCAGCGGAGGAAGATTGCCGCCAGCTTCCGCGAAAAAACATGCACTACACTAACGGGACTAAAAAACCAATCCATGTCTGTCCATTCTGCCATGTCCGTCACTGTTACTGAACAGTAACGGAGGACCGACGTCGGTCTGTGCAGGAATTAATGACACTGAAGGGTACGTCGAGGGTAAAAGTGTTCTGCATTTTACAACAGGATTTGAAGGTTCAAAAGAAGGGTTTAAAATGGATGCATCATAATTGAACACAGAACCAGAAGTTAACGCAATACGAAACCGGCTGGATCAACCCAGAAAGATTTGAGCGGGAAGGCTCAAGGACATCAAACGATGTCACTGCAGTGCCTCTGACCGGGAGGTCTAGGGTTAGTCCCAACGGTGACAGGATTTTCGTGGACTAACCAAGGCCTATCCAAAGAGCTAGGTCAACTATTGTCGCTGTCTGTAGGAGAATTCCAGCTAACGGCTGTTCTGATAGGTGGATTTCCGTGGTTTCTCCGCTCAATACCACGCGAATACCGGAGCTGTTCTACCAAACGGGCCACGGATCGCGCGCGATGTTTCTTTTCCATTCCTTGTCCTATCCTCACCCCTTACACACACACCTACACTAACATGCACTACACTACCACACATGCCAGGAGACTGATCGGGAGCTCTCCCACCCGGCTAGAGCGATGCTCCGCTGGTGGGAGATAGCTGGTTAGGAGAAAACCCGCTAGCCGACGGTAGGTCGGGGCCGGATCTCGCCACCCAGATGGGCAAGATCACCGCCACCTCCCGAGCAAAAACATACACTATACTTACGGAACTAGCTAGCTTAGTTGACGCGCCTGGAATCACTAGTAATCGATCACTCAGCAGCAAGGGAATGACTCCCTCAATCGCATTGTAGCTATTTATGAAACCTGGGCACGAGCGTACGAACCAGAATTGAAGACCCAATCAGCAGAACGGCGTTATCCAGGTTTACCGCGACGAAACAAGGTGCGACAAAATTCATTACCAAAGAAGGTCACGCTCATTCTGGCATACGTCAACCATGATATTCTGGAGTGTCACCCTGTTCGTGAAAGCAGCACCGCCAATGTCCAATGTTACCGCAACTTCCTGGGGAATCATCTGCAAAGTTTACTTCGGCGTAAACGTCAGGCACTGCTGAATAATGCAATCATACTCCATGATAATGCTACAGCTAAATCGAAGAAGTCATCAAGACGCGTATGCACAGCGGTGCGGAGTGGGAATCGTAACCTATTCACCTTACTCGCCAGACATCATTCCACTCGATTTCGATCTCATTCCCAAAACTAGTGGTGCTAAAACAGCACTACTTTCTCGCTAGTAGTAAGTTAAGTAATACTATTTATACCACAACTTCTCTCCGAATTATCACACCTCAATCATATTGTTTTGTAGAACTCATTACAAATCGTACATTTGGTGAAAAATTAAATATTTTCAAGCAAATAACACAAATTTGACAATTATAACTGCTTTTTATACAGCTACATCGTGTCCCAACAGTGAGACGTAATTCACAGAAATGCTGCTACCGATTCGCGGCGCGAAATGTCATTGTTGCTTTTCAATTTGATGTTCCCTGAAGGCTAGCAATTTTTATTTCACATATTTCAAATAGGTTTTAAATAATTGCCAAAAGATTGATGTGGAAATGTATAATAAAAGGTCGAATGTAAGAAACATAGAAATCTGAAATAATATACAAATTATGAAGCATCCAATGTTAATTACGTTCATGAAGCAGTAAATTCGGGCGGGCGATAATTTAGCGCAAAATTAAAAATACTCAATTTCCAAAAAATTCAACATGACCTCATTTGAAGACGTTCTTGATTTACACATTCTATTAAGGGGGGGGGGGAATTGTACCTTCATAATTGTGATTGTATGAAGACGCCGAAAACATTTTGATTTTTGATTTTCGAAAAATCAGGCATTTCAGTGAACATGACACCTGCACCATTCTCTTAAGCGTCCTTTATGCTACTTAAGGTCTAAATTTAATCAAAAAAGTTTGTGCCATTTTTAAGAAAACATGGTTTGAAGAAAGTAAAAATTGACTGCTTGACACCAAATTTCGCAAAAAATAGTCGTTTTTGTAAAATTGAAAATGGCATTATTTTTAGATCTGTTTTTATGAACACATTTCATTAAAAAAAAATGTTTATCTTCATAATTGTGGTTGTAGGAAGACGCTGAAAATGTTGGAATGTTTACAATTTCCGAAAAATCAAGCGTTTTCAACGAACACGAGACCTTCGCCAGTCTCATAAACGACCTTCACGCTATCTAATAACAAAATTTAATCAAAAACGTTGGAGCCATTTTTTTGAAAATTTTGAAAATGTCCCAAGGGTTTCATGTAAAGTACCCCCCAAACTTAAAACATCGGTTTCAAATGCAAGGGGCCGCGATATCAACCAAATCGACTGGGGAATGTCCCTACATTTATCATCTGGATTTATCCACTTTTTCGTTGCCAGGGCTAAGTAATACGAGTTTCTCTGATGAAAATTCGCAGTTTTTCGCGCAGCATTACGTAACTTTCTATAAATATATACCGCAGCAGCTGCAGCGAGAAAATAATGAAGAACCCATTGCGTGAGGTGCTTCGCAAGCAGGGCTGATATCTTAATCTACCGGCATATCGGCAACAGCCCAAAGAGGCATTGTATAGTTTTAAGTTAGATTAAGATTAGTTATAATTAGTTTGTTTAAGTTATCGCCCTCCCGCAGCTCCATAAACCGAAAGGTTGGAGCTTTCTATACCCTAACATGAATAAATTCCCGCCTCGCCAGGGCAACTGGCGAGGGGAAATATATATATATATATATATATATATATATATATATATATATATATATATATATATATATATCGGCAACAAGTGGCACACATGAATTGCTATACCAATGGTATCAATGACATCACACAGAGTTCCTTTGCGTTTTTTTTTTTTTTTTTTTTTCATTTTAACCTGTACCGTTAACGCCTGTATTAAAGCTCAATTTTACGATAGCATTGAAATATTGTCGAACATGATGGGTTCGAGACACAGTGTGGATTTCCCATTTTGTACTATTATCGAAGATATTCCATAGTTTCCATGACTTAAAGAATGACCCTCGTTTTTGTAATGGCTAAGCAATGTAATACTACACGAACCTGCAAGTGTTTCCAACCAGCAAAAATGTTTTCTTCACGCTGGGATTTGAACTCAACTTCTACAGTAACCACGCCAATCACACGTTACTCTACTCCACCAGCCTCGGAGCTAAACGAAACCTTCCCAGCGCGTTATAAACGAAGTTGAACATTTGCATTTGCAATTTTTAAAAATTCAGAAATGTTCATTTACATTATTTTAAGATCAAGTGTTAAAGAAAATGTTTCATTAAGAGAAGAAAAATCTCTATCATTAATATTATAGTCCTAAAATGTTAAATTTTGCAATTTTTGAATCTAGAGTTCATAAAAAATGAGACCTGCCCATTTTTATCAACGTTCTTTGCTCTATCCGAAAAAGAAAAAAATAAGAAAAAAAGTTTGGAACAGTTCTAGAGAAAAAAATTGTTTTATAAATTGCCTTTCATTCAAGTAACTAAGGGTGCATTAGAGTGGCACAGACCTGTATTGTCAAGTAAGGGGTTTTCCACCTAAATTCGGGGCATTTTTATTTTCTTTAGTGGATGCTTTTGGGGGCTAATTCATTTGGGGGTTTTCGTTGAGTTTTTAATGTTAATTTTTTTAAAATATATATTTTGGATCAAAAAAACAAAAATTGTTTCCTATAATAATTGCAGGAGAATGTATTCAAATATAACTAAACTAGGCATGAGTGACTTGTTTGGTGGTTGTCAAAATTTTGTATGAACTTCGTTAATGTTAAAAAAGTGTAACATCAAAAGCATATACTATGAGTCACAAAACATTGACGTGCCTAAGTGATGTTGATTTTATGTTTGAAATAAGAATTTTTTTAAATTTTTCATTGTTTTGTTCTTATAAAAACATCTGCTCCTATCAGATCTTTGATGTTAAATTACACATAATACAGGAATTAAATTTTAATTTTTTGATTTTTTTTTTTGTACCTCTTATTTTAAGATATGCTTAAAATATATTTAAAAACACTTTTATAATTAATTGTTGTAACCTGTTTGGTGTTTTTAAAACATTTAATAGTTTGGTGGTTTATTTTAAATGTTAGTAGGTTACACCATTGGATTTGGGAGTAATTGGTTTGAGGTATCTGGTAACACTAGCACAGACGTACTCGCACTACTAAGCTACCACGCTTTACTCTGAGAACAAAATGTTGAGAGCCATGTTCTGCATTAAGACTGTGCCTACCTTGTGTCTCTCGTCAAAGCAAACTCTTTGCTTTCGTCTGAATTCTAAAAGTACAATCCTTTATTTCCATACTGCAAAATCCAATTGCTTAAATTGACTATTTATGTTTATAGGTACTTTTATCTCTTTGTGATGGGGAAACAGCCTCAACTTACAAATATATTATACAAATAAATTTTATAAGATCTCGGACAAGAATGTAGCATATCACCAACTACTTTAAGATATTTTTGAAGAGATCACTGGAAAATTGGACAGAAAGAAAAAAAAACTGCTAGCACAGAAGTACTCATCAGAAATTATTCTTATCTCTTTACATTATTTGATGAGCAGGTAACAAATGAATAAGATTATGAAGATGTGGTCTGCCTAGGGATGGTGACCTGAAATTTGCAGCTGGCATGGAAGCTGTGAGATGGTAGCCTCATCACAGAGCTTAACCAACGCAGCGCTCATTACGCGACCAGGGGATTCTTGCACATACTGACAATCTTCACCATAAACAACCAGACTGTTCAAGGCAACATAAAAAGCACAAAAAGGACAAACAAATAACAGACCGTACAAAAATTGTCACTTGGAATGTGAGATGGTTGGGAAACAAAGAAGTTCAGTAGATTTTAAATTAAACGAGAAAGAATCTGACCTCGCTATCATAATAGAAACCAAGAAAACATCAAAGAAATCATTTTACAATTGTATACAACAGAGTGTGCCAAAAGACACATGTGAACGGTGGGTTTGCTATACTTGTCAGTAAAAAATGGAAAAATAAAATAACTGAATACTCCTTTATAAATGAAAGAATTGTCACTTGTAAATTTTAAATAGATAGGGGACACTTAGTAATAATTAGTGTTTCCACTGAGGAGGAAAGGAAAGACGGCACCAAAGACCTCTATAATGTTCTGCAAAAATAATTAAATAAAGTAAATAAAAGGTATTAATGCTCTTATGTGTGGTGATTTAAATGCAAGGGTAGGCAATACTCCAATTCCAGGAATCATTGGCACCTTTGGAGAAAACCACATTAACAGAAATGGCAAAGAGCTAAGACAGTTTGTGAGATTTAACCAACGGAAAATAACCAATACCTTCTTCAGGAAAAAGGAGATTCATAAATTTACATGGAGTGTCAGAGGCCACAGATAACTAATAGACTGCATAATAGCAAATAATAAAATCTGCAAGCAAATACAAAATTTTCAAGTGTATCAAGGAAGTGATATGACTCTGACCACTATTTAGTCATGACAACTATTACAATGATTGCAAAGCGGAAAAAATTTTGAGCTAAGAAAAGAAACATATCATGAAGTCTCTTTAACATATATCTCCTATAATAACAAAATGTTGGAAATATTGTAACAAGTTAGGCTACAAGAACAACTTTTAAATTTTGCAACTGCTTATGAATGGCAAAATATAAAACAATGTGTAGAGATGGCAGCCAATGAAGTAATAGGGAAGACAAACAAGTTCAGAAGAAGAAAGGATGAAGATCATGGAATGAACAAATAGCCATGGCAGTAAAAGATAAGGAATAGCTTACAAAAAAATTCTTTGTAATCAATCACATGAAGCTGAAAAAGAATACATTTATTTATTTATTTTACATCAAAAAAACAGTTAAAAACTGCGTATGACGTGCTATGGGGAAAAGTGAATTGTGTGCACACTTTCAAAATTCTGTGATCCCTACACTAAGTCATATACTACTTAAATTTTGAATTTTTGAAAGGGAGAAAAAAAACAAAAACTCCCATGTAATAAAATCTATTTTCAAGGATAAACAAGCAATAAATTTTGAATTTTGAAAGGGAGGAAAAAAAAAAACTCCAATGTAATAAAATTTATTTTCAAGGAAAATAACAAAAATTTTGAATTTTAAAAAAAAAAACCCAAAATTTTAAAAAATAAGCAATAAATTTTGGCCTTATTACTTCCTCTGCCGCGACCACATGGAAACGATAATTTGAATAATTGTATTTCCCACTCAATTCTAGAAGACATGCACAGAAAATGAAGTTACATTTATGTCCAGAAGCAAAACAAGGGGCCATCTCAGCATTTGCTCAATGGATGAGGGAAACTGGACGAAAAACCTGATCGAGATGGGGTTCATTGACCCGGAAGCTGTAGCACAATAGTTGTTACAGGTTGTTTATACTCATTTATACAGTCCAAATGGTAAATAATGCATTATGTATCATTGTTAAAATTAATGTTACTTTTCTTGTGATGCTCAGTATAGTCTCTAATTGTATAGAAACAGTTATGCAGCAGAAACGATTTCACTTGGGATTTAAACTTTTCTATTGAATTTAATCGTTTAATGTCATCTGGCAAAGTGTTGTAAAATAATGTACATGTATTTTATGTGAATTTTTTGTAATAAGCTGTTGATACTTTCACCTGATGAATATGATTTCTATGTCGAGTGTTATAGTAATAGACTTCGGCATTTTCTGAAAATATATTCCCGCCCTTGAGCAAGTCATTTTTTACAAAAAAGAAAAAGAAATCATGCCAAATAAATAATTAAATCTGCATATGAAAAATCATGGGATAATATTATAACAAACATAGAGTACAATATACGTGGGAGGCAAATGTTTGCTGAATCAAACAGAAAAAGATGTAGCAGTTATAAATGTAATTGAGGAAGAACAATGGAAAGCACACTATAAGAAATTCTGGTACATAGAAACATATAATATCGAAGGGGATGAACCTGGCTATAATACAACTGTTGACTCTATAACCTTGGATGAACTACTCACAGCACTAAAAAGTATGAAAAACAGAAAAGCATGTTGTCTAGATTGTATTAAAGTGAAAGTTCTTAAATATGCGGGTACTCTATGTGAATTCAGACTATTGCATCTATACAATGAATGCTGGTGAAGCTGCAAAATACCGAACACCTGGAAAACTTCAGAAATCATATTTCTGCTTAAAAAGGGCCAGAGAAATGAATACGAGAACTACAGGAGCATTAGCTTTCTGAATGCAGCTTACAAAGTGTATGCAAAAAAATTAGCACTCACCTAAAAAACATAGCTGAAGTCTGTTTGCAAGACTAACAAGCTTGTTTCTGAAAAAGACACTCTGGCAGTGATAATATTTTTATTATTAAAAGAATTTTAGAAAGACAAGAAGTCAATCTTGAAAGAGATAGAGAGATTTTATATATATATATATATATATATATATATATATATATATATATATATATATATATATATATATAGAGAGAGAGAGAGAGAGAGAGAGAGAGAGAGAGAGAGAGAGAGAGAGAGAGAGATAGAGAGATAGAGAGATATAGAGATATAGAGATAGAGAGATATAGAGATATAGAGATATAGAGAGAGATAGAGAGATAGAAGATAGAGAGAGATAGAGAGATAGAGAGATAGAGAGATAGAGAGAGATAGAGAGAGAGAGAGAGAGAGAGAGAGAGAGATAGAGAGAGAGATAGAGAGAGAGATAGAGAGAGATAGAGAGAGTATAGAGAGAGATATGAGAGAGATATAGAGAGAGATATAGAGAGAGATATAGAGAGAGATATAGAGAGAGATATAGAGAGAGATATAGAGAGAGATATAGAGAGAGAGTATAGAGAGAGAATAGAGAAGATATAGAGAGAGATAGAGAGAGATGATAGAGAGAGATAGAGTAGAGAGATATAGAGAGAGATATGAGAGAGATATAGAGAGAGATATAGAGAGAGTAGAAGATGAGAGAATAGAGATAGAGAGATAAGAGATAGAGATAGATAAAAGAGAGAGATGAGAGAGATAGAGAGATAGAGAGATAGAGAAGAGATGAGAGAGAGATAGAGAGAAGAGATATAGAGAGATAGAGAGATAGAGAGATAGAGAGATAGAGAGATGAGAGATAGAGAGATAGAGAGATAGAGAAGAGATAGAGAGATAGAGATAGAGATAGAGAGATAGAGAGAGTAGAGAGTAAGAGAGATAGAGAGAGAGAGATAGAGAGATAGAGAGATGAGAGATAGAGAGAAGAGAGAGAGAGAGAGAGAGATAGAGAGATAGAGAAGAGAGATAGAGAGATAGAGAGAGATGAGATAGAGAGATAGAGAGAGAGAGAGAGAGATGAGAGAGAATAGAGAGAGAAGAGAGATAGAGAGAGAGAGAAGAGAGAGATAGAGAGAGATGAGAGATAGAGAGAGGATAGAGAGAGAGATAGAGAGAGAGATAGAGAGAGATAGAGAGAGAGATAGAGAGAAGAGAGATAGAGAGAGAGATAGAGAGAGAGTAGAGAGAGATGAGAGAGAGAGAGAGGAATAGAGAGAGATAGAGAGAGAGATGAGAGAGAGATAGAGAGAGAGATAGAGAGAGAGATAGAAGAGAGAGATGAGAAGAGAGAGATAGAAGAGATAGAGAGAGTAGAGAGATAGAGATGAGAGATAGAGAGAGAGAGTGAGAGAGAGATAGAGAGAGAGAGATAGAGAGATGAGAGAGATAGAGAGAGAGATAGGAAGAGAGATAGAGAGAGATGATGAGAGAAGAGAGATAGAGAGAGATAGAGAGAGAGATGAGAGATGAGAAGATAGAGAGATAGAGATAGAGGGTAGAGATAGAGAGAGAGAGATAGAGAAGATAGAGATAGAAGAGAGAGATAGAGAGAGAGATAGAGAGAGATAGAGAGATAGAGAGAGATAGAGAGATGATGAGAGAGATGAGAGAGATAGAGAAGAGAGATAAGAGAGAGAGATAGAGAGAGAGAGATGAGAGATGAGAGAGATAGAGAGAGATAGAGAGATAGAGAGAGAGATAGAGAGAGAAGATGAAGAGATAGAGAGAGAGAGATAGAGAGAGAAGAGAGAGATAGAGAGATAGAGAAGATAGAAAATAGAGAGAGATAGAGAGAGTAGAGAGATAGAGAGATAGAGAGATAGAGAGAGATAGAGAAGATAGAGAGATAGAGAGAGATAGAGAGATAGAGAGATGAGAGATAAGAGAGATAGAGAGAAGTAGAGAGTAGAGAGAGAGAGAGAGAGAGAGAGAGAGAAGAAATAGAGAGAGAGATAGAGAGAGATAGAGAGAGAGAGATAGAGAGATAGAGAGAGATAGGAGAGATAGAGAGAGAAGTAGAGAGGATGAGAGAGATGAGAGAGAGATAGAGATAGAGAGAGAGAGATAGAGAGAGAGAGATAGAGAGAGATAGAGAGAGAGATAGGAGAGAGATAGGAGAGATAGAGAGAGAAGATGAGAGATGAGAGATAGAGATGAGGAAGAGAGAGGATAGAGACAGAGAGATAGAGAGGAGATAGAGAGAGAGAGAGAGAGAAGAGATAGAGAGATAAGAGAGATAGAGAGATGAGAGATAGAGAGATGAGAGTGAGAGAGGATAGAGAGAGAGATGGAGAGATGAGAGATAGGAGGAGATAGAGAGATGAGAGATAGAGATGAGAGAGAGAGAGAGAAGAGATAGAGAGATGATAGAGATAGAAGAGATAGAGAGATAGAAGATAGAGAAGATAGAGAGATAGAGATAGAATGATAGAGAATATAGAGATATAGAGATGAAGAGATAATAGAGATGATGAGATAGTGAGATAGAAGAAGATGAAGATTAATGGATAGAGAATAGAGATAAGGTAGAATGAGAGATAGATATAGAGATAGATGGAGATTAAGAATAGAGATCTGAAATAGAGAGATAGATAAAAAATGACAATGATATAGATAGAGTAGATTAATATATGGTTTATAGTATATAGAGATATAGAGAAAGAGATAGTAGAATTAAGAGAGAGAGATAAATAAAGATTTGAAATGATGTCTATTTGCAAACTAAATAATCTGACAATCATTTTCTCTTTATGCAAATGCAATCATAGAATAGCATCTAATTACTCAATGTGTTTAAACATTATTTAATAAATCGAAACAATAATTTCTTTTATGTAGACAAAATCAAGTTTTCTGTAAAATCACTGTATTTGCAATATTTGATACTTTTTGTCTTTATCAGTAGTCTGAAAATAAAGCAGTTTCTTTTAAGTGAAATTATGATTTAATATTTATCTTCTAAACATTTTATTACATTATTTTCTAGCAAATATTTAAATATACATCATTTTTCAGTATCTAGTAGGTTTGACCTGTGGAAAAAGTTTAAACAAAAGATATCGATGTAGGACTAAATATCTTTAGTGCCAAGCACTGAAACCTAAAAAGGGGAAAAAGGCAGTCATAAGTTACATACAAAATAAAATGGAAAAATTGTAATTTTTGTCAATCTTATTTTGTAAACTTAAATGCACAAAACCAGTTTGTATATTTTAATGTAAAACTAGATTTACATATTTACAACTCTTCTACATTTTATTCTTATTAGTTTCCATTAACCAGTAATATTTACATATTACCAGTAACTTTTCCAGGATCACAATTTCAAATTTGCGACGACTGGGAGACAAAATCAGTTTGAATGCGAAGAAGGATATCTGACCGATGTGACTAGCATATATTTTAGCAGCCCAACACTAGCAACACTGAAACCTGGGAATTTATATTTATTTCCACTTAAAATTTCGGTTCCCTCGGTGTATTGTCAATCGTCCATGTTCTGGTATTTATGAAATAGGGAAATGGAGAAAAATCAGTTGGTTTACTTTCAGGAATTCTCTCGTAATTTTAAATTTCAAGACGTGAATTGAAGGTTTCGTAATGAATGGTCACGTTGGACCATCGTCGATTTTTCGATATCTTAGCATTGTATATAAATATAATAAATAACGGCAAAAAAAGTCCTTAAAAAGGTATTTATGCAAAAAATAGGCATTTATGCTAAAATAAGCATTATAAAACTTCGTCATATGTCATCATTTGTCATGATTGTGGACATATATTATCAGCCTTTAAATAAGTTTCTAGAAAAAATAGGCATTTCCCTAAACATCCATGACTTAAGGGTGGCCATTCATTTCTTGGAACAAATTTCCCTGACTTTTCATAGTTTTCCAGTGCAATTTTTTCCTGATACAATTAGCAATTTACACTACTTGAAGAAAATATTAAATTTACTCCATATAAATTGGTTCTCTCAGATTTCACAGTGAAAAAATTGATGATATTTTCTCACCAAAAATAAAAAATTGAGGAAAAAATAATGCTGAACTATGTTTTAAAGAAGATTATCTAGTTTTACAACACTCTCAAAATTTTCCCTGACTTCTCACTATTCTCCTACAAATTTCCTGATTCTTCCTTCACTTTTCCAGAGCAATGAAAATTCACTTATTTTTTCCAGTTAAGTGGCTAACCTGTATTTCCTCACAAAATGATGAAGTCTTATATTATTTAGTCTGACTATACTAAACGTCACTACATCAACAGTACATTTGTGGAAGCCTTTTTAATACAAAACAAATAACATGGAAATTATTGAATCTAATTATACTGAAACCTCATCTGAGGAATGATGTATTCAACACAGAGCCATGGTCACAAAATTAAATTATTAAAATTACAAGAAGAGATAAAAGCTTCAGCCACAAAGATACGAAGAATACAAATATAGTACTTCGGAATTTAATTCAAATGAAAAATCTTCCAGTAATACAATTAAATGAAACAAAAAAATTGCTTTTACCTCCATTGATTTGATTCTCTTCAGACTCTTGTTAGGACAAAATTCTAGGTTCATGATTTGGAAGCACATTTTCTTAGAATGGTCAAAAAAATTATTTTTTCAAGAAGTTATTTGAGAAAAAAAGTTTTTAGAAAATCAAAATTAACAATCACAAATAATTAGTATAATGAAAGGAAGCCATTTCACAAGTCATCCATTTTTAAGACTAAGTGTAGAAGAAATATGGATTTGTTTGGAAAAAACATAGGTACACAGGCACTCTTCCCCCATTACTTAAACATTCCATCAAACACATCAAGGTTTACTGTATTAATTGCACGATTAAGATACTTTGCATTATCTACTAAAAATAGCTACCAAGAGATCTTTAAGAGTTTACATTAATAATTCTATATCAAGATATCATTCAATGCTACTTGAAGTCCCTCAAGAATTCATACTTTATCCTGTCTTATTCAATAAATACAGAGGACTATTCTCACCTAAAATACACTAATGTAGCTTTTTATGTAATGACACAGGTTTATATAAAAGAAATTCTGCTATTAATGCAACCTATGATAAACTTCAGTCTTACATGCACACAACTCTATTAAATGATCCATGCAGCAAATAAAAATTAACCCCAAAAAATTAGTCTTTAATTTTCATTTTTCAATATCTTATATCCCTAATTCTTTAACTTATTGGTAGCACAGATTATAGCTTTAGTATAGGCCTGCCTACTCCTGTAATACATATTAAAATATATTTAGTTAACGACTTACTTGAAAACAATAAGTGACTTAATTATTAAACACTGACAACAATGTTAATGCCAACTGAAAATTCAATTAATAATCAAAAATCACATCTGCTTATTAAGTCATGTCTCTTGAAGGATATATCAATAATTTGTATTATTTTTTTATTAATGTCCAGAAAAGAAACAAAATACACCAGCTTCAACAATATTTCAAAATACATATTTGAATTGATCAATAAGAATTCCTTGAAGTACCTCTTTATCATGTTTCCTATTAAAATTTCATACATTTCCATCCTTTGAGTAGAATTGTTTTCTAACTTTGGTAAAAAAGTAGTGCAGAATTAAATCATGATCCCTCTCAGATCTACTCAAACCTTCATAAAATACTTGCAACAAAAATTTAATACAACATATTACTTACAATGAAGAAATTAAATTAAAAATTCAATAATTCATATTCATTTTGAATTATTTAATTGAAATATAATGTATGTTCAGCAGTTTGATTTGAGGATGGTCCTCATTGCCATTAATTATTGTAAAATGTGACACCCCTGCAAGGCATTGTGTCTATCAGTCTAATTATGTATGTAGTATGTCAAAATTTTGTCAGTTAACCTTTTTGCAGTAAGTAGCTTACTTGTACAAATACAAAACATTCGATTTCTTAACATAAATGCATATTTGATTTAATATGTTCTTCTACACACTTTTCAATAAAAAAGCGTTTGCAAAAGAATGAATTTCATAAGCCAAAAGGGTGAATTCGATTGCAAAAGATTGAGTTCGATATGCAAAAGGTGAACTTACGGTGCAAAAGAGTGAATTTGATTTGCAAATGAATGAATTTTGTAGTGCGAATTGGTAGTGAAATGCAAGAACCCTATTGGTTTACTGCTGTCCAGCATATTATCTTACCTTTTCTCGGTGGCTGTATCTAAACGCACTAAAAGCACGTGTGTGTTATCTGTAGATGACCTGAGTGACTGTCGAAAGCAGTGACGGCAGATCAGCGAGGCAGTAACATCTATTGAAGAGTAATTGTAAGCAGCAGTAAACAGCAGCTGGTATGCTGGTGTATAGGCTGAGAGGAAGCTTGTTTTCTCGTGACCTTGTATTCTGTTTGCGTCACAGCCACGTCAGTGCCTGGGTGAGTGCGGCAGCATTGGAGACAAGTCGACCAAGGGGGTTCCCCGCTCACATGGCTCTGCACGCTACAGTATCGATGTGCGCGGCGAACATCGATCGAGACTCTCCATGCACATTCACCTTGATGATGACAAGGGAGCGGATTTTAAGGAGAGGTCATTTTTTTTTCTTTTCACTTCAGAACGATATCTTTTAGTATAGACGTGAATTTAATGTTATGACAAAAGGAAATGACACATTTTCATACGATGTTTGTTTGCATTTTCGTCTATTTTGAATAATAAGTTATCTTTTACCGTTTTCCATCATTTTTAAGCATTTTTCGCTGATTTCACTGATTTTAATATCATTTTACTGGTACTTACATCAAATAATATTTACGATATATTCGATTTTTTCGCTCACAACGTTGTAATGTCAGCCGTTGTGTGTATAGTTTGTAAAGTTTTCTGTGACGCCTATCGTCATTGTCGGTTCGGCCGATTTTGCGATAATTAGATTTCCTGGTAAAGAACAATCCAAACCAAAAGTTTGCAAGCTGAGTTCATTTGAATGAAAGGAAGAAGTTCATCTGAACTAGTTTTGATCAAATTTTGTACGTCATTTTTCTTTACTTCTAGGGTATTCTTAAAACATTTTAAGAGAATTTTATTGATCATTTTGGCCATGTTTTAGGTCATCAAAATCCGACCCCTAGTGACTATACAAGCATTGGCGTCTTCGGCACCTAAAATTCAGGAAGACATCAGAGAATGTGATTTAAATTCTCCGCTTAATTGTTACATATTGACCTCCCAAATTAAATGTAATATATTTAAGATGTCCCCAGGTGACGTTATATTATCCGTAGAAAGAGCCGCTATGGTCACGGTAAGTTGTCGAAGAAGGGAACTGTCGGGGGCGTTCAATCTGGAGACCTGATGTACAATACAGTGGCGGAAGTTCCACAAAGGAGGCCCTTCGACCGACATAATACGGGGGTCCCCTAATTAACAGCATGTCTTTAATTTAATGTTGTGATTATAAACTGAATTTTAGGAGTAAAAACATTTATTAACAATAAACTATTAGAGAAAATAAATTAACATTTTTGCAATTTCATGATATGATTTAAAATTTAAATTTTGGCCTTCGTATTTTATTCATGCTCAGTTGATAAGACAACTTATTGAAACAGTCTTGTTTCATTGTACTTGGTAAATAATTTTTAATCAGCTTTAATTTTGAAAACTTTCTTTTGGCTCTGACTTGCTTGAAAAAAAGTTAATACGGGAAATTATGAGCCATGTTCAGTTATTAATATGTTTGCAAGATCTGCAACAGCTTTTAGTTTTGAAATTTGACTTTTTAAAAAAATTCACAGAGATAATAACCGACACAAGTTTTCTATAACATCAGTAGGTGTTTTGATTTAAGTTTGTGTGCTTCTTCATAAATTTCATCGTTCGAAAGAGCTATCAAAATTTGTGGCTGAACCATTTTTTAAATTACCATTTATTTTTGCAATCCAACAAATCGTTACTCGAAGTTGTTAAGGGCAATATCTGGTATCCTTGGTAAATATTAAGTTTGTGTTTTTGTTGGTCATCAGTGAGTTCTAGCAAAGTTCACAAAATGTCTAGTTTTCTTCACTCATTTATAATTAAATTTCACTTTTACTTTACAGACTGGATACTTCTATTGCAGCATTTTTTTGATCATTGGAGTGATCCCAAACAGTCTTCAATTCTTCTTAAGCTTCATCGAGTAAATTCTGTGCCGTTTGCAAATCCAAATCAGGGCTTTGAATATATTTCAAAACAGTGTTGGTGGTTTTGATGTTAGTGGTTTTGGAATGCAGTAGTACATGGAACACAAATTCAAAATTTTCCATTTCTTTTTCAAGTTAAGGGCTTCATTCATTTCACACGTTTTGTTAGAAAAAGTAATTTTGGTTCAAACTAGGAAAATATTTATTTATTTTATGTCAAAAACAGTTAAAAACTGTGTGTGACTTGCTATGGGGAGAACTGAATTCTGTGCACGTTTTCTGTGATCCATACCCTAAGCCATATACTACTTGAATTTTGAAAACAGAAACAAAATGAGCATTTTTTGCAAGGATTGTTAACAAAAATATTCACTCCAATGTAATAAAATCTATTTTCAAGGGTAAATCAGCAATAAATGTGGGCTCTTATCCCTCATCATGTCCTTCGTCAAGGAATAATACTTCCTGCTGCAAAAACATGGAGAACGATAATTTGAATAACTATATTTCCACGGAATTCTAGAAGAAGTACACAGATAATGAAGTTACATTTATGTCCAGAAGCAAAACAAGGAGCCATCTCAGCATTTGCTCAAAGGATCAGGGATTGTATTAATTATCAGAGATCATATTAAAATATCATATAGCTATTAAGGAAACATTCCTGATGACCATTGTAAGTTAGTCGTTTTAGTGTAATATCATTTTAATTTTTATCTGAATCCATCACTGTTGATAATATGTTTCACCAATTAATGCCAGTTGTATCATTTCAATTATGTAAATGTCAACTACACCTCACCACTGAATCAATTTCTCCTCACTGCCCAACGTTCTACCATTAGTAGTCATGGTGTGTGTGGGTGTGGTGAAAGTGTATGTGTGTTCCTCATATCCTGTGAGGTGCCCTATAGACAAGAATATATCAGTTTATTTATGTGTATTCTATTGGTGGTTGCAAGGTGTGTAACTCGTGTATAAATTTTTTTATTTAATGTGTTCAATTGTTTCAACATGGTGTAATTGTAACTGACACATTTTTGGTGGTTTTATGTAATTGTGCTTGCTTCTTTCTCATTTTGTATACCTCTGAGGATGGAAATACATTTTCTGAAATGATGGCAATGTTTTAAAAATGTTTTTTACTCCTACTGGCCAAGCCACATTAACCTGACTTCAGAGTTAAAGACAGTTAAAGACTTCATCTTTAACGTTCATTTATGAACGTTAAAGATTCTCCATTATTCTGTGTTTGCATAATTTCAGGAAAACTAATATTGAAAGTCAATATAATTATTGTAATTATTATTATCATTTATTATTATTATTATTATTATTATTATTATTATTATTATCATTATCATTATTATTATTATTATTATTATTATTATTATTATTATTATTATTATTATTATTATTATCATCATCATCATCATCATCGTCGTCGTCGTCGTCATTATTATTATTATTATTATTTTTTTTTTTGGTGAGAGGAAAAAATGCATTATGCACCTTCAGGGATTCAGATGGTATAATCCCTGGTGTGTGGGACTCCCATTCTCAGTGGTATACCCACTAAAAACCTCTCTTCTTATGCCCATGCGCCTCTCCACGGAATCGTCGCGAGACATTACTTCATGGAGAGGCAGGCAGGTGGCTGAGCCTTTACTTCATTTTACGTTCGGAGTCGCTCTTCTTTCCTTTTCATCACAAGGGTCAAGAACTCTTGTATTGTTGTCCACCTTTCCTCCGATTGTAGCATAAGCCGAACTATGTTTGATGGAGAAATGTCTGCCTCCAAATACTCGTTCAATCTTCTTCTCCATGTGTCCCATGCTACGCATGCAAATATTGTGTGCATGGCGTCATCATCCTCGTAACCACAGAATTCACATTTTGAGTCATATGCTCTTTTAAATCTAAATAGGTAGGATTTAAAACAACCATGACCTGTGAGCACTTGTGTGAGGTAGAAATTTACTTCTCCGTGCATTCTATTGAACCATGGTTCGATATGCGGTATCAAGAGGTGCGTCCACCTTCCTTTAGGATCCCCATCCCACCTGTCCTGCCATTCCGCCAGTAGTGATGTTCGGGCGCTCTTCTTAATGTCTTCTTTCGTCCTACTCGCCGGTTGTTTCCCGCTGGAGTCAGCAAACTTTTCGCTTCGTCATACACCGCTTTTCTTTCTCTAGCCAACATATCAATGGGGGGTATTCTGGCCAGTACTCCTACTGCGCTGTCGGATACTGTGCGATAAGCCGACACTATTCTCAGCCCCAATCTCCGCTGCACTTGCGCGTACTTCAGTCCCACGCTTGCTTTACCTAGTTTGTCAGCCCACACCGGAGCCGCATAAAGCATTTGTGAGTGGGCTACGCTGGCAATCATACGTCTCTTCGCTTCTTTGGTCCTCCTATATTTGGCATAATTCTGGAGAGGTTGGCTCCAGTAGCTGCTGCCTTGTCTGCCATTTTGCTGATGTGGGCCCGAAGCTCAGCCTATGGTCTATTTCGACACCTAAGTATGTAATTTGGCGTTTCAGGGATATTTACTCCGTCCAAAGTGATGCGGGGGAATTGGATAGCTCTTCGGTCCGTTACTAGTACTGCCTCTGTCTTTTCAGCTGCCATTTGCAGGCCTCTTTGCGTCATCCATCTTTTAACCCTGAAGAGAGACTCATTTAGGTGCATCTCTAGCAGTTCTGTGTTTTCACTGTAGCTAGTAATCAGCGTGTCGTCTGCATATCCAATCAGCTGGGTATGTTGTGGTAGGTCGATTTTAATAGGTCGTCATACATGACGTTCCATAAGAATGGGCCTAGTTTCGAACCTGTGGTACTCCACATGTCACGTCACACGTCACGTCTTCCCCCATTGCGAAGAGATTCGTATAGACTATACTCCTCTCATGAAGATAGTCTTCAACCATTCTCAGAAGGTATTCAGGGACTTTCTTATCTATCAGAGCCTCCATGATGTCCTTCCATCTGGCGCTATTGAACGCGTTCCTGATGTCTATGGCCACCAGAGCACAGAGTCCTTTCTTCTTCCCGTCACCCTTTTTGGCCTGTTCCGCAATCCTGACCACTTCGAGAATGGCGTCAGTTGTCGTCCGCCCCTTCCGGAAGCCATACTGTTTAGGGGATAGGTCTGATAGGTATACCTCCAGCCTTGATATAATTAGTCCCTCTAGTAACTTTCCCATGGTGTCCAGGAGGCAAAGCGGTCTAAAAGACGAGGTCTTGTCGAGCGGTTTATTACCCTTCCGGAGGAGGATGAGTTTCGCCTCTTCCATCTTCTGAGGAATATTCCGTTCCTGAGACATGAGTTAAACACGGAGAGTAGACAGTCAGGATGTTGCTCTGCAACAATCTTGAGCATTTCCCCTCGGAATCCCATCGAATCCCGGAGCTTTCCACATTTTAGGCTATTTGCAGCCCTCCGTAGTTCGTCCGTCGTAAACAGGACTCCCTCGTCAAAAGAGAAGACGCTCGGTCTTTGTCTTGTCCAGCACTCTCTAATGGGGAATAGGTCACTTATGACTTTCCTCACCCAGTCTGGATCGCTCAGTCCAGGCGTCCTCCCCTCCATTCTAAGCTTCTTGGTCACAATTTTGTAGGCCATGCCCCACGGGTCACTTTCGACCTCTTCGATGAGCCTCTTCCAACATATGACCTTACTTTTTAATCTCTTGCTTGAGGAGTTTGCGAGTCGTCTTGTAATGCTCTTTAAATGTGGGATTCGTCTTAGCTCTCGTCGCTTGCCTTCTCGCCTTGATGCATCTCTTACGTATTGCTGCTATTTCCTGTGTCCACCAATAGACCTGCTGTTTGCGTCTAGGGCCACGACGTCTAGGCATCGAGGCATCGCATGCAGCTACTACTGTCTCGATTGTTGTTTTTGTAATTTCGTCGAGTGTTTCTGCTTTTTTTGTCCAGTCCAGGCTATTCAACAACTTGGATTCTTCCAAGGACGTTTTGCCTTGTCCACATCCATTTTCTTAGGATTCCAGGGTGGTCGTTTATTGTTCCTGGGTGGTCGCTTGTCGTTTTGTACCCGCTCTGTTTCAACTGAGGACACTATATATAGGTGGTCACTTAGAGTTTCCTCCTCTAATATTTCCCAGCTCTTTGCATATCTAGCGAGGCTAGTTGAGCATATTGTCAGGTCTAGAATGGAGGAGGCGTTCCCTCGTTGGAAGGTTCTCCCAGCCCCGAGTTTAGAATGATAAGATCATTCCTGCCGCGAATTCACTAACAATAGCTCCTCTTCTATCGGAGCGTGTCTCACCCCATTCCGAGATTTACCGTTGAAGTCGCCGGCAAGTAATATATTTGATTTGGCTGTCTGTAGACTAGTGTCTAGTTCGTACATTTCGGCTATAAATTTGTCGATGGTATCGTTCGGAGAGAAGTAGCAACTGTATATTCTTATGTTACTAACTTCTACCCAGACGAACCCGTATTTCGTCTCCTTGTACTTCTGTACGCCTAGGTTACCATTTACAACCTTAATGCCAGCTCTTCTCTGCACATCCTGATACCACGTAGAGTCGTCAGAGGGCTGTTCACAAAATAAAATCAGGTCTATCTTCTTTTCGGCAGCTACCTGCATGCCAAGTCGCGTGCCTGTCTGCTTCTGCCTAGATTAATTTGTAACAATCGGAGCATATCTGGCGCGTTTGTCTTTTTTACATGCAGCAGCAAACGACTCACATCTACTGCCTCCCAGGGCATGGTCGTCGCTTTTGTTCCTGTCTTTGCAGAGAATGCACTGGGTTTTCCCCTGCAATCTTTTTGCATTGTGTCCTGCTTTGCCACATTTGTAGCAAATGTTTCTTCTGTCGGGGCCCTTGCAGGAGGTTGATATGTGCCCGAAATCAAGACATCTGAAGCATCTTATTATCTGCCTCTCTTCGCTAATCTGGCAGTTAACCCACCCAATTTTGAGCTTTTCCATTTTTAAAAGCTCTTGGGCTTGTTCAGCTGGTAGCAGTAGTGTCGCTGTTTGCACACTACCGTATCCCCTCCGCATTCTACAGGAGCCAGCGATTTCTGAGTCTCTGCTTTTATCACCTGGGCAACCGCCTCGACAACCTCTTCGACTACTACAGTCTCGTCGATGTCCCTTATTTTAATAAGCCGCTTTGGCACCAGCGCTTTACTGTGGCTTGCGTGCCTACTGCCTCCACTACTGCCTTGTTCAAGGAGTCAATATCACCGGTCTTCCGGATGACGATTAGCAGCTCCTTCCTTTGCGTCCTGCGGATCTTCAGGATCTCTGCCGCATGTGCCTTAGGGTCTACCGACTCCTTCATTTTTTTGATGATATCCGCGTAGGATTCACCATCTTTGGCCACTACTTTAATCGCCTGGTTCTGTATACCGGGCGGTTCTTGGGCCTTCCGACTGTTGCTTTTGCTTTCTTTCTTTTTGGTCGACTTTGCGAACAACCATGTCTGTTCGCCGTTGTTCACCGTGGCCTCTGTTTCCACTACTTCTATATTCTTCTCTTTCACGGCATTGTCCGCCGTTACCTCTCCTTCCGTCACTACTGTCACCTTCCTCTTATCCAGTCTGGTGGTTTCCGCCGGGGGGCTGGAGCTTCTCTCTCTTGCCCTTTTCTTCCCTTGGCGAGTCTCCGCATAGTGCTTTCCTATTTTGTAGTTGAGCACTCTTGTAGTCGATCCAGGAACTCTGCTCTTTTCCTCCGCAATGGCCTTGCATTTGTATTTCATCGAGTCGATGTCATGCAAGGCTTTCATCATTGCATCCTTTACCGGCTGTGGGTTATTTCGGAGCATTTTGCCACTTACCACACTTAAGGCAGTTGCCAGGTCCTCGACTAACTTCGTCTGTGCCCCATGCAACATCTCCATGGCCGCCCACTTCTCCAGCAGTATACCCATAGCTCTTGGGGTATCACCACGCTCTCCTCTGCAGGAGATCAGCTTCACGCACCTCCAGGAGTTAATCGCACTTGTATTGTCTGACCGAGGCGCCAAGTCCACGTCTCTGTCCTTAACTCCTGTGGGTACACCACTTGTCGTAGGGTACTTGGAGGTGATCTCTCAATTTCGGCTCTGTAGGTACTCCAGATATGGAGGGCTGCTAGGAGGCGATCTCTGCAGCTTCGCCTTCCAACGAAGGGGTTAAATGCACTTGTGGCATTATCTGACAGGGACGCCAAGTGATCCACGTCTCTGGCATTGCAGTTGCTTGGTGACGACGCCCGGTGGCCTGCTTGCTCACCACCGACCGCCGGTACTGGGGCTCCGATCCCCTGCACCGTAACGGTTGATCCTAAAGGACCTTCCATCTCGGGTTTTTTCTTCGGGGTCGCCTTCCCCTAGCGTTTTTAAGCTTCCGCCAGCTGAAAGGGAAACGGAAGAAAAGAAGAGGGGACAGTAAAGAATAGAGTTAGAATAGAAGAGTAGAATAGGAACGACTCCCTAGCCCTCGAAACCTAATAGCGTCGGGGTCGGAAACACAAGAGCTGGCGATACGAAGATTGGCCTACAGGATAGAAAAATAGAAGTGTGCCACAAGTTAGTGGAAGCAATGACACACCAAGTATGTGGGGATTACAGGATGCATAGGGAAGTGACAGCGGTCAGCTGCTCCGATTAGTCGCCTTCTACGACAGGGGAGTCCGAGGTGCTATGACACACCAAGTATTTTTTTCAATTAAGTTTGGGTGTTCACAATTTTGTTTAAGTATTGTTTTAAGTAAAAACCCGACACCACACGGGTAATTTATTATTATTATTATTATTATTATTATTATTATTATTATTATTATTTGAGGACACTGTTGTATATTAAATTTTGTTTTTTCAATTAAGTTTGGGTGTTCACAATTTTGTTTAAGTATTGTTTTAAGTAATATAATGTTACAGTTAAACATGTTTCATTATGTTTTACTTGGCTAAATAAAATGAGTGAATATTTAATTCTGTGTAATCAACTTCATTCACAGGCAGGTGCTGCATTAGTATGATAGTAATGCTATTTAAGCAGCATGTAGTATAATGTTTTATTCAATATCAGTGCAGATGTTCTTGGTAAATGTACTATTTACCTTAATGTTCAGAAGTTTGCAAAATGTATTAGCTTCGGAGTCTTCTTTTTTATTTACTGTGTAATTGAAGAAAAAATTGCATTACTTTTATGCAATTACTTCAAATTTTAAGAAACCCATGAGTATGGAGTAGATTTCTAAGATTTTGCACATAGCAACTTTCCGTTGCTTCAGCGCATAGCCAAGTGAAATTCCTTGACATTTGGTTGGATGCCTGGTAGATTAATATGTTAGTGCATATTTGACCAATGTTTCCTGTAGGTGCATATTCCTGTAATGATAGGACCATATTTTGCATATTTCTTTAAAATAGACACTGAGAAATATTTCATGTTTTCATAGAATCTATTTATTTGTGAGGGTTCATTGATTAGAAAGAGCTTGTCACATTTTGAGGGTTTTTTTTCTAGAGATGAAAAAATACTTGTGCAAATGTAGGTTATTCCTTCATATCATATTTTTTAAACCAGACAGAAAAAATGAAACAAGACATACAGTATATACACTACAGTATATACACTAATGTGCATATTTACTTCAATTGTTTGACCTACAAAGTAAGCTAACTTATAATATGTTTGTATAAAAGTATATCTTGTCATTCCAAGCATGCTTCTCCTGAACTGTATCAAGAAAGATTTATACAGAAAATGATATATTGTTATTGTATATTAAAGTGCATATTTCTGAAATTTTAGATAATAAATGCATATTTTTAAAAGCATATATCAACATTTTTAGGGCATAAAAATCTGCTCCCTACATATGAGTAATGACCATTTTCATCTATTACTTTTTCCAATTTTATGTAATGTATAAAAATATAAACTATAGAATTTGCGTACTTATATTTTTGAAGATGTGTCAAAATAAAAAAAAAACCTGCAGTAAATAATAAGGTTAAAGTAAGTGCCAGACATCTAGAGAGAGTATGCACTCACATACTCTCTCATTGGATCAAAAATATGATGAATTATACTACTGACAGCACATGCTTAGCATAACCAATTCCTATCAAAATTACTTAAATGTCACAATGATTTCTTGTAACACATTCAAGGAATGTAATGATTGATTTCTAAGTGATCCTGTCTTACATAATTAGGTGAGAAGAATTGCTTGGTGGATTGAGAACAACTTTTTTATTTATTTATTTATTAAGAAAACTTATTTAATTGGTTGCCATTTCGGCGAGACCTGCTGGACCTCTCCAGAGCTTTATTTAGAAAGAGAACTATTCAAAGTGAATATAAGAACCTCTAACCTCCATAGTGTACTATTTATCCTCTTGCAGTTTCTTAGGTCGCCATATGATAATTTAAGATAAAAGAATCATCGTTTTTATGTTATGTATTGTCAGCTGAAATTCACAATTCTTCCACAAGGTTATAGTTTCTGCTTTTAAATTAATGTATGTTCCCCATAACCAAAAATATCATTTTGACAATTTACATTAGAGGTTGGAAACTATTTCTCTCTAAATGGATGCCGGGAATACTCGATATTGAGTGCAAATCCACTCACTGAGAGTGATCGTCGAAGTCACTCGAATCGAGGGAACGGTCAGTCTAGCGTAAAGTGAATTAACTATCTATCTTCTATCTATATATTTAAAAAAATAAGGTATTGTGCCATGGCTTCGTTTCGAGCTTATACTGAATCGATTGTAGTATTTCTTCCTTTAAATGAAAGAATGTGATCACTAGATGTGTTATCAGATATTGTTTGTGTTGATTCACCAACATTTACGATGTAAATTAATTAATTAAATCATTCTTTAATAGTACGCTTATCAATAATCAATTGTTTACTTCCAAAGGGTGTGTGTGTGTGTATGTATGTATGTGTATTGTAACCGTCACGTATCTACCTAACTATTTCGTAGTACGCCGAATTACAGAAGTAAATCTGTTATTTACTTGTTTTGTGACGTGTGATTACACCGTCACACAAACCTGGGAAAACCTCTTATTATGGATAATTCCCTATCGGTGGTGGGTTCGTCTTTGCTAACTACTATTCATTTAACAAACAAACACAATTTCATAGTTTTAAAGAACAAGTAACATATATTCTTTCCAATATGATCCTTCGTACACTCACATTCACATATTCTCCTACGTGATTACTTTTCCTTTTACCTAAACTGCAGTTTTCTGTAGAATAATAGTGACTCTGATCTACATTTACACGAAACAAACAGTAAATACATATGTACACTTCTCAAAACAAATTATCTCTTAATGAAACCCACAATTCATAATTTAAATAACCATCCTGTAAAAAAATACATACAAACAATATACCAAAATTCACTAATACCCTTTCAATCTTAAATAATACATCACTCAAAAATGAATTTAGATAAAGAATTATACACAAGGACGACTTTTATCAATAAACATAAAAATTATTTAGATCTGATTTCTCTTACGACTGCAAAAATAAATTTACTGGTTATCAAGACTAATATTTAGTAAAAACTTGTCCGATCAATGTCTGTTACTGAGGGAAGCTCATATTACAACGTTTTAATTTGTGCAATCATGATTCTATCTTGAAAGTTTTCCAAGCTGCAATTTAGTAAATATTCTTTCTGCTTTTCTGTGACTCACGACAGGCGAATTTTCCAAGCTGATCCCGCGCAGCGTAGACGGCTGTCGAGCGACGTTCACGCCCCAAGGTCGTCGTTGTCCCTGCGACGTTTGTGCGCTGCCTACCGCGATGGAATCGGAGTATTTCCGTACGCCTTCTCCCCGTTGTACAGCCCAGTTAAATCACAGCATACACGAAGGTGATGGTCGCGTTAGAATGCGAGTCCAAAACTCCAAATTATAACTTAGTTTTAGTGAAAGTTGAGCCAGTTGTTGAATAAACTATGCTTTTCGGAACTATCAAAATTCTCCAATAGAATTTTCGAAATGAAATCCCATAAATAAAAATGAAATAAAATAAAAGTAGAATAAGTAACTGCTCAAAACTAAAACTGAAAAAACTGAAAAAACTGAAAAAAGCTGAAAAACTGAAAAAACTGAAAAAGCTTTTAATAAAGCTTCATTTCTGGTATTTTCCACGTGTCCCTCGTCGGTTGTGTGGTGGAATAGTACCCATCTACTCACTTCAGCGTCTCGATCCGGAAAGGAAGACAATCTCGTCCGAGTCAAGCTTCATGCCACATTCGCATTTCTACAAAAGTTCTGATTGGCTAGGGCGAAAGTACGTTCAGAAATTTGTTTCTAGGTAACGCCATCTCTTCGCTACTCTAGGAACTATTTGTAGGGCAAGATGTCGGGTATTGTCACTTCAATATTTCTTTTGTCATGAGTGTAACCGATGACAAGGGTTACAGTATATATATATATATATATATATATATATATATATTATATTATATATAGATAGATAGATAGATAGATAGATAGATAGATAGATAGATAGATAGATAGATAGATAGATAGATAGATATGGGTAGATATGAGCCCACGCTGCTTCATGGTGGCGCTGCTTGATGTTTTGTTTTGATTGTTGAGATTTCTTTACAATTCATCAAGGTTTTGTTTCAGTGCAATAATTGTATTGCGGCGTTGACAGTTTGCATGTTTTTGCTTTTGTGGTGTATTTTGTAGAGAACATTCGGACGATGGGTTTTGTTCGGTTGTACTGAAGTAGTGAAGTTGTTCACAGGTTAAGTCGAATTCCGAATCGTTGCCCACGCGTTGCAAACGTACATTAAGTGGATGCAAGGAAAGAGAAAGTCAGTGTAGATGTCGTTTTAGTGAGGTCATTTCGTTTTCTGTTGGGTCGTTGTCTATGAAATGTCAGTTTTGTTCTGCTTTGTACTTCCCATGTGAGAGAAATTCTGCAAACGAGTTTACTGTGTTGCTTAAATGGGAAAATAAGTTCACCTTCGAGCAATATGCCAGAAGAAATCAAAGTTGTTCATAGGAGATGATGACACATAAAAAAAACTTTAGAAATAATATCCGTCAGTATAATTGTGCTCTTTCTTTTGTGTCATTTGGTGCCGATACTGCATTGCCACCTGGTCATGGGGCATACGTCTTCACAATTTTGGGAACTGCACATCACAGAATATCTTCGTTATACTCTGAAGATCCAAACAATGCAACGTATTGTGAACATTAGTCTGGGCACAGTATTTTACTTTTATCTCAGATCTCACCGTCAAATTTTGTCGGGTTCTCACTAGTTTCACTATAAAAGCTGAGTAGATTCCACTCATTTCGCGAGGTTCAATTCTGGCTCGAAGGATAGGTGAAAATTCACTGGAATCGAGTTGAATTTGACTCCAAGTTAAGAGAGTATTACTGTCATCATTACTATTGTTTTTAATAATTGGCAAAGTGGATGCCTACGTTATTTAAGAAAAATGTTGACACATAGGCGGTCAAAATTAATTTAAATTTGGCGCTGTACTTGGAATTCAATAATTTATAGCAATTCCTTGGCGCTAATTTACCAAAAATGTACATTGCAAACGTCCCGCGTTGGACAAACTATGTTGTTTTCTGTAAAAACAGTAGGCGGGCTGCCAGAGAGAAAGACAATACATTTTTCGTATGAAACTCTTTGGAACGGCTGAACTGCTTTGGAATTTTGAACTACTTTCTAGGAATGGCGTCATAGCGCGAAACCTACGTCGTTCTAGCTCTAGATGATGCTTTGAAATTTTGAGAAACATTCTTTAAAATTTGGGGGTACTTTACATGAAGCTCCTTGGGCATTATCAAAATTTTCTCAAAAACGGCTCCAGTTTTTTTCTTTACATTTCTTGTAAGATTAGAGTAAAATACATTTATTAAGGTGGCATAGGTCTGATAATTACCGTTAACTTTGAATTTTTGACAGCGATTGAAGACCGATTTTTCCTTCAAATGAAATTTGTTGTGCATAGATATGTCTTTCAATAAGGTCATGTACACTGTTTCGGAAATGTTAGTGGTTTTCGTGCAATTTAAAAAAAAATACAAAAACAAGATTTTCTCAAAAACGGCTCCAAATTTTTCTTTAAATTTTTGGTATTTTAGTGCAAACAAACTTTATACCATGACATAAACGCCATATTGCTCTATTCTTCTGTTTTTTCAAAAAATTTAAATATGATTTTTTTTTACTTGTCTCTCACTTCGGTAATATTTACATTAAAGGCAATTTCTTCACATTATGTTTATGAGTACATGTGCTTTAAATAGTTTCAAATAAAATTTCTCGAAAACTCAACCGCTTTCTGTACAAATGAGCTCAAAATTCCGCATTTTCAGAAACGCTAAAACGCCATTTTCTCAAAAATGACTCCAACTTTTTTCTTCAAATTTTCTAATAGATGTTATGTATTTATATTTCCATAAAAATTAAATTTTTTAAACCCCGTTAAGATGGACATTTTCATCGAGTTGTATGCATTATTAAAATTGTGAGTGAAAGTGCTTCAAATGATTTCAAATGAACTTTTTCGAAAACTATATATTCTTTTGAAAAAGTCTTGTGTCAAATGTCTTATTGGTTTTGTTTTTAATAATACACTCTAATCAATAACAAATACCTTGGAAATTAAAAGCCAATAATTTGTTTGAAAAATGCAGTTTAACATTTTAAACACAAAAATCTAAGACCTGTCTCTAATAATCTGGCCACCTAGACTTCAGGCCGTGTATTAGGCCGCACTAAATTCGCAATATGGCAGCTTGAAAGATTTCCTGTCGGAATGGCCAACTTATGAAACTATAACTCTGATCAAGTCTCTCGCTTTTGTTTTGTTTGTTGTCTCATTCACAATCCTCGCGCGGTCTCGAGTCTTGTCCACTGTTCAATAATGTTTCGTTTTTCGATAGAATTAAAAAGAATTCATCTATAAATGAATATTAACTTTGTGAATAATTATTAAGTTAATTAAGAATTATCATTATCAACTATTGCGAGCTTAAGAAGTGTTAAAAAGTGTCAAGTGCAAATGAAAAATACAACCTCAAAAGTTATCAGCGGTCATACTTCTATGTAATTAATGCTTTTGAGATGTGTGTCAACAGTTCCTTCACGTTTTGAAGTGGTAGTAATTAGTTTTATTGAACGCAAATAAATACCACAAGTATTGAAGTTAATTAACGTGATATACATGGTAGTTTTTAAGTGATCTAATGAATTGTTCCTAACAGTCCATTATAAAAATTTTTTAATTATTTTAAAAGTAAGTTAAAAAAAAATCATCATTAGTGTAAGTAAGTCTTCAATAACTTATCCATTGTTACCAGAGACAGTCTTTGAATACGTGTTATCTTCAAAGGTTTAATATTAAGTATAGACCCAGATGTTGTTGGGGTATCCATTATTTTCCAGTTATAATGAAAATGAATTCAGAAATAATAATAATAATAATAATAATAAATATAATATAATTAATTTAAAACAAGAAATACTAAAGGGACACTTAACAACAAATAATGAACTACTATAACTATTTCAATTAACTTTATTATTACTAAAGAAAACAATTGGAAAATAATAAATAAAACTCAAAAACGCCTAGTAATACTAACTAAATAAATTGAACGATAAAACGCAAAGAACGAACAGCACCAAAACACAAAATGCAAATCTTTAGCAACACTCGTAAACTAACACAACTTCACTTGGATGGCTTTGAATGTTGGCGGAATCTACGGAAGTAGTCATTGTTTCATTGCAAACTTAAATTTTAAAAAATGCCCCTACCGCTTGAAGGTAATATATACAGGGTATTTGTGTGTCGGTTGGCAACAACTTTTGCCAACATAAAACGAAACGAAACTATCCTAAATCGAGTATAAATGTATGTTCTCGTCCGACAGTGACATTTTTCAAAAGTTGTTCCGTTAGTTCGGCTTTTTAGCTGGCCAGCAGTCTACTGTAGTTACGGTGGGATTGTATTCATACAGAACGTTGAATGTCAAAGAATACGCGTTGTTAAGACAACCGATCAACAAGTATAGGATTTCATACTTCATGTGGAAGCGCTGTTCTTTTGCGAAACATGGCCACGGGACATGATATGCCGAAAATGGAAAGGGGCTTTGAAAGTCGGGGGAAATGATCACTCTCTGGTCAAGCAAACTATCCGGACGGTACGAATATTATATCAGTCAAGGCTGGGTAATAACTTAATGATAGGGAATCGGGAACTTGCTATTAATTGGTCGATTTTTGTATTAATTGGGTGATTTTCTGAAAAATCTGCTCTGACTGATCTGTTGCCAACATTAAGATATACGAGGCATAACTGTTAGAATGTAACATAACCTAATTTCATCATGTTCCTTGAAGGAAACAAAAACTTAAAATAATATATCGTATCTAGAATTAATATTCGAAAAGTCGCTGATAATCTACCCCACATGAAAACGAAATATAATATTATTTAATTCCTCCTTCGCTAATAATGTCATACACTTCTGAATTTTCACTTTTTGAAATAGCAAAAATTTATTTTAAATTCTGAGCAATGAAATAGTTAAAGGGTACGCTTCTCTGAGGGGTGCATCACTTATAACCACAGATATAAACTACATTTTTAACGTTTTATTAACTTTACAGGCCCCTAAATTTTTCATGGATATAAACCACAAAATCCTAATTATCTCTCCGAAAACTTTCATTTGAATTATTCAACTACTTTTTATTTTCGATCGTCAGTATGTCAAATATTTTGGAAGGTTTGACAAGGGTAACTTGGTAATATATAAACAAATGTTTTATTAACAAATAACACTTTACAAATTACTTCTTTATCTTTCGTCTCTGTTGCATCCGAAGCAAATAGTGGTACTGGGTATTTTCTGGTGTCATCTCATCAAGATCAAGTTCACTGTGTAATGTTCCGGTCCTCAGTTCAACGACAACCAGTTGTCTGCCTAATCGTGCTGCTTCATCCTTTGCAGTATATCCATAATTGTCCCTGGCTGTTACATCGCTCCCGTGGTCAACCAGGTACTTGCACAAAGGAGCGAAACCTTCCCGAGCCGCCTGGTGAAGTGGCGTTTCTCCATGTCTGTTCCTGGCGTTGGGATCAGCCCCATTAGCCAACAGCACCTTGCAAAATAAAGAAAACGATTAAAGAAATTAATCTATATCTATATGTAAATAAAAGGGAGTTACGTACGTATGTCTGTCGCGTAAAGACACAAAACTACTCGACCGATTTCTCGAATTTCTCACACCTTGTTCCTATTAGTATCAAGAGTATTTAAAGAGTGGATTGAATTAAATCGGACATGTGAGGTGCTATTTTTGCGAACTTAATCGACATGGCGAGTTATACGCCATTTCCAAAGAACTTTGCTTGATGTGCGATCTACGGATATATTTTTGAACTAACGCCTCACTTCGACTCATAATATCGAAAAAACATCGAAGTTGCGAAGGAGTCTGAACCATGGTCGAATAACGTGGGTGAGTTCGCACCGGTTTTCCGGCGCATCGATCTTTGCTCGTTCTGCGCAACACTAGTTTGCGTCACGAACCACGTGACCACAGCACGGGCACTTCGTTTGAAATGCCAGACCAGACGCTGGCCGCCATGTTGCATGAAGAACGAAAAGTGTTTAGATACATTTTGAAAGTGGTACAAAGTGATCATTTTCAACGGCAGCGAACCAAAATTACCACGATGAAGGTGTTCAAAGTGCAATATTTACAGTAGAAAATGTTACAATATTTACGAGAAAAGCTTTATAAATCTGTTTCAATGTCTTGTAATGATGTGATAATTTTGGTATCTGTCTGCATTTAAAATTCCCGCTAATATTGTGACGCAAACTGGTGTCTGAAACTCATTGGCTGAAGTCGGATACGATGCGCAAGCGCCCTCCCTTGGACTGAAACGTGATGAAAACACCATGGGCCACCATCATCTAAACTAAATGCTGACGGCGATAATTGAAGTTTGGATTTGTTCACGTTTCAAATGCAGTTGGAATCGCTTTCGGCTTTTGAATCTATAGTGATTGGTTTGAATGAAATCGAAAGTATATAGAACTATTGATTTTATAGGGATGATTGAATATTAGATTCATTCACATTGTTGCATTTTGTTGTCGATAAAATGAGGTTTATTAAAATTCATACAATTTTGTAAGTATATTTCATGAAATAAAATATTTTTTAAAATTCAATTTTCAATTTTAAATGGGATAAAAAACAAAACAGGGGCAGTCGCGTCCGGACCGCAGAGGTGGTCAGACGCTCCGTCCGCTTAAGGCGAAATCACATTGTGCGTACGTTTACTGACCCGGTGTTTGTCAGTATTATGTAAAACGTGGTAGAAGTAGAGTTATTACGTGAAGTGATATTGTTTAACTAAGTGAAAAGTTTGTGTTTTTTTTTCTTTTTTTTCGTGACCACTATGGAGCCCTGTCAAGTTCATCAATCTTCAGGAGACCAGAACAGTAAGACTACCAGAATTAATTATGGTAAAGTTACTATGCAATCTCTGTTTCCCAATAAAGAAAATGCTGTAATCATAGACTCGGCAAATAGTGCCCCAATAGTAGAATTTATTGAAAACTTATCAACTAAAGTTAATCCCTCTCATATTAAGTTTGTTTCTAAAATTTCCAACAACAAACTGTGTGTGTACCTATCCAGCAAGGAAATTGCAGATGACCTAGTGTAAACCATAAGAACCTTGTTGTGTCTAATCAAGTTTTCCTCATAAGACCACTTATATCTAGGAACAAAAGAATTATTCTTTCAAATACGTGCCCAAGTATCCCACATGAAGTAATTGAAGAAAAATTATTAACATTCAGTGTCAAAACTGTAGTACCGTTAACCTTCCTTCGTGCTGGATTTAATGACCCAAACTTGAGTCACATTCTCAGTTTTCGTCACCAAACATTTGTGTCACCAGACGATAAACTTTAATTACCTGAATCATTTCAGGTGTTTATAGGTAATGTCTCCCATGGGATGTATGTAACCCCTAATGTTCTAATTTGTTTTTTGTGTAAAAATCAAGGTCACATAGCTAAAACTGCCCAAATCCTTGTAACTCCCAATTAACTAATACCCTACCTCTTCCTACAGAAGTAGATATTACAGAATCAACTAATGAGATTTTTGATGATTCTAATAATGTTTCTCCCAAAGTATTTGAATGTACGCTTCCTGAAAGCGATAAGGTGAACGAAAGTTCTAGCCTTAACCTTGCCCTTGACAGCTTCCCCCCTCTGACAACCACCCCTACTCTTGAGCCTGCCGCGAGCAACCAAGTTACTTGAAAAGAAAACTAAATGGACGTTGACCTTTCCTGCAACCCCGTCAGATTAGAGAGACCGTTATCTACTGTAAGCTCGAATACAGAACTGATTAGCAACCAATCAGATAGCGAGAATGAACTCCCAGATACTGACTCGGAAAACTCTGACATGAATGATAAAACTACTGAAAATAAAGAAAAAAATAAGAAACAACCCTCCAAAATAAAAAAAAGAAAAAACCTCTTCTTAAAAGGTTGACGATCAGTCATGGTCCAATACTAAAACTATCTTAGAATCTTCCAACGTTCATTACCCACTAAATTTACTTCAACTCCAAAGTTTCTTTGACAGAACGAAGGGTAATAACTGTACTGTAACAATTGCCAGAGAATTCACAGATGATTTTGCAGCTTTTATAGCAATGTTAAAAGCTGTTCACCAAACCTTACCAAACCGTGGTGTGAAAAATAGGTGCTCGAGAATTATCAAAAAACTTGATGCAGATATGAATGAAAAAGTTAAGGCAACAGGATTCAGAAGAACAGTAATCCAACCCTCTCCCTTCTAGCCAATCTTGCTTAAGTTAGAAAACCCTTCTTCAAGGTTCTCATTCAAGCGTCTACATTGTAATACTACTCCCATATATTTTTCTGTATTTTCTCATGGATATTATTCAGTGGAATTGCAATGTCTTCTACCCCCGAATGCCTTTCTTAAAAATTCTCCATGATTTCAGTTCCCAAGTTCTCTGCCTACAAGAAACCAACTTTAAAGGCAGTACATGTGCTCAGTTACGTGGATATATAAGTGTATTCTGTAACAGAAGAGACTCTCTAATTGCAAGTGGGGGTGTAGCGACTATTGTGAAACAAGATATTTTTTGTCATAATAATCCTCTTCAAACTCCCTTAGAAGCCGTGGCCGTATCGATTAAGCTTAATATAGTTGTGACTATATGCAATATTTACTTACCGAATAGCCAAATGTTGAATATTCTCGAACTTGACAATATCGTAATACAACTTCCTAAACCATTTATTATAGTGGGTGATTTTAATAGCCATTACACCATGTGGGGCGCTCAAAGAACTGACAGAAGGGGCAAAGTTCTAGAAGAATGTCTCGATAAATATGATGACCTAATACTCCTGAACAACGGAAGTGCTACAAGATTTAACGCAAGCAATGGTACTGTGAGTGCAATAGATTTAAGTCTGGTGATTAGTAACATTGCTACTAAATGTGCTTGGTGCACTTTTGATCAACTTTACCCCATTACCCCATCTCCATCAATTTCTCCGACCGACAATTGGCGAAGAATCTCAAAACCCACCCTAAACGGTTGATTAACCGTGTTAATTGGTTACAATACCAGCACACTATAAATAATAATGTCGACAACCTTCCTCAACCGGACTCGTCTCCTCCTCCTCATATAAATAAAACAGCTCAGGACTTCACATTAGCGGCTAGTTCATCCATCCCTCTAAGTTCTGGAAGAATAAGGAAACACCAGGTTCCTTGGTGGAATGAGGAATGTACTGCGGCCATCAAGGAAAAGAAAAGATATTTCCGAAAATACAAGAAGAATAAAACAATTGAAAACGGAATCCTCTTTAGGAAAGCTAGGGCCAAAGCCCGCTTATTATTAAAAACAACAAGACTTCAATCCTGGAATAATTTTACATCTTCAATAACTAGACAAACCCCCTCCTCCTTGTTATGGCAAAAAATCAAGTCCATTATTGGCGCACCGATGAACTCCAACCCATTCATGGTAATGAACTTAAACGGTAATAAATACTCACAACCTAAAGACATCAGCAATTTACTTGTTGTATCCTTTGCAAAGAATTCCAGCAACTGCAACTATGATCCAGAGCTTTCTAAAACTCTTGAAACGAAATTTCTTATGTCTCTTGAAACGAAATTTCTTATCATTGGTAGGTTCCAACAATGACCATTATAACAGAATTTTCAACTTGGACGAACTTCTGTATGTGTTGAAGAAAAGTAACAACTCGGCTCCGGGCCCTGACAACGTCCCCAACAGTTTTCTTAAAACCCTACCAGTGAATGCTCTGGAACACCTTCTTCGGATATTTAATGTTTTATGGTCAACTCAGACCTTTCCGGACAAATAGAAAGAAGCTATAGTTACACCTATTCTTAAGCCTAATAAGGACAGATGCAATCCATCTAGTTATCGCCCCATATCTTTAACGTGCAATCTTTGTAAGCTTCTTGAGAAGATGGTATACAACCGTTTAAGATGGTTACTGGAATCAAAAAGCCTCTTGTCTCCTTTCCAAAGTGGATTCAGAACTTTTCGCTCCACCAATGACCACTTAGTCGGAATTGATTCAGAAATCTGTGATGCCCTTAGCATGCACCATCATGCGATGGTCGTTTCGCTTGATATCGAGAAGGCCTACGAAATGGTTCAAAATCCAGACTTCTATCTATCATTTCTACATTGCCAATCAAGGGCAAGTTTGCTTTCATAAAGAACTTCATTGAACACAGATTTCTCCAGGTCCGAATTCAAGATAAGACGTCACAGCACGTTGAGGTGTCAAATGGCCTTCCTCAAGGAACAGTGTTATGTGTGATATTATTTCTCATTGCCATAAATGAAGTGAGTAATATTGTAAAAAGCCCAGTGTTTGCTGACGATATCACCCTCCTCTGTCGCGGCAAAGATATTAATCTAATCACAACTATTATGCAAGAATCCCTCAATAAATTAACGAATGGTCCAAGTCGTCAGGATTCATCTTGTCAAAAATGAAATCAGAATTTATAGTTTTATCGAGATCTCGGAAAGTTTTGAACTCGTCTTCAGTAGTCTTGAAAATTGATGACCATAATCTAAGAAGAACAAATACCAGCAAAATTTTGGGTTTAACATTCGACCATAAGCGTTCGTGGAAATTCTACATTTCTACCCTCAAAGTTGATTGCTATGTTAGACTCAACATAATCAAAATGTTAACTTCACACAAGTGGGGATCAGACGCTATTTCCCTTATCAATTGTTACAAGTCGTTGATACAACTAAAGTTAGATTATAGAGTAGTAGCTTATAGTCCAGTCAGCAACCACCTACTAAAAACTTTGGACCCTATAATCAACTCTGCATGCCGCCTAAGTTTGGGTGCCTTCAGGACCAGCCCATGTACTAGCCTACTAGTTGAAGCGGGCCTCCTTCCTTTCCTTTAAACTTCCGTAGAAAGTTCCTGTGCTTAAAATTTGCTTACTCGACTCATTGTTGTCCCCCTAATCCCACACTTCATTATATCTGTAACCTCTCCAAGTCCCTCCACTATGCAAATCATCCTAAGTATCCTAAACCGCTAAGTATTAGACTTGCTAAGTACCGGGATGAACTTGGCATTGAGTCTCATGATATTATGAAGAGGAAACTCAACCCTCTTCCCCCTTGGGAACATTTCTCTTTGTCAATCGATACGGAAGCTACCAAATTTACAAATCCTGATATCCCAAAACATATCATTAAGCATCTAATCTTGGAGTTCCAGCACAAATTTGTTAATCATAGCCAATTTTTTACGGATATATCCAAGCGACAATCAAGATCTAGTAGAGCTGTTATTACCATTATCCCACCCCTTAAGAATCTTTATCGCCTCCCGGATTTTTATTCCATATTCTCATGTGAAGCTTGGGCTATTATCAAAGCTATTGATATTAGCATCCTAAGACCATGTAACCCAGATTTTGTTATTTTTTCTGACTAGCAGTTCTATCCTTCATTCGAAACTGATATTCCTTGAATCCACTGGTCCAAGAAATCCAAGAAAAGCTTTATCACTCCTCCCTTAAAGGATATCGCGTTACAATAGCTTGGCTTCCTTCTCATATAGGCATCCAGGGCAGTGAAGAAGCAGATGCAGCAGCGAAGACAGCAATCTCTCTTCCCGAAATTGATACTGAAGCTGGCGGCTCACTCCCTGACTTTAAAAGCTACCTCTTACTTTCAGTTAAGAAACTTTGGGACCGGAACTGGAAAATGTTGCCTTCAAAATTACAAGCAGTTAGGAAGAATGTCGAGGAATCTCTCTTCAATTCCATTAGACTTAACAGAAGACATCAAGTAGTTATAACCAGACTTCGTATAGGACATTGTAAACTCAGTCACAGCTACCTAATTAAAAAGACTACTCCTGATCCTTGCCCAAATTGCGGACTCCGAGATTCCACGAAACATATTATAGTTGATTGCCACATGATGGCGACTGTGAGAACAAACCTTCACATCAATGATAATCTCTATTGTATATTCAAATCTTATCCCGGTCAAAGGAAAATTATAGAACTCCTCACCAAATTTAATATGCTAAATAGTATTTAGCTAATGACTATACATTGTCTGCCCTATGTATAACATTTAGATTTAGGATTTGTGTATGTGTATCCCATGAAAATGCGTAACTAGTATGTGAATTTGTAAATACTGTGTTTTTGTAACTGTGGTCGCCAATGACCAAGCTGTTTATAAGGCGACCTTAAATAAATAATTAAAAAAACAAAACAGGGATGAAACAGATAATAGTAGTTTATGCAATTAGTTTATAATGTTAAGCTTTATTGCATGAGTACATGTTTTGAAAACGAGCGACGTTAGGAGCGAGTTTTCAAATTTGTACGAATGCAATAAAGCAACATTATAAACGAGTTGCATACGCTATTTTTTTGTATAACAGCATTATAAATTTATGCAAGAATCGAAATTAATTTATGAACTAATTGCAAAATTGCAAAAGCAGTTTTACTGTTGGCAACATTGACATTGGTATTATGACGTCACGCATTTTGGACAGCTGATGAGCGATTCTGAAGAGCATGCGAAGAAAGATGGATTCCTTGCCGCAGGAAATTGTTGAACAAGCCACGAAGGCAGAACAATGCTTAATACCGGCAAAGTCAAGTGCATTGTACGAAAAAGAGTACAACAAATTTAAAAATTGGATGGAAACAAAGAACGTGAAGATTATATGCGAATCAGTTGTTCTGGCATACATATCGGAGTTAGTAAGTGTCTCTTACTTTATTGACATACCTAGTCGAGTTTTAGTGATGGTCTAATTTTCTAATTTTTATTACATTGAAGTCAGCAGTATGTAAGGCATCAAGTTTGTGGTGTAGTCACTCGAAATTGAAGGCCATGATCAAAATTAAAGATGGTATTGATATTTCTGCTTTTAATAAAGTTCAATTGTACATGAAACAAGCGAATGTCGGTTACGAAGCAGAAAAATCTATGGTCTTTTCCAAGCTGATGTGAACAAATTTTTAGTAGAAGCAGCTGATGAGAAGTATCTCTTGATGAAGGTATTTAAGTTATATTTATTTGAAATATTTGTGAACTATTGGAACACATCTTTTGCTCTCTTTTTTCAGGTTGTTGCGATTTTCGGCATATTTGGAGCTTGTAGACGAGGGAATTGTATAACATATGCACCGATGATGTCTCTGAAGAAGGTTCTGTTTTAGTTGTCAAAATTAGAGAAACTAAAACTAACAAACACAGAATATTTACCGTTATTTCTGATGAAGGATTCTCTTATATAGAAGAACATCTCTATGAAAAAAATACATTGCCCTCAGACCTTCTAAAGTCAAACATAATAAACTTTTCTTATTTTATAACAAAGGTAGATGCACTTGTAACCCCATTGGGATTAACACTTTCGGAAAAATTCCTAAACTCATTGCCGAATACCTTCAACTTCCAAATCATGAAAAATATTCCGGACATTCATTCAGGAGAACATCGGCTACTATGTTAGCCGACAGTGGTGCAGATATTACCACCCTTAAGCGTCATGGAGGATGGCGATCATCAAATGTTGCAGAATCTTACATTGAGGAATCAATTCAGAATAAAATAAAGATAGCTAGAAGAATAGTGTCAAATGACGAAAATAACGTAGCAGGTACTTCATCAACTAAAACTTTTAATGTACCTGGTTCTGTTCCTTTATCTTTCAAAAACCTCACAGACTGTTCCATTAATATTAACATCAATAAATAATGTAATTATGTAAACTGATTTATTATATTCAAGAATAAAAATCTTTGGTTATTCTGGTTGTATGGTTACTCTGTGAACTCTTCATGCAATTCCACAGCGTTCGTCAATTTTAAAGGTGAGTTGTGACGCAACTATGACGTGTGTGATGACGCAATCATTCGTGCCGTAAAACCTAATACGTCATCATTTGTGCTGTAAAAGGCCCTTTTATGAACGATTTCTTGCAACAGAAAACCTCGTTTATAATGCTGGTATACAAAAAATATAATTACCACATTTCAATCAATATTACCTTCATTGAATAAATTGATTTTGAACTTGCATAGTATTTATTGAACACACTGCAATAGTGAAGCGTTGCGATTATGAAGAAAATTTATTGTGAAATGAATAGTATTTATTGAACACACTGCAATACTGAAGCGTTGCGATTGTGACGCAAATTTATTTTGAAATGAATGTATTTATTGAACACACTGCAATAGTGAAGCATTGCGATTGTGAACAAATTTATTTTGAAATGAATAGTATTTATTGAACACACTGCAATAGTGAAGCGTTGCGATTGTGAAGCAAATTTATTTTGAAATGAATAGTATTTATTGAACACACTGCAATAGTGAAGCATTGCGATTGTGAAGCAAAGAAAGCCGATGGGAAAGAATTAAACGATGGGAGTGAAGAAATGCCATGTTGTCGCACAAATGGAAGTGGTTGCCATCGATCAACCGGGACAAGTAATAAGAATTCTTTCATTCTGGAGGCAACATTTTAGTTTTCAAAATGTTCATTTTTGTTGGTTAATTAATTGTCTTGTTAAGTGATTCTAAAATGTAAGAGTATAGTAAAAAGGTGGTGTAGGGATTAACGAAAAAAGTGTGCAAATTAACTTCTCTATACGTCACATACGGTTTTTACTTCTTTTACGAAGTAAATCAAATCAACTCTGAGAATTGCAGTTCTTACATTTCATAAATTTCTTTATTGATGAACTCTATTGATGATTTCTTTATTGATTTAATGATAATGATAACCAGTCCAGATTTTCTAGAAAGAAAAAAAGGACTCTCTGACTGACCTGTTTTTAACATTAAGATTTACAAACCATAACTGGTAGAATTTAACATAACCTAATTTCATAATGGACCTACAAGTAATCACATACTTCAGTTAAAATATCGTATATATTCAAGAAGTTGTAGATAAATTTCCCCAGACGATAATGAAATTTAATATTAATGTTTAATACCTCGTTCCCTAATAATGTCATACACATCTGAATTTTTGCCTTTTGAAATAACTAAAATTAATTTTTTTTATTCTGAGCAATCAAATAGTTAAATGGCACGCATATCTCAGCGATTTTCCAGAAGCTCATCTCTTATTATAACCATTGACAAAAATACACTGTTCACGTTCTATTATCTTTTTATTGTGACTGTTTGTATGTCATTCTGTAGATATTTCGCCGAAACCTGGATCTTCAAATTCGTCCTTTTCGGTACTTACGTTTAAATCTTCAATAGAGTTTTCGGAATGCAAACTCCAATTGTCCGGTGGCACTGCGATTGGAAAGTCGTCTCTGTGAAGAACAGGCCGCATAGTTGAACGATATTGAATGGTCTTCTTGGGCTTTCACGAGATTCCAGCAATTTGGTAATGTACGAGTAGAAATAACGCCCCGCGGTGTGTCCTTTGGTTCCCTCCATGCCATAGAAAATGCAAATCCCTCCATGCCATAGAAATTGCAAATGCCATATGTTGTGAGTTTCCGTTAAGCCAACCACTTAGTAAAGATATATAATGCTCACAGCAAATATGATGGGCTCATGATTTGTACTGATCGCCGATAGGACAACCGACATACAATGTATATGCCTTTCTTCTTGAGGGAGTAATATTCCGCCTTCAAAGTTACCTCACCATACACACAAAAGAAGTTGTTTGAATGGTTTACACACTGCCGAGGTATTGCAAGGAATCTGCTTGTACAAAAAATAACACTTGAATGCAACGAATAGATGAGTCGTGCACTTCAGAAATATCAACACCTCTCTTGCTCGACACGCAGGGCGCAATTAACCTGTTGGGACATACGTGCGCAAAGTGCGGAGTTGGCCCGTCGTTACGTCAGTCACTGCAATTCCCTTCGCAATACACGAAGTTACTCAACTAATTTGACTGATCAGACATTTATTTCATGTCTTGAGTGGAATCTACAATATTATACACTGTTGGCGACCATCATTTGTTTATGCTGAAACGCAAGTTGATTGCATGCTCCTTACGACACACGGCTATCTGCGATATATATATATATATATATATATATATATATATATATATATATATATCGCAGATAGCGTGTGTCTATATATATATATATATATATATATATATATATATATATATATATATATATATATAGTTTTAGTATATGTGCGATTACACAAAAACTGCACCCGATGGGCAGTTTTTGTTGTTGTATTCGGCTTTAGCGTACATATGAAACAGCGTTAGTCATTTAACAAAATCAATGTTGACCAGTGTCGCCAGTGATTCCAATATTTTGGAAGGTTTACTGATGGTAATACGGTGATATGTAAACACAATTTTTATTACGAAGTAGAATTTTACAAATTACTTGTTTTTCTTTCATTCCAGTAACCTGCGCGAATAATGATACGGAAGATTTTTCGGTACGATCTCATCAAGCTCATTGTCTAATGTTCTGTTTCTCAGTTCACGGACAACCAGTTCTCTGCCCCATCGGGCTGCTTCATCCTTTGCGGTACATCCATAATTGTCCGTGGCGTTTACATCACTCCCGTGGTCAACCAGGAACTTGCACAAAGGAACGAAACCTTCCCGAGCCGCATGGTGAAGTGGCGTTTCTCCAGGTCTGTTCCTGGCGTTGGGATCAGCCCCATTAGCCAACAGCACCTTGAAAACAAAAAGATCATTAACCTGTATCTATATATAAGGTGCCCATAGAGGAAACATGGAAACTTCGATAAATAAACCCTTAAGGATATTTTAAGCATGTTTTGTCTAATACACTCCCTCGATGTTTTGAATGGTTGAGCTGCAATGAGCACTCAAAAGTTGGTTTGAAAAAATACTTTCTGTACAAACATTTGCATTTCAGAAACTTATAAACACTCCATAAGCATGTGAATTGTTAATTATTTACAAAAGTAATGAATCTATTTGTTCGGAAAGGAAAAGGAATGCAGAAATAAAAATGCAACCAATTAACAATTCGATTGCTATTAACAGCTAGATCTCCGCTTGGCGGAGTTCTAGGTATTACTGGGACGAATACTACTCGCGATCACGCCACCCGTGTCTACGGACCTTCCGCTCCTCCGTCGTCGGTTAAAATCGGCCCTAACTGGCCCTGCCGACACTCGTCCACCCCGCTAGTTCAGTCCGACTCTCCGGGGTCCTGCTACCGCGCTCTCCGGCCGCCGGGCACTTCGAGTGTCGGCGACCCGTCCATTTGCCGCTGCAAAGTCGCTCTTCCGGAGAACAGTCCTCAGACCATAGAGACTAGGCTGTCAGGTGCCGATGTTTGTGTAAGTAGCACCGCACAATAAAACTGATATTTGCCACGCCCTGGGTTATTCCTGTTCTCATTGCTCCCTCTCATTGGTCTGTAAGGGGGCTCCTACCCCCGCCGTCCTCCCGTTTCCCCCGCACCTGGTGCCAGACGCTTCCTCCACGCCTAGACGCAATTAAAACCAACATCCAAATTACTTTAATAAATAGAGTTAATCATAACGTTAATAATAACAATAGAGATAACGCATATGAAGCTGTTGCCAGGGAAGACTAAAGCGATAGGCGTAGGCGTTAATTTCACTCCGCCATAGGGCCTGTGTAAAACGAGGCGGAGCGTCATGCATACACTGCACAGGCTTACCGGCGGACGAAGGCTGCGGCCAGGCAGCCTTGAAGAGTGGGGCGTAGGGTCTGAAGAAGGGCGTGCTCACCAGATAGCATTACTATGCAGCTCAGCGAGAAGAATTGCGCATCAACTAGTTTTCCCAATATCCTGTAGGGGCGCTACTCCGTTGAGTCCGTATTTTTGATTCGCGGGAGATGGCGGTGATCTTCCCCCGCTGGATGGCGACATCCGGCGGCGACCTACCGTCGGCTAGTGGGGTTTCCCCCTAACCAGAACTCTCCCACCAGCGGGGCAACGCCCCAGCCGGAACAAGCTCTAAGCTCCCGACCGGCCTCCCGGAATGTGGTAGTGTAGTGCATGTTAGTGTAGGGGAGAGGATAGGACAGGGAAGAGGAAGGACAGATCGCGCGCGGTCCGTGGTCCGTTTGTTAGGGTACTACTCCGGCATTCGCCTGGTGTAGATCGGAGAAACCACGGAAAACTACCGATCAGAGCAGCCGGCCGCTAGAACTCTCCTCCAGACAGCGACTGAATTCAACCTAGATGAAAAGCTAGTGTCGAAAATCCTGCCGCCGTCAGGACTCGAACCTAGGACCTCCCGGTCAGAGGCGCTGCAGTGACATCAGTTGATGCACTGAGCTACCGCTCCCGGTTTGAGTTGAGTCCGTATCGGAAGAGATTATGACTAGAGATACATTGCTGGCAATGCAATCCAATATAACGCAATGCATTTGCAGCCTTCCCTATTTAGAAAATCACTAGCCGCGACTGAGCTCTGCAATAGTATAATTTAGCAACACACCTACAGATTAGCTCTATGAGTTACAAAAACATGCCCCAATAATGACTCTGTGGTTACTCTGCTTTACTTTGTCATGTACCCGCGCCACGTCCTATTCTTGCGCTAACTTACCTCGCAGACTGACTGATGATTTCTCCTCGCGGCGTCGTGTAATGCCGAGTAACCGTCGCGATCTCGGGCGTCTACTTTCGCTCCACGAGCTAACAGCGTTTTACAAATTTCCGGATGACCATTGATAGCAGCCACGTGGAGAGGAGTACCATCAAAATGTTCCGGGCTGGTGGCGTTTACTTGGAATCCCAAACTTAGCAACATGCAGAGGACTTCCCAGCTTCCATGCTGAGCCGCGAAGTGTAGGTACGGCTTCTTCTGCCACTTTTGAAAAATCAGCCATCCAGATTTTTTTATCAATGTTTTGGTGAGACTCGGATAGTCATTTCGAATTGCTAGTTGTAAAAAAATGTTTTTTTTATTGAGTAAAATGGGAGCGTCTTCGATTCTGGCGGATGCCTTCAACAAACTTTCCACAATTTCCAAAAGTGGAATTGAATGGACCGTGTTTTTCTCGACTTCTGTGCAGATGCTATTTTGCATCGTGTCGAAATAGCGAAGGGGTGTCCAGCCGAGAATTCGATCCCGCACAGATACTTTGGCCCCTTTATCTAATAACATTTTAACTGTGTCGGTATTTCCGCTGATAACAGCAAGGTGAAGCGCACGACGGCCGCCTTTATCTTCCACTTCGACGCCGTGACCTTGACCCTTTAGACGTAGAGCCGACCTTACAGCTTCTTCGTGGCCCCTTATTGCTGCTGTGTGAAGAGGACAATCTTCTGCCAGCAGGGCATCGAAGAAATACCGAACCTCGCCGAAGACACCCTCGTACAACGACCGAGTAAGTTTTGGTAGGGACGAGTGCTTGTCTAGAAGCCACATCGCTGCCAGATATTCAGCGAGAGTGTAGTGCAAAAATTTTGGTCTTCCGTCGACAATGTGAGTAATAATACCAGTTCGGGCAATTTTTTCTCTCTCTTGACCGTCTTTCAACTCGTTCACGGCTTGCAACACGTCATTGAAATATTCTCCTAGAAACTCACTTTCACGGAAACATTCAAACGCTGCGAAAATTCCATGTTTCTGTAGAACGTCCTTTGACGTAATATTCAAATTGACCTGAGCGCTTTCAGATATTCCTACTTTCGCCCAAACGATCCCTAGAGTTTTTTCAATAAACCTTTTGTATAGGGCTGCTCTGTTCAAGCGGGAAATCTTTTCTTCATTTGATTCTTCGAGGAGTTGATTTATGTCTTCTTTTGTATAAGCATCAGCCAACATTCTTGTATACAGTGGTACATCACATAGACTGCGATCACCTGTGCTCGTCGCGTTTCGAACTACCTCCACGAGGTAAGATACATGATAGTCGAAAAGTGATTCCGTCCCTTCATTTGTTCCGTCGCTCCAGAAGTTGCATAGGTAGCTTACCTGTTCTAGCAACGAAAAATAAGACAAGGAAATACACGTAGAATTTGGTGTAATTTTGGACAGATCGTGTTTTAACACCGTTCTGGATGCTATCCACAAGCGACCTCCGCTATTCTCGAGCATTTCTTGCAGAAGTACAAGAAATTTAAGAACTTTTACTTTGTGCGAGGGACACACTTCATCTACTCCGTCTACCAGGACCGTTAAATGGCCCGTATTATCGATACAATCCCTAAGAAAAATACTTCCTGATTTGTCAGAAATAGTTTCGCCAATTCCGGCGTATTTTTTTAAAACGCTATGGATATGAGAAATTGTTATCTCTTCAGGAAGTTCATTCATTATTTGCCCATCATTGATTCTCACAACTATCACCCACTCTGATTTATCGGAGTTTTTTATAACGTTGGATATGTGTGTTAAAAATGTGGATTTTCCCATTCCCGCACTGTCAGTGAGAATGAGAGTAGAATCTTTCCATGTGAGAAAATCACTATTATCTTTATGTATGCAAATTGGCTTGTGTTGGCATTTGCTGCTTTTGCTTTTAATGTAGCTTGTTAGATTTTCTGTATCACCTTCGCTCTTCTTCCATATAAATTCATTATTTTTGAATAAAATCCAATGTCGGTTTCTGTTTTCACTGCTGATCTGCGTATCCGTTTCTTCAAGCGTTTTTGATTTCTTTACTGCCAATTTCACCTTTCTTGACCCCTTTCCAAAGAAATCCTCTGACTCATATTTTCTGTTTTTCTTCACATTTGCAGCAAGGCCTTGTTCCCCAGTATCACCAGATGAATCTGAATCCAAGGCAGTCCAGTGCGTTTTCACTTCTTTTTCGGGTGGACGTGGGTCAAAGGCTGGGACCTTTTCCCGCGTTACAGGCACTCCGTTTGGGGAGCATTCCTCCCAATCTGAATCTGACTGGCGAAGTTCCTTCAGAATCTGCTCTGGAAACCCACTGAGAAAGAAGTGGTCTTTTTCGCTGCGTAACTCTAAAATACTTCGTTGCAATGTAACTGCGTGTTGCACGGTACGGGAGACGTAGTAACTACCTTCCATGGTTTGCAGAGGTAATCCCATGGCGAACATTTTTCCATTGGCCAAGGCTTGTAATGCTGCATCGCCGATGCCATGGCGAAGATTAGGCCACACTTTTTCGAGCTCTGCAAGAGTTATTTTATGGCCTTGAAAACAGACATGTTTCTGTAGAAACTTTTGCTGTTCGTTTGGGTCCAAACGATCCAATGACCAACGTTCTGTCCAAGCATTTAATGAATTAAATTACGATTTCATCACTGAAAACATCTTCTTGTCCCATTCGAGCGACAGAACCCGTAAATTTTTGTTTCCACTTGATGTAATTCGATCCAAAAATGCTAGCAAACTCTCGTTTCGTGTGTCCGCACACAAAACCACTTCATCGCACAGTTTGCTGCAAATAGCAAAAAGTGCCTCGTGAGGATATTCTTTGATAATCGCATCTGTCATTACAATAAACCTGCCAGGATGTGTCTTTGTGAGCACTCTTTTTATCAACGAACCACGCATCTCTTGCGAAATTCCAGGAATGACAATGAATGCCGCACAACAATCACAAACGCGCAGAGACAAACTGTTACAATACTCATCACGGAAACTCAACTGGTGTAATTTGGCGTGGATGTCATCACGGATTATCTCTTCGATTTCGGTCGTCAGTTCCGAGAGACATGAGCCGTCATTACCATCCCACCATTGTTGCAGGAACGTCGTATACTTGGACAGTAACTGGTCGGGTTGAGGTGGGAGTCCGTGCAGAGCATCTTCAAGTGCCCGCAGCAACATTGGTTCCAATGCAGGTGCCTGCGCTTGCGCACTAAATACGCGCAGACGAGGCAGAAACTCGCTTCGAAACACAGTTTCATCGACGTCTTCAGCAAACATGTGCCAAACTTCCTTGTCAGTTTCCCCAAACGAGAAAGCCTGACCTTGGTCAGTACTGAAGATATCATCAAAAGGGAACTCCAGTAAAGAGGCAGCCCTTTTCTCTCGTGATTTCGGGAGAACCTCCCTGGTAGTAAAAAGTACGAAACGACATTCGCCTTGTCCCCAATCCTGCAGAAGTTTCTCGTTTCCCTTCAAATCGTCAGCAGATGATTCCTTTAACTCCTTCAGTCGTTGGTAGAACTTGAAATATTTTCGAAGGTTGAAGTCTTTGTTTTTCTTTGAAATGTTTACTGCGGTGAGATCATGGGCGGTCACAGGCTTGTCAACCTTCTCGGCGTGTTTCAGCTGGACGAAGTACGTGACCGCTTGTTGTCGCCCTGGCTCGTCCCACGCGATGCGAAGGACGATGTCGTCAAACGGGTTGGCGCCGTCCATGTTGGTGGCGACCAGAAACCGCAGGTTGAGTTCGGGTCGGCGGCGACGTTCCGCGCGCAGTCGGGCGCTCAGCAGACCTGCCAACCGCAGCTCGAAAAAGCCACCGCTCAGGCGGGCTCTTGCAGGGTCCTTTTCGACTCTGAAAAGTTAATCATCATATTTATTTATTATCTATTTACGAAGCTGAATAAATTATAATACGCTGGTCTATAATGGAAAATAATGGCTACCCTTAAAAGTTAATAGAACCAATAAAGAGCGTGTACAAAAACTCAACTATTGTAATATAAGTAGGAATAAATGTAACTGATAAAATATTGTAAACAGAGGAGTGCGACAAGGATGTCCAGTCTCACAAATACTTTTTAATATTTATATTGATGACATTATCCAAAATTGGAAGCAAATTATTTACACAGGTATTAACATATCAAAAGAAAAATTTTTTTAAATTTTGCAGACGACACTTTAATATTCCAAGAAACAGGGGGTGATTTACAGTATGCATTATTCCACTTAAATCATTTATGTAAAAAATACGATGTTGAAATTTCGAAAGAAAAAACAAAGGTGATGGCATTTTGGGGAACACATCTAATAGGATCCAAAAGTATTTTGGATAAAATAATTTTAGAAGTGTCCAGTTTCAGCTATTTAGGTTGTCAAGTCGATCAAGATACCAGCAAAGACATCAACATTAAATTGGCGACGTTCCAAAGAATTTGTGGTACTATACATAATAATTAAACAAGAATATAGTTCAATACATACAAGAATAAAGTTCTATAAGACTATGGCTCTTCCAGCTTTCTGTACGGCAGTGAAAACTGAGTACCAACAAAAAGAACCTTACGTAGAATACAGGCCACTGCAATGAAGATTCTGAGAAGAACGCTAGACTTCACGAAAGAAGATCATATTCGTAACGAGAAGATTAGGGAAAAACTACATGTCGAAGAAATTGGAAGAACCTACCTAAATTAGAATTACTTTATCAACTGCATGGAAGAAGAGATGTAGGCAGACCCAGAAAATGATGGAAGGAAAACTCGTGCAGACGGAACAGGCTCAAGCCTAATCCACGAAGTGCAGAAGAAAAAGAATAAATTACAATAGTAAAAAAGAACCTACAGAGGCAATGGGTTTCCCTGTACATGGTAAATGAAACAAATAGAAAAAGGCACATACTGTGACAGTACACGCAGAAAAGAGCGGGTTTTCGCGGGTTATCCCAGGAGCTTCATTTAAAGTACTACCCCCAAAATTAAAATATCTATTTCAAATTGAAGGGGACGCGATATCAACCAGATCGATCGGGGAATATCAATTTTGGAGAAAATCGGCAGCACGGTTCAGCCGCTTACATTGTTCACAGACTGACGGACAGACGTTTTGCCGTCAATCGATTTTCCTGTATCTAGGGCCCACAAAACATTGATATTGGTTACACCACGTGTTAGAGGAGATTTTTCTAAATTTAGCATCTGGATTTATCCACTTTTTCGTTATCAGGACCCTGGGACCTGTAATAAGAAGTTTTCTGCCGAAAATTCACCGGTTTTTTTTCGCACAGCATTACATACCTTTCTCTCTACCGCTCTAGCGGTAGCGAGGAAGCAAAAGTGATGCAAATGCACGTACTGTACCTTAAAAACGTAAGTTTCAAACAAGCAAAAAAAATTATTGTTGTAAACCATGTCCAATTTATTTCATGGTTTACTAGTACATTGTTATGTGTTTAGGGACCTTAAGCAAAACACGTAACAGTATTGTTAATACCCTTGGGGGGGCCTTTCTGGTTCTTTATGCCCTCGGGTTTTTTGAATACTTTTTTTTTAATTGGTTTATTTAAGGTCGCTTCAACATCTAAGGTCATTAGCGACCATTTGAATACTTTATGGCCCGCTCTAAAACCAACACAACACATACACCATTTTTATGAATTCGATTTATTAAAATTAAGAAAAAACTATAACTAAATGGCATAATGCTCATATAAGTAAAATAACTTGTTATTCACCTTATTGTCCTTAATTAATATGAAATTTGCAATTTTGGAGTGTTTCCGTGAATTTATAATTGCCACCAGACACTCAGATTTTACTGTTCCGTATTACCTGTTTTAGATACATATATTCTTCTTGAATAGCAGTACTAGTAATAGTAAAGAGATGTATAAGATACATCAGCTAACATCCACAAAATGTTATTTTTTGGTGTTATGACATATTCTAAATAACTTGTGGCAAATAGAAACAACCAACCTAAAAGATCCGTCTCATAAACGCAATTTACACTGTCATTTACACTTTTACTCACACATAACTCTCAAATACACCATAAACATTTTCATATATTTCTCGAGATTTTACTGGAAACCACTGTCCACTGTTTTGTTAGCTTTTGCTAGAATTTCCGCTGGAACTTCACAACTTTAGTTTGTACGAACAAATCAGCTCAATAACTGATTATGCAATAGTAAAACTCTGTTTTGTTTATCTGACGTCATTTTGACAAAATAACTAATACAATGCATCTTTTCACTTTAGACGCAAGAAAAGGTATAAAATGTTTCGAATTCTCGTTTGATTCCGCAACTAACTAGTAAGCCATAAAGTTTGTATGCCATAATGTTAGTAAAGTTCGTTTGCACCACGGTACTAGATGATTTTGCCCCTCAGGCGACTTCCAACCCCTCGGGCCCTCAGGTTTGGAAGTCACCCTCGACGCAAAAACATCTACTTAACGCCCTTGATACATAAATAACTATTAAAAACATTTATGTTATAGCGAAAGTTTGTTTACAAACAGTTGCTATTTCAAATGTATTAATTCCACCTTACACGTATTAATTCCATCTTAAGTTAACACTGTTTTATTTATTAAATGTTTAACTTAAAAGTTCCTATAATTTGGTGATTCATTAATATTCTTCGGCATAATTTGGTGACCTCTAAAATTCGAACACCAGAGCTTAAGCAAAATAGCTCATATTTAATAAATGTGATAACCAATGAAAACATGACTAAAGTTTATGAGAAACAACATGTGTTTAGAAGAAAAGGAAAGGAGAAGAAACATCTCTTGTGTTCGCGTGTGTAGTTTCTTCTGTCTCGGTACGGAGTAGCCCCTGGTAACGAAATGTGTATCAATTCAGTAACTAAATTTAGAAAAAAGGTCTAACAAGCTGTGTAGCCAGAATCCATATTTTGGGGGTTCTTGATACCGAAAAATCGAATGACAGCAAAATGTCTGTCCGTCTGTGAAGAACATCAGCGGCTAAACAGTTCAGCCTCTTTTGTCCCAAATTGATATTCCCCAAACGATCTGACTGATGTCGCGGTTCCTTGTATTTGAAACTGATATTGCGATTTTGGGAGGTACTTTACAAAGTTCGTGGAGCATTTAAAAAAATTGCTCCATTGTGTTTGATGAAATTTTGTTGTTGGATAGTGTGAAGGACATTCAAGAAAACGATGCAGGTCTTATTTTCGCTGAAAATTTTGCTTGTTTGAAAACTGCAAAAATTCACATTTTTTTTGACGTCTTCCTTACAATTACAATTATTAAGATAGAGAAATTTTCCCTTAATGAAAAATGTTCCATAAAAATAGACTTTGAAATAAAGTCATGTTCAATTTTTCAAAAATTTGAGCACTTTTCGCGTAATTTTGTGTGCAAGAACGGGCGAGAAAGTAAGTTTTGTTTTAGCACTACTAGTTATAAAATAAAACAAAATAATGTGAATAAACAATTTGAATTTTAAAGTAATAGGTCAAAAAACCATTAATCTAATACGTTCTCAAACAAATAAGCATGCATTTCCGAAATCCTCCAGAAGGTTCGCAAACATGTTCTAAAATAAATATGTCGCTTACAGTGAAGTGATTTCGTGGTCATGGCGAGTGGATTTTGTTACCAATACGTTCGCAAAATCATGCCAACAGCAGCCTAGCTAAATCACCCCAAAAGCTGCCTAGTAAAAATCACGCCAAAAGCAGCCTACCAAAATCGCGCCCAAAGCAGCCTAGCAAAATCACGCAAAAGCACCCTAGAAAAATCACGCCAAAAAGTGAGTGAATGGAAAATCGGAATGGCATGTTCGGAGGAAAGTTAGTACTTATGGAGGAAAACAATCACTATTTAATTTATTGATCATTCGAATACGAATAAACACTGATACAATCTTCAAAATAAATTGGCGAAAAGGGTAGTTTAAAAAATCCACGCTGAATATTTTAGCAACAGTTTCTCGCAGTTTTCATGTGATTTATGCAATGCGTTTATACCGACAGACATAATTTTGAAAAGTAATACTTCTCTTCCAAATTCCTTAGAGCATGTTATTAGAAGCAGTGTTATGATAAGATTATTGTTATTATTATTATTATTATTATTATTATTATTATTAATAATAATAATAATAATAATAACAACAACAACAACAACAACAACAACACAACCTCGTGTGGTGTCGGGGGATTTTATGAGAATAGAAGTAAAGCAGCAACTGACACGATAAAATGGATCAACAAAATTAAAAAGGACCTTAAATTATCAGGGATCACAGAAGAAGATATTCAAAGCAGAAATACATTTGGATCTAAAGTGCAGTCATGGCGGATTGATTTCAAAGAAGTACCACGGTGCAGAACAGGAAAAAGGAAAAGTTTGGACCGAAGAGAAAAAAGGTGCACAGCCAAAGGATGAAAGAAATATGGGCACAAAGAAAGGCTAAGAAATACACCTGAGTACTTTGCGTAGTCCCAATTGGGCTTATTCGCAATAATAATAATAATAATAATAATAATAATAATAATAATAATAATAATAATAATAGTAGTAGTAGTAATAATAGTAATAATAATAACAATAATAATAATAGTAGTAGTAGTAGTAATAATAGTAATAATAATAATAACAACAATAATAATAATAATAATAATAATAATAATAATAATAATAATAATAATAATAATAATAATCATAATAATTCTTTTTTCCTTATACTAGTAGTCTTTGTAATGTTCTATTCAGCCGTATTTCTCTGTTATGTTTATTTGAACATTTTCGAACATTTGCCTTCGATTTCGAGCTCGATAGATACTTCATTACTATCCTGGACCGAGAGGATCGTGGATTCGAGGTAAATATTAAAGCAGTTGAATGTTCTCTAGTGAAGCGAATGTTCTCTTACGAATCAGTGGCTTCTGTCAAAAATGACTTGCTTAAGGGCGGGAATATATTTTCAGAAAATGCCGAAGTCTATTACTATAACACTCGACGTAGAAATCATATTCATCAGGTGACAGTATCAATAGCTCATTACAAAAAATTCACTTACAATACATGTACATTATTTTACAACAATTTGCCAGATGACATTAAACGATTAAATTCGATAGAAAAGTTTAAACCCAAGTGAAATCGTTTCTGCTGCATAACTGTTTCTATACAATTAGAGACTATACTGAGCATCACAAAAAAAGTAACATTAATTTTAACAATGATACATAATGCATTATTTACCATTTGAACTGTATAAATGTGTATAAACAACCTGTAACAAGTATTGTATTGCAGCCTCCGGGTCAATGACCCCCATCTCGATCAGGTTTTCGTCCAATTTCCCTCATCCATTGAGCAAATGCTGAGAGGGCCCCTTGTTTTGTTTCTGGACATAAATGTAACTTCATTTTCTGTGCACGTCTTCTAGAATTCAGTGGGAAATACAATTATTTAAATTATCGTTTCCATGTTGTCGCGGCCGGAAGTATTATTCCGAAGAACAATGTGGATAAGAGCCAAAATGTATTGCCTTTTTATCCTTGAAAATAGATTTTATTACATGAGAGGTTTTTTTTGTTCTTTTTTCTTTCTTTCTTTCTTTCAGAATTTAAGTAGTATACGACTTAGTGTAGGGATCACATAATTTTTAAAATGTGCACACAATTCACTTTTCCCCATAGCACGTCACACGCAGTTTTTAACTGTATTTTTGGACGTTAAATAAATAAATAAAATAAATAAATAAAGCGAATTATGGGAGGGAAATATAAAAAGACAAACCGTGTCATCACCTAGTTTATTAGCAACTTGGTAAATCTGATCTTAAAATTTGGTAAAACAAATCTTGTACGGATATGTACCACAGGCGTTAACTAGTTCTAATGATATTTTGCCCTTGAAACCCTTTCAACGCCCTTGGTGCATAAATAGAGAGTTTTTGCAAGACGGGATATCCATTGCCGTAGTACGTCATCATTATCGTAAATAGGAATTAACGTATTTTCAGAAAAATGAGTTGTTGCATGTCGCACCGCGCAGGTTTTAACCTTAATCCGCGCAGGTTTTAAGCTCAGGGTTGAAAGAGAAAAATATACTCGCTCCAGGCACGTTCTTATGTATCGGAAGACAGAAGAAAAGTTCCTTGAATATTTCAGGAAAATGGGTCAGTCCATACTGCAACAACATTCACGATGTACTTTCAAAGTTTGGAATAAGATATGTCGGTGATCAATGGGACGTGTTTATAGATTCTTCGAAACGCATCCTCAAAGCTGTTCTGCTTCATAATGGAAATCAAAATACCTCAAAATCAGTGTTAGTAGTCCATTCTGTTCATATAAAGGAAACTTGCGAAAATATGGAAAAACTCTTTATGATAGAACATGAGCATCGAACTTCATTTTCTCCACAACCACCTTTATTTCTTCCCCGATAATCTAAGGGATTTCAGTGATGAACTTGGTTCAAGACCTATAATAAAGGGGAAAAGTTAGACCCGATATTTTGAAGTGATGATGGCAGAGTACTTTTGTTTTAAAGAAAGTAAGTGTAGAATTGCACAGAATATGACCGAAGGAGCAAAACTTTAGCAAAAGAAAGCGTTTGCAGAGCCTCTGACCTTTTTAGTAAGAATAATATTATTGTTAATGTTGCCAATGTCGTAAGATATGTATCGCTTGTCTACATACTTATACTTTTTCTTCCTTCAGTATAATTGTGTATAACTAGTTTTAAATCGTTTATTCACTGTGTGTTTTGTGAAACTTTCATAAATTAATTTTTTTTTTGTTTACCCGTCTTTTCTTTGAAATTACAAAAAGATTTTCCGTATTAGAGAAAAATGGATTTGAGATCTATTAAATATTAGCTCAAATGAATTCAAATCACCCATTAGAACCATAAACGCCGAGAATTTTTTCGCAGCCCTGTGTAATTTATTACATAAATAAATATAAATAAATAAATAAATAAATAAATAAATAAATAAATAAATAAATAAATAAATAAATAAATAAATAAATAAATAAATAAATAAATAAATAAATAAATAAATAAATAAATAAATAAATAAATAAATAAATAAATAAATAAATAATAAATAAAAAATAAATAAATAAATAAATAAATAAATAAATAAATAAATAAATAAATAAATAAATAAATAAAAGACAAGAACGTTTTTGTAACTTATGAACAGTTAACTGTATACACTTACGAAAATTTGTTGTCCATTCTGAAGGTATTAAGCTGTCTTCATCATTCTTGAAGTAAAATATTTTCTTTTCAAGAAGCGAAAGTAGTTTTGTGACAAGTTATATCAACTCCGTTCTGTGAAATAAATTAACTTCGATAAACAAGAGGCAAATCGTATGTTTCCTTATAAACGAGCACACGGAAAGGAAATATGACACATTTATGAATTTGCATTCGATAGTTTCAAAGTAATAAGTTATAAATTTTTAATCAGGGGCTCATTCGTAAGTATAGTTTCGTCTGGTCCTCGTAATTAATATAAAATTGTACTTTGAAATCAAATATCAATGTTTTTGTTATTTCTGATGTGACTGGGTAATGTGGGTAAATCCATGTAACGTTTCTAGTTTGTCCGTAAGTCCTTAGGTTTTTTTCATGTTGATCTTTTATGTTAAATAATAATGATAATAACAATAATAATAATAACAACAACAACAACAACAACAACGATGGTTGTATTTGTGAATGTGCCTTCATGATCCCTCGATGACACACAATTAATCTCTCCCGGATAAATATGACTGCAGGTTTCGGAAGATAACGTGTAACGTGCTCATATATGGACGGTACGTATATAATATTATTATTAATCATAATAATACAAATAATGTATTGTCTGGTTTAAAATGAAATTTAAAAGAAGTAGCAAATTATAACAGAATCATTCCTCATTAATTACTTTGATAATAACACTCAGAAGACTAGTATGAGACAGGGATTTTAATGTCACAATAATTTGTACCAGTTAAGCTAAACTAGACATGTTACATATCTAGCTGACATTCGTCTCTCCTATTCAGCTAGAAAGTTCTTAAAATAGAAAAAAGTGACGTTTTCTTTTCACAAATTTTATCATAAATTCCTTTTTCTGACTCATGAAATATCATCTATTATGACCTGGAGGGGTTGCTCAGGGCATTAATCGATGTCGCTGCACTGACTGGGAGGTCCTAGGTTTGAGTCCCGACGGTGGCAGGATTTTCGACACTATCTTGTCAGCCAGGTCGAATTCAGTCGCTGTCTGGAAGAGAATTCTAGCGGCCGGCTACTTTGATGGGTAGTTTTCCGTACTTTCTCCGATCAACACCAGGCGAATGCCGGAGCAGTACCCTAACAAACGGGCCATGGACCGTGCGCGATCTTTACGAACTCTTACTTTTGCTATCCTCTACCGTTTCACACACACTACCACACATGCCCTACACTACCACATATTCCGGGAGACCGGTCAGGAGCTTAGAGCTTGTCCCGGCTGGGGCGGTGCCTCGCTGCTGGGAGATACATGGTTGGGGAAAACCCCACTAGCCGCCGGTAGGTCGGCGCCGGATCTCCCCATCCAGCGGGGGGAAAACATTGCCACCTCACGAGAATAAAACATGCACTACACCTCCGGGTCTAATAGCCCTAGTAGTTGACGCGCCCGGAATCGGTAATAATCAATCAATCAATCATCTAGTGCATCAATAAAATGAATGGTCTTAAAATTCTGGCATGCCTGTAAAGTTAAAAGTCTTATTTTAAACTGAGTCCAACGTAATGAATAATTTTGATAATTATCCAATTCATATTGCGCTTGCAAATGCTAACTACCTTAAAACATAGAATATATAAAGAATTATTATTGTTATTATTATATTATTATTATTATTATTATTATTATTATTCCATACCATAAGGTATTTTACGACTTATCTACCAGAAAAAAAATCCTCCGCATATGCACAGAACCCATAAGAATACAGTTTATTGTATGCCTCACCTGGTTGTGAAGTGCATCCAGCACAAAGATAAATGGTGAGCCTAGTGTATTCTCCGTTGTTCTTACCATACCGTTTGAGGGTCTGGATTGCTGTTGACCTTGAGTGATAGTGAGGAAACCGCAGACAGGATGCGCGAAGCGAGTGTGAGAGCAAAACGAAGCCTATTACGTCACGGCTTCGGCGTGTCCTGAGAGTTCTTAATCGTACCAGTAGATGGCGTGTAAGAAGTGGACTGCATCATTCTTAAGCCCGGTATACACGGTACAGTTTTCGTGCAGATTCTCATACAGTTTCTATACAGGAACTTCAAGATCTCGAACTAGAAGTACCAAAGCCAAAAGTCGCGCATACATAGTCCATACGTTTTCTGCACGAATCTCCACAGGCCGCTGCTAGGGGGTCTAAAGAGAAACAGCTGAATTGCGCCGTCCGAGGACTGTCAGTGGTGGTATTTCTGTGTGTGCGTTGTGGTTATGATCTTTATTTGGTATTAATTAACCATTAGGAGCATAGAGAATAAAAATAGGGTCGGCCCGGTGGCCGAGATCGCTAAGGCAATAGTGTCGTAGTGATCTCGGACCGAAGGGTCGCGGGTTCGAGTCCCGCCTAGGGCATGGTTGTATTTGTGTTCGTCCTTTCACCCCTTATCATAACCATATCGTTTCATCCACATAGTTACCATACCGTTAACAGCAATAGTGGTCGCTAATGACCTAAGATGTTGAAGCGACCTTAAATTAGCAATTAAAAAAAAAAATAAAAATTGGAAGTCAAGAATTGGGAAAAAGGAAGTTTATCACAATATATCCCTTCACACAATCGCACTTTGACACACCTAACCACAAAATCGCAATGGCCGATCCCCGTTAGTGCATCATTCTGCCGCTAGGGGCGCTTAAGTCAAACTAGGCTTTCTGCATGAAAAGTTATTAACATGTTCATATAGAAAACGTGCAGTCTGGACTACACGTTTTCTGTACGTCCAATCTGCACGAAAACTGTACCGTGTATACCAGACTTTACACCGTAGCAGTGGCGTCTCCTGTTCAGTGATCATGGGGATGCGATCAGTTTTACAGATTAAACAAGGTAGACCAATTAACATGCCTATCCATATTACGACTGTACCTTCTTTTAAAATCTTTGAGAATTGTTAACTGTGCATTGCTTGCTCTGTCAATAATAAACAAAACAATAATACGCGCATGCATGTGTAGTGTGGTCAAACTCCTGCTCCCCCAACCCCGCTATGGAGGCCAGTCGTTAGTACGTGACCACTGGGAGGCGATGGCGAAGCTTTGGCCTACAGAATGAGAAGTCCGAGATGCGACTGTCAGCGTCGCGTCACCGTCGGCCGAAACCTCGCATCTTGAACCTAGCACATGGTGAGAGTTCAATGACGTCGTTAACGAATCGAAGCTGTCAAAGGGATGTTTCTCGGCCTGTCATATCCATGGAGGACACAGACGCCTACCGGAAAGCGCATGAGGAAAAAAACGAAAAGTACAAAAGGAACAGAGATGAACTTGAGGAATAGAAAAATCATTTTAATAGAAGTTTTAAAAGAGACGATAAACTTGGGGATGCGACGCATCACTCAAATCCATTGAGCATACACCACTGTACAGTAGTAATTCTGAATGCGTAATGAAGTGGTGAAGTCAAATTCTGAATTTTAAAATTAGAACAGTAGTGTAAAATCGGGATTTTGTGAAAGCGATGAAATTTGGTAAAATGAACTACAATGTTGGTATCTTTTGAACAGTGCAAAGGCTATGTAATTACTAGGGAACGTATTTCCATGTAAATACATATTTTTAATGGTAGTTTCATAATTTTTTTATTTGGGATTAAATATTTTTACATATTTCATCTATTACTAAACATTTCTTACATATTTCGTGACATTTTAACACATTGACACATCAAAACGAAATATTTCAAATATGAGTTGGCAAATGTGTTCCTGGGATGCTCTTTCCGCGAAACAAAGCAAAGCAATATTACACTTCTATGACCTTCCGACCTTTCCCCTGAATTATCAAAGTTGCCCACTGCTTATTCGGAATCACGAAAGAACCAGAAATAATCGTAACCACATGCTTGCTCATATTTCATAGATCTCATACACAACTCCGCAGATATTTCTTGCAAACCATTGTCTTTTCGCGCTTCCAGCATCCCGCCGAGAAACATACATCCCTGTCCCAGAGAGGCAAAATTCGGAACATATTCACGAAACCCCGTCCGCTCGAGCTCAATGGGAATACTCCTTAGAATGTGATACGATCAATCCATGGCACTTGTTTTCCACAAATTATATTTTAATTACAATATTGGATAAATATAGTAAAAGTAGTGGCACGCTATATCCGCGGGACATGCCGCCTAGTATTCTAACATAGTGTTACGTTTCTAGCTGGTGAATTAAAAGTCTCGTATCATTTACACTTTTTACGATGAATTTAATAAATTTTTGTCCCCAATTCCCATCAAAATATTGTGTGACAGTCTGGTATGTCACAACGTCTTTATAAAATTTTCGTGTTTGATTCCTCCTTTGTGCAGTTTATGTTTCCTGAATACTATTCTCGCCATTTTTTCATTTTCTTTCTGAAAAATGGATTGGGGGATGAGGAAAGGTCAAGGAAGAGGAAGCAAAGATCGCGCCAGTTTGTTAGGGTACTGCTCCGGCATTCGTCCGGTGTTGATCGGGGAAAACGGAAAACTACCAATCAGAGCAGTCGGCCACTGGAATTCTCCTCCAGATAGCGACTAGATTCGACCTAGGTCGCCAAAATCCTGCCAACGTTGGGATTCGAGCGTAGGACCTCCCGGACCGAGGCATTGCAGTCACATCAGTTGATGTTCTGAGCCACCTCTCCCGATTTCTGTATTATTAAATTGCAGTTCTCATGGGTGACGATCCGATCAGACGCGTCACATTGTTTATAATTTATTAAAAAATAACATGGGATTTTCATAAAAACAGTGAAAATAAACAGATGAATTAAGTTCTACCATAGCATATTTCGGCAAATGTTTAATAATATTCGGAAGCGGAAGATCCAAAACGGACTTTGAAATGTTTGTGGACAATTTAAAGAGTATTTTCGTGACGGCTGGCGTGTCACAAAATAGAAGTTCGAAATCTTAATAAATTTAAAAACTTGTAGAAATATTGACGAAGGACAGACGGTCATCTGTTTAAAATGGCTTATAGAGAATCAGTGAAAAACTGTTGAATTTTTTAAAAAAATGTTCAAGGGACAAAGTAAGAACAGTGAAATTAATTGTGAAACGGGTAGATGACAACAAAAACCACTATGCATTGTAGAAAAACAATTACAAGGAATTAGTGAATTTTAATTAGCAAAAATAATAAAAGAAAAGCCGTCTTTTGTTTTAGTGAAACGGGAGATGGAAAAATGGTCAGAATGCTACTGAATGTCGTGGGTAGGGTCGCGACGTAGATTTCATGAGAGTCGAATTGTTTTTAAATCAATATTTCTTCTTGATTGTCAATATATGTTTGCAAATAAAAGTATCCGAAGTCTTTTATGACAATCATTTATTTCAGCAATTGCACAACGTTTCGTAACTAGTTTTGTTACATCATCAGGTGATTGTTCTACTGCAGAGGTAATTCAATGGGATAGCAGTTCCCTCGCTAAGGTGAGTGTCTATTTGGTATTGTATTGATTTTGTTTTGTTGTTTTGTTGGTTTGTATAAAAATTATACTTTTGAGACAATTGTAGTGTTTATAAACTATACTAGTCATTACACTAATTGATATGTAGAATAACGGTTTCTGTATCCATTATTTTAGCACCTAATGATGTAACAAAACTAGTTACGAAACGTTGTGCAATTGCTGAAATAAATTATTGTCATAAAAAACTTCGAATTGTTTTTGTTTGTAATGTTAATGTAAAATGCAGTGTAGCATAACTTTGTTTTTGGAATATGTTGACTACGCGAATTTAATTAATTAATGGTAGATGAACAAAAACTGTGGTGAAAGGAGAAAATGGAATTGTGCAGAGCATGATCGCTGAGTGCATCGAAAGGGAATTACTTATAAACATTATAATTGATTCTACATTGGAGCTAATATGGGAAGGCCAAGATATGTGTTTTAGTTTAATTCTTTTAAACATGTAAAATATTGATTATAAATAAAATTTAATGATAATAAATAGTAAGTTAGTGGAGATAGAATGTTACGATTTTGTTTAATAATGAGTATGTCAGAATAAATATTGTTTATTGAATTTCGTTATCGTTAAGTAAATAATTAATTAATGAAGTTAGGATGAAAATGGAGGTAAATGTATGATGCGTGAATGTAGATATAATTGCAATAGTACGTAAGGAATATCATGTTGCATTGTGTTCTGTTTTATTAGCAAGATCACTTAGGAAAGCGGCAATAAATGACAGAACGATGATATTTACATGAAAACTGGGTTATTGATGATTTCCTTTCCTTTTTCATATAATAATAATTATTATTGTTTTGATTTCCTGTAGAGGATCAGTCCGTGCCCTCACGACCTAATTATAAAATTTTCTTTGATGGTTATCCATAACGCACATATCAGGGCTAGCATAACACGTATTTAATGGATAGAGTAATGAAAGAATAGGTTAGAGATAGCAGGAGGAAATACGGAACCACCACACCTGAGGGCTTTTTATTAAAATATTTAATTTAATACTGACTAATTCGAGAATATTTTATTGGTTTTTAAAATTTTACTTGTTATTCTTCAGCAATGTGGAAGTTACGTTTTGGAAAATCGTTTGGTGAGGTTTTGTTCAGCATCGTTTTTGCTGCTGTAGGGCACTAGTCTATTGTAGCGTCACGTTGGCGGCCGTGGGTGGGAGGAGGAGCGGAAGTATCGTATATCTGCGGGCTGAATAGCCTTGGCGCCACTGCGTTGGGATATATTTAGACCGAGTGGACGCCAGCTTGACCTGGAAGGTCGCATGGTAGACGTGAGCCTCCCTCCTACACCAAGGACGGTCACGTGACGGCTACACTCTGGGTATTAAATCGAGCCGACGAGCTCACACGGGGGTTTTTGTTTTGGAAACCTCGCGCGATGCGCAAAACTTTACGCCCAGGCTGGAGCGTGTCGTGCCTGTTGCACGGGTGACGAGGTCACGGTAGTGGCGCGGGAGAAGCTTCAGTGGAGGCGGGGCCTCCCTAGCTATGTGGGGTATCCACAGGAAAATACTCAACAGTGTGTAGTTTCGGAACAGAATTTAGTTGTTGTACATACGTGTAAATAAACTTGTACATACTTGTAAATGTCTGTGTGTTTTTCTCCATGACGCCACACTATATTACTAATTTATTTTACAAGCGCGCACAAACTGAATAAAAACAATGCAGCTGCTAGCCTTTGAGGGATGTCTAAGGTTTCGTCAGAACTCGGGAGAAATCCAAAAACAATGAAACAGTTTCAGTTTTGATTGAAAATGTGCATACCGACTGAATTCTTACTGAATTCGTCACTGCTTACAACATAGCAGACATCATGAATCAGCGAGGCTGCAAGGAAGAGGCAGTCCCGCCCTTAAATATTTACTATTCACGTGTGGCGTTATGGAATTGCAATTTATTTATTTCGTCCATAAGTTGGTATTTTCGAAAATCATTTTACTTTCTCGTATACACGGTGTAATATTCGTTGTATAGAGAAAGTTATGCCATGATGCAGAAAATCAATTTCGAGATCGACATAAATATATTTGGAGTTTCCTTATGACACTAAACTGCCTCTGGTCGGGATGTAAAAATCATTGGGACTAATTTCAGGAATGATTAAGCGTACTTTCACTGAAAGGTAAAGTATTTTTTCGACCATACTAAGGGTAACATTTGTTCTTTCTCGATGCCGCTTACACAGTAGAGAGAAAGTTATGTAATGCTGCAGGAGAAGCGGCGGATTTTCGGCAGAAAAACTCTTATTGTCGGTGCCTGTTAACGAAAAAGTGGATAAATTCAGTTCCTAAATTTTGGGGGGAAATCTTCTGTTTTGTGGGGCCTTGATACTGAAAAATAGAAGATAGAAAATGTTTCCCTGAATGAAATATGTTCCTTTAGATATATTTTGAAATATTTCATGTAAAATGTTTCGGAAATGTGAGTACCTTTCATGTAATTTTGTGTGAAATATAAGCAACTTTTAATTTTGTTTAAACAATTTTTTCTAAAAAAAGGCACCAAATTTTTTGATTAAATTTTGACCCCGAATATCGTGTAGAACGCGTAAGGGAATGGTGTAAGTTTCATGTTCGTTAAATATCCTGATTTTTGAAAATTGCATAAATTCAAAATATTTTTCGGCGTCTTCCTACAAGTATAATTATGAAGATAAACAAATAAACATTTTTTTCTTAATGACGTGTTTTCTTCAAAATATATCTTCAATTGATGGCATGTTCACTTTTTCGAAAATATGAGTATTTTTTGCGAAATTTGTGCCAAACATAAGCCATTTTATTTACTTTAAACCATTTTTTCTTAAAAACTGCGCAATTTTTTAAATTAAATTCGGATCTGCGATAGTGTAAAGGACGCTTAAGAGAATGGTGCAGGTCTCATATTTGCACCATTGTCTTGAAATGATTGATTTTTGAACCTTTAAATTTGTTTTTTCGGTGTGAAGATACATTTTTTCTCAATGAAATAAATTCATCAAAAAATCTTTAAATAAGGTCACGTTGAATTTTTTTCGCAAATTTAAGTATTTTTTGTGTAATTTGGCGCCAAACATTGTCGCCCGCTCCCAATTTCCTGCGCTTCGTGGACGAGTGTGTTTCTAGGCAGTTGGATGCTACGGCAGCTAGAATTTGTATATTATTTCATATTTCTTTGTACGTATCTTACATTCGAGCCTTTGTTATACGTTTTCAAATTCATCTTTTAGAAATTCTTGAAAACCTATTTGAAATATATAGAGCTGAACCTAATACTAGCCTTAAGAGAATTTCATATTGGAACGCAACAAGGACATTCCGCGCCGCGAGACAGCTGCTGAATTTCTGGAAATTACGTCTCATTGTTGTGACATGATTTAGCTATATAAAAAATAGTTATAATTGGCAAATTTGTGTTGATATTTGTTGAAAATATTTAGTTTCCGCACTAAATGTTCTACGATTTGCAATGTGTTTTTCCAAAATAATGATTGAGATGTGAATTTGGCGAGAATTTGTGGAGAGAAATAGTATTACATACCATTACTAAGGGCATGAAAATACCCACTACTTCAAATCATTATCTCGTATAAAATAAAAAGAACGATGTTTAACTCCAAACAACTCCTACAGGGCCCAACCGATTTTAAAATATTTTTGAGACATACTAGGTAGATCTTGGCCCAATGAAGAATCTCCTCGTAAGACGCTTTTAGATAGTATGTATTTAGATAGAGGCTATCTAAATATGATGATTTCCATTTTAATTGCTTTTGTCACTGGAAGTTAGCCAAAAGTACGCAACACTGTGTCTAACAGATCATGGCAATGATGATTGCAGAGAACACGGTAGGGCAGGGCCGGAAAGCATGGTTGAGACAGACCGAGTAAGCAGGGCGAAGCGCGGTTAATGAGACAGTGACAGATGGGGTTGAATACTCTTTGGGATATACTCTTTGGGGTTGAATGGGTTAGGGCGGTGCGGACGGGGCCGGGCCGCGACGAGACGGAAGGGGCGAGATAGGCTGGGGTGGGAAATGGGTAGGTGGGGCGGAGCGACGGGAAGCAGGGCGGTACAAGGATGTAGTAAACAAAACATAATATATTTATTTTTAAATGATGATTGTGATAATTTGGTAAGTAATAGGCCATTGCGGAGTACTTCACCTCGAGAAAAAATAAAACAACCATTCCTTGTCGCAATGCGCATATATTTGAGACTTTAATAACGATTATGCTATCCCAAACAAGATCAATTTAATAATTTTGCTTATTATAAAAATGTTCAATATCTCATTTTTCTACATCCTTAAATAAATGTAAAACGTTATTTTAATACTCCCAATTACTATGTTGTATAGTAAAAACTCTTTTATCAGTCAACAAAAACAGCAAAATGCAGTATTAGATTTTCAAAAAATGCAATATATGAATATCCTTACATAAAAGGAATAGTGTTGCCAACAATATTCCTTCAATTCAGAACAATAAGCAGAGATAGATGCCAAGAATTTCCACACATTCAAGATAACGTATAAACAGAAAAATAAATAATTATAATACTCAGTCACTTCAGTTTCCGAGACTCTATTACTTGAGTGTATGAGTTCGTGTCTGTTAAGATCACTGGACTTAAAGAACGCTGCGCCGCACTCCTCACAGCGTTACGGTCGCTCTCCCGAGTGAGTCCGTTTGTGTTGGGTACTACACACAGTGAACGCTGCGCCGCACTCCCACAGCGTCACGGTCGCTCTCCCGAGTGAGTCCGGTTGTGTCTAGTGAGATGATCAGACTTCTTGAACGCTGCGCCGCACTCCACACAGCGATACGGTCGCTCTCCCGAGTGAGTCCGGTTATGTACAACGAGATTACAATTTCCTCGGGGTAGGGTTTTCTGAGTTTGATGCTTGATTCTCCAGTTCGAACTTGCATTTACAGACGATAGACTCGCAGGATGAAGCCCTCCAGAGATCGCTGTGTGGTGTCCTCTTGAAAAGCGGCGCCTGCATCGCCGGGAGTGCGTTTCGAAGTACAATGGGCTGGAGAAGGCGATGGGGCAATGCGGGCAGGGAAAAGTCTGTTCCGAAATAATTTGTTGCGTCTACACCTTGACGCAACGCGTCTCCAAGCCCCTTAAGGGGAGTTGAGCGCTCTGCACTGGGGAGTAATCCTCCATTAATGTGCTTTTTTATTTTTGGAGTAATCTCGTTAATTACTATATTTGTCAAGTCTCGTCACGTCGCAGTCAGTCAGTGCCTTTTATCCCTTCGGCCAGGAGCTCGACGCCGTTAGATCCCGGGGTTCCTGGCCGGTCACCCAACCACGAACCCGCGAGTCTCGAATTCGCTTAACCTTCGTGACTTCACGGAGCGTAGTAAACGAATTCGGCTATCGCCGCCGGCTAATAAGAAAATAAATAAGAAATAAGAAAATAAAAAATAAAGCTATAAGAAAATGAAATGCCATCTCATTAGCCTTTACATTCAGAACATACAAAATATGCAAAGGTGAAAATTTGAACATAGAAAAAGCAAGGCGACAAAGAGGATGGTTTTAAGTACTATTTTTGTCATTTGATATTAGATTTTGTCAATAAAACGTTTTTTGTTGTGTGTCGTATAATATAATTATGAAAATGTCTCCAGCCAACAAAGCGCTCATGCGTTTGGTTTTTTTGAAAGAAAATATGCACTTTTGTTTATGCCTCTTATAATTCGGACTAAATACATTCAGAGACTGATTCTTTCAATTGATTGTGATTTGTTTTCTTCAGTAGCTTGCAATAAATGAATGTAGTATTGGAGGTAAAAGCCTTAAGTTAACCTCAATTACTCTCGTACTATTTGACAGTGGACTATTACAAAAATATATGAAAGTAAAATAGTTATTTACATAAGTAGAAAATAAGTCTTTGGCGTACGAATGAAATTTTGACTGACACAGTGACGATGAGGAGGGAGGGGTAGGAGAGGGGAGAGAGAAAAAAGAATCATGAAGCATGAAAAAGGCAAGCTTTTGGATTTTTGACGTTTACTGTAGTAACATAAAATTAACTATGAAAGACCAAGATATCTTACTATGTTAAATACGAGAATCAACAGAAGAATGAATTGTTTTATTTGTTTACAATTAACAGACTTGTAATATGTTCATCAATGATTCTGTACGCGAACTGGTGATTTATATACGAAGTAATATTCATCGATTCGTAATTTAGTGGTCCGCAGAAATTTTGGTCGTTTTCGATATACACTTTGGCGTGAAAAATTGTAGTTACTCTTGAGGTGTTCACTCAGTATAAAATATAACTGCAAGTCGCACATTCCGACTGAGACATTCCTGTACCCATGAAATTAGAGGTGTTATAATCAAGCAACAATAACAATGGAAAGATCAAAGGCAGAGCTGACACATCATCTCACGTAGAAATGCGAAGAAAGAAGGCAGAACTGACCCATTATCTCACGTAGAAATGCTAAGAAAAGTTAGGAACAATGGAATGACCATTGTAATATGTTTTAATAATTATTATTGATAAAATGTTTCCGGTTTTAATCCCCCGTTGACATCACATCTATACCGTTGCCTGTACATCCAATTATAATTGCAGGTAATTTAGTTATGCATATAAATAAGTTATATATATGTATATATATATATATATATATATATATATATATATATATATATATATGCTTATTTTAACACATACTTTTAAATATATATTAAAATAAACTGATAATAATTTTACGTAATAGAATTTCGTTTGGGAAAATACTGTTTTAATACCATACTCGCCATTGTGTTCTACATGTCCGTGTATGCTGACAGTGTCGTTCCATTTTTGGTACATGCGCGATGCATTTCATACATTCCAACAGGAAATTGAAACATATTCATTAACCAGCGTTTTAAAAATAGATTTGTTTTATAGAGACCATGAATTAAATTACACCAATAATTTTGTTTTATAATTTAATACAATGGATGAAATTTTCCAATAACTATATTTTACGAATGCATGCAATGTAATAATAAGATAATTGATTTGACTTCTGTCTTCGCCTATATTGATACAATATTTTATTATTACTTCATGTAATAATTACTATTTAATATTGTATTTGCATACTTACAGACAATTAAAAAACGCTAGGAAACGAGAAAAGTTCCACCAACAATGAGAAACGATCTAATTCAACATCTTGGTCAACGAGCTTGAGCTTCTATCTCGTTGATCTTGGTCCAGCAATCACCATTGCCAATATTCGCTTGTTAGCGCCAAAACACTTTTTTTGTTTTTAGCGCGTTGTAAAATATGACAAAACAGCAGAGAATTATCGAAGATGTTTTTCCATGTTGGTAACACATTAGCACCGCGAACGTAAAAACCAAAAAAACGTTAATTTATTCCCTAATGTTAGTTTAGGATATCCCCAGAAATTGTCATATTTCTGATTTTTCATTTTCGTGATATTTAATTTCCAATGAAAGAAATCATCTCCAGCCATGCACTTATAGTAAGAAGCTTGGAATGGAACAGTTGGTCACCTTCTTTATGATAAATATGAACGTAAGGCTACAATTCGTTCAATTTTTTACGCGTATTGTTTATGGAAACTATTGTTGAAAAGTTCTCATTTGCATTTTATCCAATGTAATTTACTAATTATTGATATAATTAAACATTTTACCTCATTCTCAGGTTTATTTCATTTTTTCGCCAGGATATCCTGACATATTTGATGTCAATCAATTTAGCTTATTGTAGATTGTCATTCATGGTGATTTTTATCAAGGGGTAACATGATGTGTGGTGAATTATGATGCCTGAGTGTTTGTAGCCTTTATTCACACATTGTACCATTACACACATGTACCATGGGTGTAAGTAGCCTTTATTCATACATGATTTTTTGTTTGCACATTTTAAAGATGAAAAGTTTGTCAATATAGTGTATAGTTTATCAATGTAGTATTTTGAGTTTTGTAATGTAAGGTACTACATATTTTTTTCCTATTTGTATTTTTTTAAATTCTTGAACTAATTATTTATGTATCATTTTCTTTTTTCCTTACTGCATCCTTTTGGAAATAATGGAAATGTATGTATCTTAGTTCAGATTTAATATTGTACAAAATCCAGAATGTTTGAAGGTACTTGTTTTGAAATAGTGAATTACAAACATCTTCAATGTATTTAACATGGTTAGAGACTGAATGTTTGGCAAAATGTCTTTTTATTATTGTTACGAGTTTGTGACTTTTAACAATAGGAATTGCTTCATCGTACTTCTTCAGTTGTTTCAGAAGATTTTCATTTTGTCTTTTATTGCTAATTTTAGCTTCTGATAAGGCATTTGGCCTTATTTATGCATTTTTTTATCATTATTTTCTCTTTTCCACTTCTGACACAAATCTCTATCAAGCTGGAAACGTTCCTGCAATCCTGGACAAATAAAGGCATGGTCTTGACAGTGGTGGATCCGGGGGGGGGGGCTATGGCCCTCCCCAAAAGACCTGGAGTTTTTGTTTTGTTACCTTTTATTTGGCAAAATTGATTTAAATATTTATGTTGGAGCTATGCAGTTATTTAAAAAATAATAGTGTAAAGAATTGATTTACGCTACAAAAATAATACACAATCTAATAGCAAATGTGTTTATTATTTAACAAATACCTACGATACCCCCCCCCCCCAATTGATCAGTTGTCTCTGGATCTTGAATTGTCTTTCTGGGGATGCAAAGGATCTAGTGTCAAGTTGGATTAAAAATCTACAAGGGAAAGGGAGGTGTTACCAGTGAAAATTTTTGATATTTTTCATTGATGTTTATAGATTTGTTCACTCATGAGAAATCTCATTCTATGTTTGAGTATGGCTTTGGATCCCTTTTAAAGTCTGTACATAATATACCTTCTCAGTTCTTCTTGGTCTCTCTTCCCTTCTGTTGATTACACAAGTACGAAGAACAAAATCTACAATTCCGTTTTCATTAATACCATTTCAAGATTAAAAAGGGAGTCCATTATAGCATTCTGTATAGGCAATGTTGTAAGTAAAATGAATTCTTAGTCGTCATATCATTTGGTCATCAAGATTACAAAGAAAATGTTTCCTTTGATGTGAGTGCTAATGTCAATTTTAGAGCTTTGGCCAGAATAAATGTCTTCTTTGCGTCTCTATTTTAGTAAAAATAAATGTATCTTTGCCTGCCTGTTTTAGGTCAAATAAACTGTGAACTTCTGGGCTCGAATCATGATGTTTGTGGATGTGCTTATTATTTTTTAATGTGAACTATAATTGTTAGTCCTCTTATACTCCTATGAGAAAAGCATAATTACTCAGAAAAGTAAAATCCTTTTGATCTGTTAAACTGTAAACAGTATTTCTCATTGGAATCACATCTGCATCATGTAAACACTAATTAAATTTCTGTGAGTGTTACATGAAAATATGTTGTTAAACGATAGCCCAAGTATATTTTGTCATTATCTTGAAAGTTTATGTACTAGAATTTTTTATTAGTTTTGAATTACAAAGAATTTTAAAAAATCATATTTTTTCTGTCCACTGCCTGTCCCATAGAACCAATTCTACGTTAAGCCTTTACAAACCTCGTATATATTTTCTTATTTACGTACATCCATCATGTTTGAAATACGCGCCGGTGGTATCGGCTTTGAAACAAGTAGTTACGAAAACAACTAACACGTACGTCGCGCTAGTTGTGATGTCAATGAGTAAATGCAGGTCACAGAGTACTTTTTACGCTTTGACACTTGGAATCTAATGGCGCGCGGAATCGAATGGGTTGTTGAAGGTGGCGAGGATGGTGGGCCCTAGTATCTACAATCATATTTGTGATCAGAAATTCGAAAATGATGATGCATCTACATTTACAGGGATTGGAGTGACGTAAGTGTTCATCTTGATTGCTAATAATGATTGTTCGTTTTTTATTGGATTGTTTTACCGAATTGTCGCAAATTTGTATTGGATTAATGACGGTCTTTGAATTTATGTGTATGTAACGCGCGATGCTATGGTGCTTAATTCCTTAACTAAAAGGGACTCTGTAAGTTATTTCAAAAGTAATTTTGAAGTTTCCTATTTGAAATCGTTTGTACGAACCAAGTGTGGTTTATTTGGATTCAGTGACTCTCAACAATTTCTCATACTACGTTCCTGCTCAGAGGTTGGGTCTGCCTAGCATATAAGCAATAAATTATTTGTGGGGAGAAGTGAACAGAAATCGTTTCTCTCCATAGCATGTCACTCACAGGTTTGAACTGTTATTGACGTAAAATAAATAAAAAATAGATTACTGACGTTGGCCTGTATGTTGATGTCATGGTGTAAGAGAACTATTTCTTTTACTGTGCTTGCTGTATATCCCTTCCTTACCTTCTGTAATGTGGGCACCCTGTTGGTCCTACAGTTGCAATGTGACAATAGTGACTGATTATAAATTATGTTTTCAATTGGTTGTCACTATTACAATTCTATTTAAATTTTGTTCAGTCCTCTTTTTATTTAGGGCAACCACAATAAATAAGTCCAAAAAGTTTTTTATCATACTTTTGTAAATCATTGCAGAAAATAAAATTATGATATACAAACTTTTTGGACGTAGTTTTGTGGTTATCCTAAATTAATTAAGGGACTGAACAATATTTAAATAGAATAGTGACTGATGTTGAGGCAAGTTGCAAAGTAGTGATGGTGTTGCCAGTAAAGTAATAGAAAAGGGTGTTTGTATGTTCCTGTGAAGAATTCAAGAAAATTGCTTTCCTGAACACCTCTGGGATGGAAACAATGTGTCGGCTGTAAGTAACAAGTTTGTGATTGTAAGTAGGCTACTACTGTTATAATAATTTGAATTTATTTATCATTAAATCCATATTACTGTGTACAGAGTATACAACAAAAGAAAATCAAACAACTAGTACCATTACCTTCAAAGCAACAAACAACAATAGCAAGAAAAGCAGTTTTCATCACATTACAGAGTACACTCCTTTCCTTCACTAAGTGCTAGTTGCACTTGTCAGAGAGGGATGAGTCGTATGTACCTTTTGGTGTGATACCAGTGCTTACTATGGTCCATTCAATTCTCTATTGAATGAACCATTGCAACTGAAGTGCAATAAAACATTCTTACCAACCATAATATAAAACAATAATAACAAGAACAAAAACATCATTTACATATTAAGATCTATATGAAAATAAAAAAAAAAAAAAAAAAAAAAAAAAGTGCAGGTTAGGCAATTAAAACAGGCAATGTCATGGCAATTGGAAAAAAAACAAAATTAAAAAAACAACAATTGAGCACTGTAAAGCAAATAAATTGGTTGTATATTAATTATGAAATAATAATGTACCAAAATTAAATCAACAAGTAACAAAATCTACTAGTAATAACTAAGAAACAAACAAAAAACATAATAAATCCATTTAAGATATAACACTAACAAAATTAAAAGTGAAATAACAAAATTTATTTAATAACTTACTAATAACATTACTGATAAATCAATATATTTATTAGTATATAACATTGTTCTTATTTTAATGTTGTTGTTTTTTAAGCAATAAATTGTTTATGTTACTTTTTTTACTTTGGGGGTTAACTTGATATACAATCCTTTAGTTTCTTTTTTAGTAGCCTTTTAGATGTGATTTCTATCAATTCATCTCGCAGAGAGTTTAGCAATTTTGGAATGGCTCTACTTAACATTCTGTCTCCAAATTTATTGAATGTCTCAGGTAATATGAAGTTGTATTTCTTACAAGTTACATAGTTATGCCCACTAGTGTTTCTATATTTTTGATTGAAGAAATGTCTAGGTAGAATTGGAATTCATATATCTTTTTTACTGTCATAATTCCATGCAAAGCTGCACTTTCTCCCAAAGTCTTTTCTGTTATGTTTAATTTTTCATTTAGGCTTCATCTATTCTGTAGATTTTGTATTATGTCTAAGTGGGTTTTTGATGCAGCTCCCCAAACACAAATTCCATGTGTCATGAGAGACTCAATCAGTGCAAAATATATTAATTTTAGAACTGGGTAGGTCACAAAATCCCTTATTCTCAAATATTTATGCATACATATTCTGCATGTATATTTATGCATGCATATTCTGACTTTTTGACTTAATTCCAAAATAAGCTCCCTCCAACTCAAATTCTGATCAAAAATCACACCTAAGTACCTAAGTTTACTCACAGAATTGATTTTAGATATGCAGTGACAATTTTCAAAAGCATTGTGTATACAATTATAATTAGGATATAATATTTTTACCTTTTTTTTGCTAATACGAGGTGTTGTAACATGTTAAAGTTTCATCTTTTTGCATTAATAATTAAATCTTTATCATGGCACCATTTTTGGAAAATTTCAAATTCCTTCTGAATGTCTTTTTCTGCTGTCTTTTGGTCTTTATTTGCAAATATAATCATTTTGTCATCAGCATATGTATAATAAGATTTTTAGGTGATTTCTTATGTTGTTTACGTATATTAAGTACACCGGTCCTAGAAAACTGCCCTGTGGGATTCCCATTTTTACTATTTTTCTTTCACTATATACGTTACCAATTTTTACTCTGTAGGATGTCCCATTCAGGTAGCTTTCAAATAGCTGTAGTACTTTTCCTCTTACTCCTACTTTCTGTAGTGCTTCTAACATTTTTGTGTGGTTTATTGTATCATATGCTTTTGACAAATCGATACATAAGGCTATGACATGGTATCCCTTGGGTAATTTCTCATTCAATTGCTCAACTAGATTTTCTAACAACTCTATGGTACGTTTGTTTTTTTGGTTGGCAAATTGATGTTTGCCTAATATTTGATATTTCTCTAAAAAGTTGAATAAGTTTTTAGATGTAGTATATTTTTCAAATAATTTACTAATCGAGTTTAGAATGGAAATTGGCCTGTAATTTTCATACACTTGGAGACTGTCCTCTGATAGGTCTTATTATTGATTCTTTTAAATTTTCTGGGAAACTGCCCTCATTAATGCTATGATTTATTATCTTCATAATTACAGGTGCCATTGAGCCTATGTTCTGCTTTATGTCCCTCATTGTCGTTTTATCCATACCTGAAGATTTGTTGCTGTTCATCCCATTAATTAATACGTATGTTTCCTCTAATGTTATTTCTGATAGTGAGAATGAGTTGCACTGTGTTGATTCAACCTTATCTATTAACACTGTTAAATTACATTTGTGTTCTATTTTGCTGGTTTCCTGTTCAAACGTATTCGCGAAATTTTCTTCAACTTTTTCTATTGTATTGTTATTACTCAAGTTCCTAATAACAATATCTAATGACTTTCTTTCAGGTGTGCCTAGCAATTTGTTAATGGTGTTCCAAGTATTTTTACTGTCATGTCTATTGTTTTCAAATAGTTTCCTAAAATGTTCTTTCGTTCGTATATTAATCTTATGAGGAATTTCTAATTTTTTTATAATCCTTTCTTTTTCTTAAAGAGGTTATCTCTATGTTTTATTAAGTTATTAATCTCCAAATCTATACAAGGTTTTAAAAGCATATTTTTTCTTGTGTTGGTTGATTCATTTAAAACCATAGATCTAGCAAATATATTTATGATTGTCTTATACATTTCATTTGGTGTTGTGTTTTCGAAATTGATTTCATTAAATTTCAGTAGTTCATTTTGCAGTTTGCTTTTACAGATATATTCATATTTTTTAGTAATTTCATTTACAAACTTTCTTTTAGTAAAGATATTTCAAGAGATGCCAATTAAGTATTGATCCTTTATTTTACTTTCCAAAATATATGGAATTTTTTTTTATTTTTCCACTTATTGTTATATGATCTATGCATGAATTAACCTGTTTATTTTTTCTCATTTCCACCCTAGTGTCATCCTTAATTCAATGTACTAACCTGTGATTTAGTAAGGTATCCAGATAATCAATAGTGATATTGTTTTCATTATTAATGTCTAAATTGCAGTCACCAATTACGATTTTATTCAAGTTCCTATCTGAATTTAGCTTTTTATCACGTTCTTATAGATAAAGAACTTAACTTTTCTCAGGTGGTCTATATATTGCAAAAATACTTATTTTTACTTTGTTATCAAGTGTGTTCCTGCTAAAGCCTGAAATGTATTTCTTACCCGATCAACAGGTTCGAAATTGTAAATTTCATTCACAAAAAGCATTATACCTCCTCCAGCTTTTCCTTCTCTTAATTTTAAGTATCTATTGTACCTAGGAAAGTTATATTCTGCAAGATCATCAATATTGTTAACACCAATTTCATTTAACACATTCAAATCCATACTGCTTAGGCTGTCATTAATCAATCCACAAAATTCATCCGAATGTTTTTTAATGGATCTTACGTTTATGTGGATGATGTTACATTTTTCCTTATTTGATTCTATAAAATTATTTAAAGTAGTGAGAACCCGTCAAAATTTGACGGTGAGATCTGAGATAAATGTAAAATACTGTGCCCAGACTAATGTTCTACGTTGCATGTTTGGATCTTCAGAGTAGAAGATATTCTGTGATGTGCAGTTCCCAAAATTGTGAAGACGTATGCCCCATGACCAGGTGGCAATGCATTATCGACACCAAATGACACAAAAGAAAGAGCACTATTATACTGACGGATATTATTTCTATAGTTTTTTTTATGTGTCATTATCTCCTATGAACAACTTTGATTTCTTCTGGTATATTGCTCGAAGGTGAACTTATTTTCCCAATTAAGCAACACAGTAAACTCGTTTGCAGAATTTCTCTCACATGGGAAGTACAAAGCACAACACAACTGACATTTCATAGACAACGACCCAACAGAAAACGAAGTGACTAACTGACGAAGTGACATCACTAACACGACACCTACGCTGACTTTCTGTTTTCTTGCATCAACTTAATGTATGTTTGCATCGTTTGGGGTGAGTGGGCAGCGATTGGGAATTCGATTTTACCTGTGAACAACTTCACTACTTCAGTACAATCAAACAAAACCCATAGTCCAAATGTTCTCTACAAAATACACCACGAAGCAAAACATGCAAACTGTAAAGCCCATAATGCAGTTATTGCACTGAAACAAAACCTTGATGAATTGTAAAGAAATCTCAACAATCAAAACAAAACATCAAGCAGCGCCACCATGAAGCAGCATGGGCTCATATCTATCCACTCATATATATAAATCGATTTTGAAACAGCCACCCTTTGGAAGTAAACAATTGACTATTGATAAGCGTACTATTAAAAAATGATTTAATTAATTAATTTACACCAAATGTTGGTGAATCAACACAAACAATATCTGATACACATCTAGTGATCACATTTTTTCATTTAAAGGAAGAAATGCTACAATCATTCAGTAGAAGTCTAAAAACCATGGCACAAGACCTTTTAAATATATAGATTTTTTATATATTGCACCGAATTTTGGTTTTTTGAATTTCTTGGATAGTTATAAAAGAACTGTTCAGAGTCATTTATTAAATTTACTCCGTGGCTAATTACTTAATTTTCTCTAGATCCTCTTCAGACTTTATTCTTATAATGCCACTTTCTTCATTTTTCCTAACAAAGATTTTAGCGTTTTTAGCCCAGTTAAATTTATAATTTTTTTCCTTTGATCTTCTTCTGAGAAGGAGGAGGAGAAGAGAACATATTTGTCTCATAAATATAGCATAAGCCATATATGACAAGTCAGGACATGTATATAATCATACAATGTACAATACATGTATTTCTAAATATTAAATACAATACAGAAAATTAACTTAAATTTTCATACTAAATAATTAATTTTATAAATGGTAGGGTAAGACTAAAGTTGAAAAACAATAATAATGAAAAAGAAAGAGAAAAAATTGTCTTCATGAAATTGATGCCTTGGAGCCATTCTTTATAGCCAACGATCAGCTTGGGAGGTTTCAAATCATGCAACAGAATATGCAAAATTTATTAGTACTAGTTTATATTGATGGACGTTGATATGTGTTTATGGTGGATGTATTCTTTTGTACTGTAGAATGTATGGTTTAACAGGAAAGCTTTCAGTTTATTTTTGAATGTGTGTATTGAGTTTAAGCTTTTAAATTCACAAGAGAGTTTGTTATATAGTGTAATACCTTCAAAAAGGATACTTTTTTGAAAGAGTGAAGTTTCACAGTGTGGGATGTACAAATTCCTTTTTTGTCTAGTATCATAATTATGAACTTCAGTGTTTAGAGTAACAGAATCTTGTTTTCCATAAGCGTCTTCTTTGTAAAGATTAATCTTTCAAATATGTATCTGCATGGGAGTGGTAGCATTTGTTTTCTGAAAAGTGTTTTGCAGAACTCATGTTTGTGAGTGTTTGTCATTGTTAACAATATTCCTTTTTGGATTCTATTTGTTATAAAGTTGTTAAGTTTTGTGAGTTGCCATGCAATAGACAGGAGGCCAGAAAATCAATATTTGTACTCTTTTTTTCATTTTTCATTCCAAGAATTCATTGAGCTTGATGTTTTTAGTTTCCATGTTTTGTAAATGTTAATTGAATTCAGTGGTTGCAGGAGAAACCCAGGACTATTCCGTCATTAGAACAAGGCTAGTTCTGGGGTTAGAATTATATTTTCCACATATTTCTTTATTTAGAGAGCATAATTCTAGATAATGAGTCAAAGAACAAGTTTTAAGGTTTGATTGTAATATAAATGGTTGAATTAGTTATAATTTTAGGTAAACTGCATTTAAGTGAATTTGGATTTATCAACTAATTAATAGATATTAAAAATTAAAAAAATTTATTGTAAATTGTTTTGTTATGTAACGAGTTCTACTGTTTATTTTTTTTTTGATATTGCATTGAAGGATTTTGCCTTTTTGATGGTGAAATCTGTTGTATTTTCTACAACAAATCTCATATGACTAGGATTTTAATAAATTCTGTGAAATTATTTCATTTGTCCAATGAACTTTTCTAAAAATATCTGATGAATAATCTTTTATAACCTTTGAATTACATACTGTATATCGCCAATGTATTGAAAAAATCTTTTTGCTTTTGTTTTTTAATTTTGGACAATCAAATTATCGTTTGCTTTTCTTGACTTGCGCAGGTATATGTATCCTAGTAGATGATTTTGTTTATACATATTACCATTGGAAATATTTGATATACTGAGTTCATGCATCTTTATATGTAGTCGTAGTCAGTGATAAGAAAGACTTTAGATGGATCTGAAGCAACATTCATTAACATACTTTTGAAGAATTTTTTTACACAAACAAATACTCTGCAAAGGAGAGACAGGAAGAAGGATACTCTAAGATGGATTTCACTTCATAGCAGTTAAAAGTACCACATAGTTTGAAATTTTGGAGAATTTTAGAGTTTCAAAGTAATAAGAATTTGAAATTTTGAATTTTCTTCATGATTGAAGTATATGACTTCATCACTAAGCGAATAATGCGTATATTATATACGTGTGTGTGTGGTGTGTGTGTGTGTGTGTGTGTGTGTGTGTGTGTGTGTGTGTGTGTGCTGTGTGTGTGTGGTGTGTGTGGTAGGTGTGTGTGTGTGTTTCAAGACACCTTTCGGCCCGTACCACATGATAGTGTGAGATTTTACCCACTAAAACCAACCTCCCTTCTCCTCCATCCTCCCCGCGGAACCGCCGTTAGACATTACATCACGGGGAGTGGATTAGACTGGCCTAGTCACAAGCCACTTCTCTTCGCCAAAACGTAGAAGGATCAAACGAGGATCAATCGACTTCCCTTCTTTCCCCTTTCTATTCCTCAGCTCAGCTTTACGGTCTGCATATGCCTACCGCATCCAGTTGGTTTCTGAGGCGAGCATGCACCCAACCATTGCTTCGGGTGTCAGCGGGTCGATCCCGAGTATACTCATAACGTGCCGTCGCTGCAGATGGTATCGCGGGCACTGGAAGAACACATGCTCGGCGTCTTCGACAGCAGATTTACATAGTGGACAGAATGGGGTATCCTCCAGCTTGAACCTGTGGAGATATGCCAGAAAGCATCCATGTCCAGACAACAGCTGAGTCCAGAAGAAATTTACTCCGCCGTGTTTTACGGTTGATCCACGGTGACAATGGAGGAATCTGCAGTACGTCCATCTCCCTTTAATGGACTTGTCCCATCGTTCCTGCCATTCGAGCAGTGTTGTGGAGCAGTCTGGGTTCTCCTCTTCTTTGTGATATCGCCTCCGTCTCTCCCGCGCCAAGATATCGACAGGAGGCATCCCCGCGATGACGCACACTGCATCGTTTGACAGAGTGCGAATCACAAGCTACCCGCAATGCTGATAACCTTACACTGGTCATCCCTCGGATGTAACTATTTATCGACGTTGGTTGGCACCTGGGCACCATAGAGCAAGACGGACTCACAACCAAGGCTAAAGCTTCGTTTCTCCTGACAGGGCCTTATGTTGGGCATTAGTCTTGACAGTGCTGCATTAATTACCGCAGCTTTATTGCTGGCGTACTTCGGATGGTCAGAAGTATCAGACGGCGTCAATCATGAGACCAAGATATTTGATCGACAGCTGTGATGCAATACGGTGGTCTCCGACTTTGAGAGTGATGGTTTCTCTCTTTTTCCCATATGACTGGGATAACCTCAGTCTTGTGTTCAGCTAACTGCAGCCTGAGGACTTAACCACTGACTAACAATAGCGATCGCTTCATTGCAAATATACACAAATTTCCCCAATGTAACTTTCGCAACGGCGACGATAGCAATGTCGTCCGCGAAACCAATAATACTGGTGGCTTCTGGAGGAAGTCGAAGGACCTCGGCATACATCATTCCAAATAGTGGACCAAAACCGACCCTTGCGGACACCAGCCGTGATATTATGTACCTTCGGCCCATTATTTGTATTGTAAATCAGGGCTCTATTACTCAGATACTCGGCCACAATCTTCCTCAAGTACGTTGGCACATTAAATCTGCGGAGAGCTTGGTGAATATTACTCCACCTGGCTGAGTTGAATGCATTTTTAATATCCAACGTAACGACAGCACAGTACTATTTTGGGCCTCTCTTCCATCTACTTCCTCCAATTGCTTGTCGGGCGGTGTTAATGAGTTGGACTGCGTCAACAGTCGAGCGGACTCTGCGGAAACCATACTGATTTTCCCAAAGGCCTACTTCCTCCTCACAGCTTTCTCCCGTTTGGTACTAATAATTCTCTCCAGAACCTTGCCAGCTTTGTCAAGCATACACAATGGCCGATATGATGATGGATCTTCGGGAGATTTATTCCTCTTAGAGAGGAGCACCAAGCGCTGTTTTTCCATCTTTCTGGATACACCCCTTCCCTCAAGCAAGAATAATAAAGATTCACAAAGATGTCGGGGTGAGCGAGTATCGCAGTCTTGAGGGCAAATATTGGGGAAAGTTATCCGGTCCCGGAGCCTTTGTGTTGCCGATTCTGCTGATTGCGTGCAGAATTTCTTCTTGCGTGACTGGAGGAATTATTTCTAGCTCAGATAACGCTATATTAAACTGAGTCACCGGGGTGGCTCGGGAATAGGGCTGTCACAATTCTGAGCAGCATTTTTTGGGACAAGTTGGAGAACGTAGGTGCCGTTGTCTTTACCTACACATGACCGTCTTGTACGGCCTACCCCATGGATCCTTTTCCACCTCGTCACACAGGCTTTTGGCGCATAAGCGTTTGCTCTTGCGGATTTCTATCTTCGACTGGCTTCGAGCGAGTTTGTATTGCTTTTGCAATTGAGGAAAGTTGTCTCTGCCACGAGCTCTCTGGTACTGTCTTCTGGCTCGAAGGCACCTCCGTCGTAATTGGGCGATTTCCTCAGTCCACCAGTAAACTGGTGAACGTCGAGGGATTGCGCCCCGTCTAGACATAGCCGCATCACAGGCTTTGGTTACCCATTTCATCACCTTGTGTGTGTGTGTGTGTGTGTGTGCGCGTGTGCGTGTGTTTGTTTGTTTGTATATATAAGATCGGTTAACTCTGACACCGTGTGACCGATCTCCATCAAAGTTGGCACGTCTACTTGATTTTTCACCCAGAAGGTTTATGTGCTGTTGTAATTTTGTTGTAACTCCACTATTGCATCCTCTCCTCGTACTATTAATACTCGCCCACCAATCCCACTTTATAAACATAGATTAATTTTACATAAAGGTTGTTATAAACTACTGGTTAAGACGTAGATCTATTTATTTTAAAACTTATTTAAATTTCTTAACAAAATAAGTACGCCAACTTTTATACTTACATCAATCTAATCACATTCTTTGTCAACCATATTACACTAACATACACGATTCGTGTCTATGAAATACAACCCGTATAATACTCAAAAAACCTATAACCATTCCTCCCCTAGTTGATCAAAATAAATACATATATCAAACCCAAAACAAATGTGAAACTTTCTCTAAATATCTATCACAAACATTTATTCCTCATTCTACTCAACACAACACTTTTGTCTTATCACAAATAGAAAATACATTTTCATTCACTCCCTGTAATATATCTTTTATTTCACCTTTTTAGGTACTTAACCTTATAGATAAACTAAAACCAAAATTTTCTTTTGGACCTGACTTAATTTCTCCATATTCATTAAACAATTCCCTTTTTCAATAATCATTTGCTACACTGCTATTTTCAATTCCTGTCTTAGAAATTCTTACTTCCCTTGCAAGGAAAATTGCACATGTAATTCCAATTGTCAAACCTAACAAATCCACTGAAAATCCTTTAATTATATAGACCAATTAGCCTACTGTCTTCAATTGGTAAAATATTTGCAAAATGCATTAATTACAGATTAAATAATTTCTTAAATTCAGCTAATGCTATACCATATTTCCAATTTGGATTTCAAACTCTTTTATCTACTAGCCACTAAATTCTTCGTTGAACAGAAGAAATTTTATTAGCGTTTAATAACTACCAATATTTTTGTGCTGTCTTCTTAGATATAGAAAAAGCATTTGAGCATGATAGATATTGAATAAGCATATAGCATCCTGGCCTATTATATAAAATTTCTCTTTTAAATGTTCCCAACTATTTATACAATTTAATAAAAAGCTTTTTATAAAATCGAATCTTTCATATTCATTTAAAGCAACATCTTTCACTTGCTAAATCAATCCATACCGGGGTCCCTCAGGGAGCAGTGTTATCTCCAACTCTTTTCAACTTATTTCTTTATGATTTTCCCAATACTATGAATACTTCCATAGCTTTATTTGCTGATGACTCTGTTCTTTATAGTACTAATTCAAATTTACAAACCACAATATCATTCTTACAAACTCATCTTAACCTCATTGAAAGTTGGGCTTCCAACTGGCATATAAAATTCAACGTTTCAAAATGTGATGCAAAAATTTTTTCCTTAAGACACTATAACATCTTACCTCCTTTAGTTTTTCATAATGATAATATACCATGGCTTCCTTTAAATGAACCTGTAAAATATTTAGGCATCGCAATGGACAGAAGACTTTACTGGAAAAATAATATTCATCACAGAATATCTTTAGCTAAAGTTGGCTCCAACTTCTTCCTTTAGTAAAATTTTCAAATTCCTTTAACGTCAAAACCAAAATTAGAATTTATCTAATGATGATCCGTCCCATTCACACATATGCCTGTGCAATCTGGGGTTCCACTTCAAAACACCGAACAATTAACAAAATTCAAGTATTTCAAAATTCTTGCCTCAGAACTTGTTTAAAAGCCCATGGTTTATTTCCAATGAACAAATTCATAATGAATTAGGCAACCTACCACTCAAAAATTATTTTCTACAACTCTCCACAAAATTTTATTCTCATATAAATCATATACCATCTCCACTCCATTTTCAGTTAGGTAAATCCAAAACAGAATAAAACGTAAACTTCCAAAACATTTCTTCCATCCTGCTTAGCATTTCTCATTAACAGTAAAGCTCACCTATCATTTTGATTTATTTTTCGAATGATGCATTAGCTACATTTTGTTTCTCCTTCAAATTTTATAATCTAAATAAATTGTATATTTTCTTAACTTTCTGCCAAAAGCCCCACAGGCTAACACATGTAAATATTCAATTAAAAAAATAAAATAATAAAAAAAAACACTTGATGGCACGGTAGAACAAAAGTAAATGTTCATGTCAAATATAACCCACAACATTCGGCGGCACTTTCTTTGAATCTATATCGTTAAATAACTCCTACACAAAGCGTTCTAGGGCATTAAAAACTAAAATTATGAGGCCGAAGGCCTCAATGCCACGTTTATCACGCCGTAATCTACAGGATGAGATCGTCTTGAACATTCTATTACATTTTTGCTAGTCCGGCGTTTCTCAGTATTACCCCACATGCTCAGAGACGTGCAGAATCTGCAACTAAATGTGAATGAGAGGGACAGAGAAAGACACAGAGACAGATATACTGAGACAGGGACAGAGAGAAAAAGGGAGAGGGAAGGAGAAAAAGGGAGATGAAGGGCAGAACGTCTGCCGGGTTCCGCTAGTATGCAATATTCAGGGACATGTTTTGCAACGAAAGTTGCAGAAGTTTAATTTTTTTTTTTTTTGGCGTCTTCCTACAACTAAATTATTGAAGATAGTTTTTTCCCTTAATTTAATCTGTTCTGTAAAGACAGGTTTTGAAATTAGTTCCTGAACATTTTTCGAAAATGTGAGTAGTTTTCTGGTTATTTTGCGTGAAATATTGGCAATTTTGTACACTTTTGTTGTTGAAAACCACACCAAATTTCTTCTTTAATTTTTTCCCTCGTGTGTATCAAAGGACCATAAAAATATGGTGCTAGACCTCTTTTCGGCGACCTCTCCGCATTTTCGAAAATTACTTAAAGTAAATATAATAAATCTGGGCTTAAACTCATTATTTTGTTTTAGAATACAAGTATTAAATTACTTCAAAATTAAAGTAAATATTTCATTGGGCAGTGGACATTATTCATTGGGCAGAACTTTAATAATATTATTTATTCAAAAGTAAAGAAACAAATTTACCACGTTTGTATGAATGTTTCTAACTTGATTTTCGTCTTAGTCATCGTCTTTTCTATTTGGAAACTTCGGCATAATTGAATGATGATATGGATAAATTATCTGGAATAAGAAATTAAAGCAGTAAATACATCAAGGAAAAACTAAAAAACACTGAAGTAGTTATAATATATAATTTTTACCTTATATTGTGAAACAGAACATTTCAAAGTAACAACACATTACCCAAGACTAAATTACCAAAGTCTCGTATTCCTAAGTAATCACCGAAACAATCCTAATTTTGCTCGCACCAATAACAAATACCCATGTAGAGAATCATATAGAGAAAGAGGCTGGTAGCAATTCTTGAATTCATAAACTAAGGCGAAAAGTTGATAAATTCCAAAAAGACAGCAATAAAAAGTTTATATAAATATCCAAAAATTTTTATAAATTCCATTTGTTTCTGGGATTGTAACCTACTTTTAAGATTTGTGTTTATTTTTTGTTGTTCTCTAGCATACAAAGTTTGCTAACAAAACACATAATATGTAGTTTCGTTAGCAAATTTTATAGGTACATATTAGACTTTTTATCCTTAACTGAAAAATGGAAAACCAAGAATATATACACACACACGCGCACACATACACATACATGCATACACATTACACGCATACACGTACATACATGCATACACACACGAGTCACGTACTTCGTACCTCCTATTGTTTTTGAATGGTTGAAGTTATTACAATACAGTTTTCACGGAAGTGCATGAGGGAAGATGCTAATTCATTTCTATATGATCCCTTGTATTTTACGAAATATTAACGTAACTTTAATTTTTTGAAATGAAACTATACATATTTTTTACTCTATCATGACAAGCATACAAAAGATGAATCCAGTGATATACATATTGTCATATGCTAAATACACATTTTGAGTAATTTTTTTAAGTAAACACTTAAATGCACACACTTAAATTATTGCTTATAAGCTTCAAATATCTCGGATGCACTCCGGCCGAAAGTTGTGTGCTTTGATAACAAGTTCTTCGGGAATCAAAAAGCAAAATTTCTCTGACGATAATGATATTTTGAAAACTCACATACCCCGGGGATTGTCACACACGAATCCACCATGATAGCTACGATTCCTAGCATGGCAAAGCAAACCAAAATGTTAAAAAAGGATAGCTTGGCTAGTGTGCACATTTTCAGACGTGTATGGTTCGACGCCTGCGCTAAAACAGAAGTATCTGAAAGAAAATAAGTGTCCTACTTAATACATGAAACAAAACGCTAATAAAATTTGACTTGTTGTTATCGACCTGCATTTAATTTCTGGATGACGAATTTCTTTTTGTTTCTGGGATTTAATATCTCTAGACTGTACTTTTATAACTTTTTTTCATTTGAAAAGAATGAGTCATGTTCATGTCAATTTTATGAGTAATTACGAACCTATTTTTAAGAGGTGTGATTGGTTTATCTTCATTGCATTTGATTGACCTTGATTAACTCGTATATACGGATCTCTGGTAGGAACCCAAAACAGGAGAGTGATTCTTAAAGTAATGTTTCCTTTCGTTTACATTCTCGCTACTGCTTACGTAGTATAGAGAAAATGTAATGCTGCGGGAGGGGGAACGGCGAATTTTCTGTAGAAAAGCTCTAATTGCCGAGTCCTGTAACGCAAAAGCGAATAAATCTTGTCCCTAAATATTGTAAATTACTTCGTCTAAAACATGTAGTCAGAATCCATATTTTGTGGGTCTTCCATACCGAACAATTGATTGACGGGAAAAGTCTGACCGTCTGTGGTCTAAGCTTGCGCCTAAACCGTTGAGCCGATTTTCTCCAAAATTGATATTCCCCAATCGAACTAGCTGATGACGCAGCCCCTTGAATTTGAAACCGATATTTTAATTTTGGGGTTATTTTTCATAAAGCCCCTGGGTCATTTTCAATCTTTTCAAGAAATCGGGCCTAATTTTTTTTTATTAAATTTTGTTGTCGGATAGCGTGAAGAACGCATAAGAGAATAGTGCACGTCCCATTTTCGTTGAAATTCCTGATTTTTCGAAAATTGTGGGCGTTTTTCTACGACTTAATTATTGAAGATAGATATTTTTCCTTAATGAAATACGTTTTTTAAAAACAGGTTTTAAAATGAGACCATTGTTCGAAATTTTGAGGAGTTTTCTCATTATTTTGCCTGAACTATATGCAATTTTTTATTTTTTACGCCTTTTTTCTGAAAAAGTTCTAGTTTTGTGTAATTTGTGCTTGAAATTTATTCAATTTCTAAAGAAATTATTTTCTCAAAAAATTGCTCCCAATTTTTTCTTCACATTTCTTTTCTACAGATATAATAAGAATCAGCGGAAAGAATGGCGTAGGACTCATTTTCCTTGAACTCTCCGTACATTCGAAAATTGCAAAAACTGAACATTTGAAAACTACAAAATGGTAGATAGGGACTTAAAGAAAATCTGCTTTAAAAATCAACTCATTACAAAGTTCATGTGCATGTGTGTTCAAGTTAATTTTTTTAAAAATAATTAGTAGTTTTTGCGTAATTTCTACTTGAAATTAATGACACATACGGGTATCCCACCAACTCAGAGCCACGATCCTCTGTTCCACAATTTATATTCTCTGTGTATTGATATATTTTCTTACAATCAATCCGGAAACCTTGATTGAAATTAGCCAATTTTTTCTCTCTCATAGAAATACAATTTAAATGTAATATGAAAGAAAAATTGAACAAATTGAGTACCATAAATTTGTACGAATTTTTAATATGATAATTTGATACTATCACCGTACATTGTACGTTGCCATACAATGCGGCGATGGATGTTTGAGAAGTTATTTCTAGAATTTCATTGTTGGACGGCGACATGGACGGGAGAGGTAAGATAAAGCGGATTTATTTACTCAATGTTAATATTACAAGGTCTCAACGTTCAATAAAATGGTATATTCAACTTTATTAATGTCGGAAAGAATTCATATAGATATGCATAAGGAAATGATAGCGTACTTTCGATTGCATTCATAATGCGGTATATTGGATGGCCTTTAGTTCTGGATTTTAATTTTATATGTTAAATTACCGTTACCTGCCTGTATGATCTGCTGCAAATAATGCGAGAGAGAATGTGCCGTTGTAGCACCACTGTTTGAAACATATTTTTTAGACCGCACAAGCAGATATTTTTATTTATTTTCCACTACTAAAACAACGAATACATACATTTTTTATTTGTAATTTGTGAAGTGTTATAACAGTAGTTATATTGTTTGGTTTCAGACAAAGCATAATCATTTCTTGTAATTTTCATACTATGTTACATTGCTGCATGGGAATATTGAACACGTCACGTCCCATACGAAAGCGAAAGCACAAGACATAAATAATAACGTTCAGCATTATATTTGGAAAAGAAACTAGCATGAAATGTTTATTCTTATTTTCGTTCCCTCTTTCATCCGATGAATCGTCACTTCTTGCATTTGGCTATGCGTCCTTTTGCGTTGCACCTGCATGCCACTCGAAATGTTGACTCTTTTCTGTTCTTTTTTAACTTATTCTTCGATTTTAATACAGGACGAGTTCACGTTTGATCAACTGGGACGCGATTATCGAGCGGTCAGTTGGGACACTTACGTTTTGGGGAGCTTCAATTTAAAAAATTAGGTCATAACGAAACTCTCGATTGGGTAATGGTGTCCCAGTCCATCAAACCTCAATTCACCTGTGTTAATCGAAGTTTAGGAATCATCGTCTTGTTCTTGGCAATGCGTTCTCCGTTTTTATCAGTCGAACTGAAGATTCTCCGACCTAGGAATCCTCCTTCCTCCAATGTTGGCGGTGCATCCCATAGTTTTACCTCTCCACACTCGAATCGTGCTGGTGATTATCCTCGCTTCTTTACGAGCTTAGGAATTATCATATCACACCCCGGCCTCCATTAACTTCTGCATGACATCCTCGTGGGCTTGTCGGGTGGCCGAGACGATCAGAGCAACTCGGTGTCCGCACGTGTGGTTGTTGCCTTGCAGTGCAGCGAGCACTCCAGACCTCCGACGCACTAGCCTAGGCACCCGCTGGTCGATTGATCGCCCTCGCGTCGACCAACTTCCAATCACTTCCACAGGGCTGGACCCCGCAGGGAAGTGAAGAGATTCGCATTGGCCCGGTTCGTCTGCGTCACCTGCGTGTCAAAGACGCGGTTCACTCAGCAAATGTCACCCGCTGGGATAAAAGACTTGAACTGTCGTCCCCAAGCTTCCCGTCGCCTCGATATGTCCCGTCACCGTTTACGATCATAGGCAAACGTTAATTATCTTCGACTCTTTTCGATGCCCTAGAAGTTTGTAACATTTATTTCGAGACAGTCGGTGCGGTCCGCGCAGGGTGTCAGGGATGGCTGTCGTGGGTGGCGCTTTTAGCATGGGCGGTGGAGGCGGCCGCTGCGCTCTAGATGTGCAATTGGGGGATGAACCTCCAGTCACAATGCGTCCGGCAATTGGGAGATGGAGCTGCGCCTGGAACACTGGGCCTGCAGCGTGGTGAAGAGGCGTTGGACTTTATTGGTCCGATTCATTTGTGTTTCCTACGTATCGCAGTATGAACTCTTTGCAATGGGCGTGGCCGCTGTCGCACGCGACTTCCAGAGGCGTTCGTCCGTCAGCAGATCTTGCTTCACCACGGCGCCGGCTCCAAAAGCCTCTGTGCCACCGGGAGGTGTCCTCCTGTGACCGCGCGGTGCAGAGGAGTCATCCCTTGCGGATCCGGTTCGTTGACGAAAGCCTCGCTTCGCAGCAGCAAGTCGACGCACTCGGCGTGGCCGCTGTCGCACGCGACTCCAGAGGCGTTCGTCCGTCAGCAGATCTGGCATTCACCACGGCGCCGGCATCCAAGAGCCTCTGTGCCACCGGGAGGTGTCCTCCTGTGACCGCGCGGTACAGAGGAGTCATCCCTTGCGGATCCGGTTCGTTGACGAAAGCCTCGCTTCGCAGCAGCAAGTCGACGCACTCGGCGTGGCCGCTGTCGCACGCGACGTCCAGAGGCGTTCGTCCGTCAGCAGATCTGGCATTCACCACGGCGCCGGCATCCAAGAGCCTCTGTGCCACCGGAGGTGTCCTCCTGTGACCGCGCGGTACAGAGGAGTCATCCCTTGCGGATCCGGTTCGTTGACGAAAGCCTCGCTTCGCAGCAGCAAGTCGACGCACTCGGCGTGGCCGCTGTCGCACGCGACGTCCAGAGGCGTTCGTCCGTCAGCAGATCTGGCATTCACCACGGCGCCGGCATCCAAGAGCCTCTGTGCCACCGGAGGTGTCCTCCTGAGACCGCGCGGTGCAGAGAGTCATCCTTGCGGATCCGGTTCGTTGACGAACGCCTCGCTTCGCAGCAGCAAGTCCACGCACTCGGCGTGGCCGCTGTCGCACGCGACGTCCAGAGGCGTTCGTCCGTCAGCAGATCTGGCATTCACCACGGCGCCGGCATCCAAGAGCCTCTGTGCCACCGGGAGGTGTCCTCCTGTGACCGCGCGGTGCAGAGGTCTCCTGCGGATCCGGTTCGTTGACGAAAGCCTCGCTTCGCAGCAGCAAGTCGACGCACTCGGCGTGGCCGCTGTCGCACGCGACGTCCAGAGGCGTTCGTCCGTCAGCAGATCTGGCATTCACCACGGCGCCGGCATCCAAGAGCCTCTGTGCCACCGGGAGGTGTCCTCCTGTGACCGCGCGGTGCAGAGGAGTCATCCCTTGCGGATCCGGTTCGTTGACGAAAGCCTCGCTTCGCAGCAGCAAGTCGACGCACTCGGCGTGGCCGCTGTCGCACGCGACGTCCAGAGGCGTTCGTCCGTCAGCAGATCTGGCATTCACCACGGCGCCGGCATCCAAGAGCCTCTGTGCCACCGGGAGGTGTCCTCCTGTGACCGCGCGGTACAGAGGAGTCATCCCTTGCGGATCCGGTTCGTTGACGAACGCCTCGCTTCGCAGCAGCAAGTCGACGCACTCGGCGTGGCCGCTGTCGCACGCGACGTCCAGAGGCGTTCGTCCGTCAGCAGATCTGGCATTCACCACGGCGCCGGCATCCAAGAGTCTCTGTGCCACCGGGAGGTGTCCTCCTGTGACCGCGCGGTACAGAGGAGTCATCCCTTGCGGATCCGGTTCGTTGACGAACGCCTCGCTTCGCAGCAGCAAGTCGACGCACTCGGCGTGGCCGCTGTCGCACGCGACGTCCAGAGGCGTTCGTCCGTCAGCAGATCTGGCATTCACCACGGCGCCGGCTTCCAAAAGCCTCTGTGCCACCGGGAGGTGTCCTCCTCTGACCGCGCGATGCAAAGGAGTCATCCCTTGCGGATCCGGTTCGTTGACGAAAGCCTCGCTTCGCAGCAGCAAGTCGACGCACTCGGCGTGGCCGCTGTCGCACGCGACGTCCAGAGGCGTTCGTCCGTCAGCAGCTCTGGCATTCACCACGGCGCCGGCTTCCAAAAGCCTCTGTGCCACCGGGAGGTGTCCTCCTCTGACCGCGCGATGCAAAGGAGTCATCCCTTGCGGATCCGGTTCGTTGACGAAAGCCTCGCTTCGCAGCAGCAAGTCGACGCACTCGGCGTGGCCGCTGTCGCACGCGACGTCCAGAGGCGTTCGTCCGTCAGCAGCTCTGGCATTCACCACGGCGCCGGCTTCCAAAAGCCTCTGTGCCACCGGGAGGTGTCCTCCTCTGACCGCGCGATGAAAAGGGAGTCATCCCTTGCGGATCCGGTTCGTTGACGAAAGCCTCGCTTCGCAGCAGCAAGTCGACGCACTCGGCGTGGCCGCTGTCGCACGCGACGTCCAGAGGCGTTCGTCCGTCAGCAGCTCTGGCATTCACCACGGCGCCGGCTTCCAAAAGCCTCTGTGCCACCGGGAGGTGTCCTCCTCTGACCGCGCGATGCAAAGGAGTCATCCCTTGCGGATCCGGTTCGTTGACGAAAGCCTCGCTTCGCAGCAGCAAGTCGACGCACTCGGCGTGGCCGCTGTCGCACGCGACGTCAGAGGCGTTCGTCCGTCAGCAGATCTGGCATTCACCACGGCGCCGGCTTCCAACAGCCTCTGTGCCACCGGGAGGTGTCCTCCTCTGACCGCGCGATGCAAAGGAGTCATCCCTTGGGGATCCCTTTCTCCAGCGAGAGCCCCGCATTTGAGGAGCGCGTCGACGCAGTGGGCGTGGCCATTGTCAGCGGCCGCGTTGATCGGCGTGCCAACCATGGAAGCAGCGTCGAAGTTTGCGCCCGCTGCCAGAAGCCTCTCCACGACTTGCAGATGTCCCTTGGCGGCGGCGCAGTGCAAAGGACCCGGCGCGCACTCGAGCGATGCGTTCACTCGGCTCCCGCTACGCAGCAGCAGCTCCGCGCACTCCAGATGGCCGTTGTGCGCCGCGTGCAGAAGTGGCGTCATGCCGCCCGCGGCCGCGTCGACGCGCGCCCCGCCCGCCAGGAGCGCGGCGACCGCGGGGGCGGGCCCGACCGGCCGCACGTGCAGAGGCGTGACGCCGTGCGGGTCTTCGCGGTTGGCGTCCGCCCCAAGACGCAGCAGGACCTCGACGCTATCGCCCGCCCCACCTGCACCGCGACGCCCAGCGGCGTGCCGTGGGGTGACGGCGCGTCCACGAGCGCTCCGGCCTCCACCAGACGCTCCGCGACGCTCCCGTGGCCGCCCGGCGGCGCAGTGGCCGGCCGGCCCCACGTCCGCTCCGCTGCGCAGAAGCACCCCCCGGGTTGAACGCCGGTTGGCCTTGGGCCGCGGCCAGCAGCCGCTCCACCACCTGCACGTGCCCGCGCCCGGCGGCCCACTCCAGCGCCGTGAGCCCGTGAGGGGCGGCGGCAGCGTCGAAGGCCGCGCCTCGCGCCAGGAACAAGTCGACGCAGGCCAGGCGGTTGTTGTAAGCGGCGAGCGCGAGCGGGGTGTCCGGGTGGGAGGCGGCGTTGACCGGCGCGCCCTCGTCCACCAGCCGCTCCACCACGTGGCGGTGGCCGCGTCGCGCGGCGTGGTGCAGCGCGGTCAGCCCGTGCGGGTCGGGCCCGCCCCGCTCCACCAGCAGGTCCAGGCAGCGCAGGCTGTCGTTGTAGGCCGCCAGCGCCAGCGGCGTCCGGCCGTCGGCGGCACGCGCGTTGGCGTCCGCCCCGCGTTCCAGCAGCTTGCGCACCGTAAGCAGGCGGCCCATGGCGGCGGCGCGGTGCAGCGGCGGGAGCCCGCCGGCGTCCACGTCGTCCACGCCGGCCCCGTTCTCCAGCAGCGGTCCAGCACGCCCACATGTCGGCGTGCGCCGCCAGCGCCAGCGGCGTCATCCCGTCGGCCGTCGTCACGTTCACGGCCGCCCCGGCGTCCAGCAGCAGCTCCGCGGCGTCCAGCGGCCGCGTTCCGCCGCCGCGTGCAGCGCCGTACGTCCCCCAGCGTCGGCCGCGTCCACGTCCGCGCCACCGTCGAGCAGCCGCTGGACGCAGTCTTCGTGCCCTCGGCCGGCCGCGAGAGCCAGCGCGGTGGCGCCGTCGGCGTCGCGCGCGTCGACGCCCGCCCCGGCCGCCAGCAGGCGCTCCAAAACGAGCGGGTGGCCCGCGGCGGCGGCGCGGTGCAGCGGAACGCCCCCTGGAGGTCGCCGCCCCGCGACGCCAGGAAGCTCACGCAGTCCGGATGGCCGTTGAGGGCGGACAGGGCCAGGGCCGTGTCGCCCTGGTTGGTCTTGGCATTGATTTCAGTTCCCTCGTCCAAAAGGAATTCCGCCACGTTCTGGTGCCCTTAATAATAATAATAATAATAATAATAATAATAATAATAATAAAATAAAAATAATTAGAAGAATGAATCCTAATCGTCTTACAAATCAAATAGTTGAATTGTAGGAGAATAGAAGTAAAGCAGAAACTGACACTGTGAAATGGATCAACAAAATTAAAAAGGACCTTAAATTATCAGGGATCATAGAAAACGATATTCACAATAGGAATACATTTAGATCTAATGTGCAGTCATGGCGGATTGATTTGGAAGAAGTACCAAAGTGTAGAACAGGAAAAGCTGGGACCGAAGACAGAAAAAAGGCGCACAGACAAAGGATGAAAGAAATATGGGCACAAAGAAAGGTTAAGAAACACAGAATAATACTCTTATAATAACAGTAACAGCCACCATCACCACCACACAACAACAACAAATTAGCCATAGCAGAAAACGGGGCACAGAAATAAAAGTTTTCACACGATGTAAAGTGCGGAAATCAGATTGGAGAGGTACCCTACATTTGAAAGATCATGCCCTGGCAACGACATAATCATAAAAGATTGTCTGACATTGGGAGAAATGCGGAATGAGCTGTCGGATCTCATTATTTGCATGACTAACGTTTAGATCTATTTAATACCCCTGAAAACAATGAAGGCTTACTCCTTCTGAATGAAACTTCCGTCACTAGTAAACATTTTTCTGGCTAAGACATGATGTTCACATGCGAAATCTCCAAAATTCGAATCTCATGCCACTTTGAGGAGAATTTACGAAAATACAAAGTCTACGTACGAGATATAGAGTGCAAGATATTCGCTATACTGAAAAGTATCTCACTGGTATATTGTTTTATTTTGGGTCCAACCAAGAACGCCGACGGTCGATAGCAAACAGAGGAAACAACTAGGTCAGAATGGTCGAAAAGAGTCATAAAGCGGATAGTCGACACGGCGCGAAATATCAATCTTAGGCGATGCATCTTCTAAACCAACGCACAGCTCGTGATTCAGCGAAAACCATTTCTTGTCGAATACACATTTCAAATTACGAACGAGAAATGGTGGCAGCGAAGGTGAGACAAATCCAACCATGGCTCAACTTATCATAAAAGCGTGGAGTAGATTTTTAACTTTTAGTGCAATTTAATGTGGTAGATCGGGTTAAGAACTTGATGTAGATTTAACTCAATAATACGAGTATTTTGCAAGGTTCTAGAGGTTCTATTACTACTGATGTTAATCGCATTTTAGCCAGTTCAAAGCACAATAATTAGAAGATAAATGAGGCAGTTTCATATTTGAACATTTAAAAGTGTTTTGTAACCCACTGCCTTTTAAATTCCTAATTATCAGAAAAGGATTGAGAAACTACATTTGCTTAATAGATTATTTTCACCATTTTAGTCTTTTGAACTAATTTTTAGTCCACATTTTGAACATTTTTAGTCGAAGTATACATACGTAGGTCAGTCAGAAAATAATGCTTCCTTTTTTCTACTTGTATAAAATTAGTTCAGAGAAAAATTTCAATTTGGCACTTTTCCTCCAACCTTCTACAATCCACCGCAAAACTATCCTTCTGCGTCAACATGTGGCAGTACATCAGTCGTTTGCAAAATGGCCGCCACAGCTATTCGTCAGAGACCGCATTGTGTGATTGAATTGTTGAATACCCATTCGCATTCAGGAAAGACTGAAAAGTGTTTACGGTGATGTAACAGTGGATGTCAGCACTGTTAAACAATGGGTTCGTCTCTGTAACGAAGCTAAAGGGCGAACCCCATTGGCTGACGAAAAGCGGAGCGGCAGGTCGGTGACTGCAGCGCGACATTCAGCAAGTCGATAACTTACATCATTCGTGGTGACCGCTGGTGACTGCAGATGAAGTGAGGAAGATAATGCGACACAACTCATCTGTCAAGTTTCACATTCTGCATTCAAGAATTAAATCACACAACGCTGTCTTTTATGAACATCGATGTCGGCCATTTTGTAAACGACTGCTGTGTTGCCATACGTTGACGCAGAAAGATAGTTTTTCCGTGGATTGTAGAAGAAGGTTTGAAGAAAAATTGCCAAATTCAAACTTTTCTACTTAAATAATTTTAAGTAGAAAGAAATGAGGCATTCCTTTTTGACTGACTGTCATACATAGTATTTAGGTTCACGCGTCTGACTGCGTTATTACAAATTTCGCTGCCCATTAAGCACTGGCAAACCGTTGTCGCGACGTTCGCCGGCCGTTCAGGTCTGAACGTCTCATAAGGCAACACGTGACGCGAAACTTCCGCGTAGGCTGCGGATCTTCCGCGTCGGTCTGAGGGAGCCTTTGTACCTTCACTGGCCGCGTCGTGTAGAGGCGTCCTCCCGCCGTCGTCAGCCCCGCTCACGTCCCCTCCACTCCAGACGAGCACCCGCGCGCACTCTGGGTGTCCGTTGGCCGCCGCCAGGTGCAGCGCGGACTTGCCCCCGGCGCTTCGGGCGTCGGCGTCCGCCCCGCGCGCGACCAGCAGCTCCGCCACGAGGCGCGAGCCGTTTCGCGCCGCCGCGTGCAGGGGCTCGTCTTCCACGGCGTTTTTCGGCCGCAAGAGCGCTCCGCGACGCAACAAACACTTCGCCGACGACGCGTTGTCGCTGATCGCCGCCACGTGCAGAGGAGTGTCGCCTCGGATGTCCTGCGGGAGAGTGCAGAGAAGTCTGTATTTAGCGCGTCAACTATCACAATTATTCCCATGAATGTAGTGCATGTTATAACTAGACCTCGGATTTCGAACAAATGCCTGATTAGTACCTTTAGGAGATTGTGAGAAATAATTGCAGATGTTTACGAATCGTGAAAAAATACTCGTATATCTACTGAAATTATTTAATAGTGTTTAAAATGTCTTAAAAGGACGGTTAATGTCCATGTTCATTTGTTTTCCTAAAACAAGTAATTTTGAAAAATGATATTCTATTTGTTCAGTTTTAAAAAATGTGTTATTTATTGCTGCTATTCGACGGACGTCATTGCAGCGTGCCTTTGTGTCGCGGCCCATATGCGTTCCTGCAGCTCTATGACGGACGCATTTTAACGTCCGTCATTTTACGCTCGTCTGCTGCTAGCCTTAAATTGCCTGATTAAAAAAAACACCATCCTACCTGAGTGTTCGGGTCGGTTTCCAGGTCAAGGAGTTGCTCCATGGCGTTGAAATGTCCAATTGCTGTTGCTACATGTAATGGAGTGAGGCCGTAATCATCCTGAATATTCAGGTCAGACATGTAGTGATGCAAGGTCTGAAGACATTGGATGTTGCCCTTTAAGACGGCCAGATGAAGAGGCGTGAGCCCCTCTTCTAACTTAAGGTTGACATCTGCACCTTTCTCCAATAGTAGTTTCATCATTTCGACATGGCCCATTTCAATGGCACAATGTAAGGGAGTAAATTCTTCGGCATCTCTTTCATTCACCGAATAGCCGTATTCTATTAATGTGTTTGCACACGGGAGGTGATCTTTATACGCAGCTATATGTAGTGGAGATACCCCTTTGTAAAATTCATCATTATTAACCTTCAGGGAAGGTAGGAAAATCATCAGAGACGTGGCATCTCCTTCATAAGCAATGCAATGCACAGGTGTGATACAGTTTTCTTTGGTATGTTGTTCTCTGTGTTGTTCAAATGATCGAATACTCATCCTGACGCAAGCAGGTTCATCACACGAAATTTTTCTTTGGCTTTCCTGCAAGAAAATATTTTCTGATAAACAATTACAAAAATATATTAATAGGTACAATTCTAATTGTGACAGATGTGATTGTTTTATTACTTGTTCAGTTGCCTAAAATTACATTTATCTGTTGCCTGTAATTACAGTAGTTGGGTTTACATTCTTACTCTCTCTCTCTCTCTCTCTCTCTCTCTCTCTCAACTTCTCCCTCCTCCCCTCCCTCTCTCTCTCTCTCTCTCTCTCTGGACGTATGTGTATCTCTCATACAAACTTAAGCATCCCCCCCTTTTTATCTCACGTTTCTCTTCTTTTCCATACCATTAAAGCAAGTTTACTCATTTCAATATCTATTTCCATCACCCGTTTATGTAATTCATTGTTATATGTAAGTTTGTTATTCTTACCATTGTGACTTCTGTGTCCGGCTGAACAAACAAAGGATGAGCCAACAAAATGTGAATGGTGTTCATTCTCCTTTTTTGTTGAGCTTTATGCAGAGCAAAGATGTAGTCGTATTCTGTCATGCCGTTTTGCAGTAACATCTTCATCACCTAGAAAAACATGGGAACATTGGAAAATGTATGGGAAGTGAAGAAAGTTTAAGATCATTTTACAATGGGACATTGTAATGTTCGTCAAGGCCTCGGTTGCACTTGAACTCTTTTACATGTAGGGGGGGTTTGGTGGTGCCCAGGTGGCGCTCTGGTTGTGCCCCTTGGGACTACAGTTTATCCTACCTGTCAGGCAGTCACATCGGTAAACCGGCTAAAGCTTACACCGATGCCCCTTGCCCTCAGTTTAACTCGGCCGATTTACACCCAGGGACACGCCAGCCGTCACGTCGCAAAGGCCCTTAGACTAAGGTCACGGTGCAAGCGAAGTATCGGACGTTCGCTACTGGAAGACCTGCGAGCGAAAACGTCCGACTTATTTCACCCGAAAAAACATCCAAATGTTGCATCCGAAATCGTCCGAATATCCCCATAATTCTCAGTTTATTGTTTGAAACATTTGCGAGAAGCAAGCTTAAGACCATCTACAATATATGTATTGAATGTAGTCTTGGTATTACAGAGGCTTTGATTCTCCAGCTGATTTCAGCCGACAAAATTAAACGAAAAAGATCTTCGTCCGATAGCCGTTGTTTCCGGACGCCGTCGGAAGAGGTCGACTAGCATGTGTTTGAACGAATGGGGCACATGGGACGCAGACGTCCGACATCGGCCGATCGAAATTTCGGCCAAAATCGGCTCCACTGTGGCCCCCGCTTTAGGCCCACAGCGGCATGCACCTAGACCCGTGGCGACATCGTAGACCCGTTGACATTGCTTCCTCCATCTGCCCGCTGGCAGTCGTAGACTTCCCGCTCGTACATCCGTTTGGAGAAGCGGAAGGAAAGGGGGGTTGTTTTCTTAGGAGATGCATGGTGATTTTGGGCCCAACCATGCCCGAGGCGTGGTTTGAACTTCGATTGACTGTGTCATTAGTGATTTCGGGCGCGTTAACTGCTAAGGTTTTTGTCAGGGTCCCGTTAGTGCAGTGCATTTTTTTCGTGGAAGGTGGAATTGATCCTCTTCCCCTGAATGGCGAGATCCGGCGCCGGCCAACCACGTATCTTCCATCACCTGGGCACGGGCCGAGATACCTTCCCCACCAGTGGGGCACCGCCCCAGCCGGGACAAGATCTAAGCTCCGGACTGGTCTCCCGTCATGTGTGATGGTGTAGTGCTGTAAATGTGTGTGTGTGTGTGCAAGTAAGGGGCGATGATAGGACAAGGAAGGGGAAGGAAAGATCGCGCGCGACCCGCGGCCCGTTTATTAGGGTACTGGTCCGGCATTCGCCTGTTGAAACCACGGAAAACTACCGATCAAAGCAGCCGACCGCTAGAATTTTAGGAGCGGCTGCATTCAATCTGCCATCGTTGGGACTCGAATTCTAGGATCTCCCAGTGAGAGGCACTGCAGTGAAATCAGTTGTTGCTCTGAGCTACTAACCCGTTGGCGACACTTCCGCGAGTAAGGCGTTTTCGCCTTAGCCTTCTCTGCTCGAAGGTCGTGGGATCGAATCCCCCCTCGCGTGTCCGCCTTGGCGAATCTCCTCTCGAAAAAACATTGGTTCGACCTCGCCGAGACATGCCGAGAGATGTGCCGAGACATGATCGGGGCTTTTCCAAACCACCATGCGCCTTCTAAAAAACCACTGTCGCTTCCTCTCCGCACCCAGATCGTCCACTCACCCGCGGGTGGTCGCCGTGCTCGACGACGCTCCGGATGACGCGTCTTGCGTCGGCGGGGGCGTCCTCCGGTAGCGGGCAGCGGGGCGGCGCGCCGGCCACCAGCAGTTGCTCCGCCAACGCCCACCGCCCCCGCGCCACCGCGTGCTGCAGAGGCGTGCGCCCCAGCACGTCCTCCCGCGCGAGCGCCGCGCACGCCCCGGCGCCCGCCGTTAGCGCCGACACGCACTCCCGCGACGCCTCGGCCGCCGACGCCTGCGCCACACACGGCGGACGGACGCAGAATAAACGTGTGTTTTTTTACTGAAACGTTATTGCTTGTTATTGCCTTACCTACGAAGCTCGATGTACACTGCATAACCTACCTTGATTGACTGATTGAGTCTTCGTGTTTCCGGGCACGTCAACTGCTTTGGTCATTAGTGCCGTTAGTGTAGTGCATGTTTTTTCCCTCGAGAGATGGCGGTGATCTTCCCGCGCTGGATGGCGAGATCCGGCGCCGACCTACCGTCGACTAATGGGGTTTCCCTAACCTGGACTCTCCCACCAGCGGGGCACCGCCCCAGCCGGGACAAGCTCTAGCTCTCGACCGGTCTCCCGGAATATGTGGTAGTGTAGTGCATGCTAGTGTGTGTGTGTAAAGGTAGAGGATAGGACAAGGAAGAGGAAGGACAGATCGCGCGCGGTCCGTGGCCCGTTTGGTAGGGTACTGCTCCGGCATTCGCCTGGTGTTGATCGAGATGGTGGTCGTTATGAGGGAAATATGAAAGCAGGTGAATTCTGAAATATGCTCTATTATGGATGGAATTATGGGAGGGAAACATGAAAAGACAAACCTAGTCAAGTTAATTAGTATGTAAGTAAATTTGAATCATTAAAATTCGGTAAAAAATATGTATAACTCGTTCTAATGAACGAGGGGCTTTGGCCCTCGGGCTTTTTATCGCCGCTCGATTATTAGAATGTAATGATCGAACCTCTCCCCACATACGTAACCCTGATATGTATGGGCGGAGTGTAGTGAATGAACAAATACTATCGTAATGGGTGGTAAAATAGTAATAATATGATGAAAACTTGTATGAATGACAAAATCGTAAATGAATGATGAAATCTTGATGGATGAACGAAATCACGAATGAATGTTGAATCTACTGAATGAAGAAATATAACGGGTGGTAAAAATTGAAATGAATAACGAGAACGTAAACGAATGAAGAAATCGCCGGCCCTTACCGCCGCCGCGTGCAGCGCGGTGCGTCCCGCGGCGTCCGCGTGCTCCACGCGCGCGCCGCCTCGCAGCGCCTTCCGCAGGGCGGCCGCGTCCGCGGCGAGCACGTCGCGGTGCAGCGGCAGGCCCTCCGACAGCATCCCGTCGAGGAAGTGCATCAGCACGCCCCCGCCCACCCCAGAGGAGCAGGCCGCCGCCACCACCGCCCGCGCCGCCGCCGACCGCGCCACGTTCGCGCTCAGCCACGCCGCCGCGAAGTACTCCACGAACGTGTAGTGGACGAAGCGGGGCGCGCCGTCCCCGTCCACCCACATGATGCCTGACTTCTCCATCTGGAGGTCCTTCAGGTTCTTGTCCACGTAGTCCTGGAAGGGCTGCGGCTCCACGCCCTCAAATTGCTTGTCTGATACCTGAAGCATCACACAATTTGTAGAAATCACTGTGTATTGGAAGGTGGATGAGGAAGAGAGATAGCGAGAGAATATTGAAAACGTAAAGAAAGGAAAAAATAAGTTGGAATGTAGTAGGGAGGATAGAAGATACTTTTCAAAAGATATCAATCGTCAAGTGTGTGTGTGTGTGTGTGTGTGTGTGTGAGAGAGAGAGAGAGAGAGAGAGAGAGAGAGAGAGAGAGGAATTAATCTAAGGGATGTTATTAATAAGGGAGGGAAGTGCAAGAACCGCAGTGTTGTGAGAGAATAAGATTGTCTAAGTGTAATGATTTGTACAAGAAAATTTTAGGATGTGTTTTCCGGAGATTTAAAGGCGTAAGTAATGAATAGAGTAGAAAAAGATTGCGTGATGTTGAATTACAAATGAGATGTGAAGTAGAATCTGCTGGAGGAGAGGAATACAGTATGTGTAGGATTTGTAAAGGTGATTCGAGACACATACAATCGAAGGGGCGTGGGGAAGAAGTATCAAAATTGAGATGGAACGGAAAAAAAAGATGTGAACGGTTAAGGAAAGTTTTGTCATGTGGATTAGAGTGGAGGAAGGGAAAGTCGAAACTGGGGAGGCGAAGAGAAGGGTAAAATATCAGATGTGAGAAGGATGGTGTGTGTGAAACTACTCAAAAAATATTTGCGGGATATGGTCCTGAAGGGAGAGAAGAGGAAGGGTGAGGAGTGAGGAGGATAGGAGAAGATGGATTTGCTACAGAAGAAGAAAACTAGTCTTTAAGGGAGAAGTACTTTATGTGGGATGTAGTGACGAGACTTAGGGAATGTAAAGAAGTTTGAAAAATAAGTGAAAATTATATGTGATATTTTCTGATCAAGAAAGCAAAGTGGAGGAGAGAGAGATGAATGTTGAGGATATGATTAAAGTGGTGAAGAAGACTAAGTTGATCAAGGTAGTTTGAGAACTGTGAAAGAAGAATATATTTATCATTTATTATCCCTTGTTACGATTTTCGTAAAGGAAGTTCTATGCGATGAAGATTATAATTTTTAATGTATAATGAATCACAGCTGTATCGGCAAAAATACGTGTATGGATAATAGAAAATCATGCTCTGAGCTACGTACCAGCAAGAGCATAGCGCACATCTGATGCACCTCCTGAAAATAGTCGCTTTTACACAAGTAAGTGCACTGAAGATTGGCATTTAAGAAGCCATGCTTCTTCAAAAACGCCTCTTCTTTGCGTCGTACGAACTTCTGGAAGATTTCGTAGAGCTGCAGGACCCATCTGCCCTTCAGCGAGTCCGGCTCCGCGTGAATGAAGATCTCGGCTATCATCTGCAGGTGCAGAGGTGAAGCAAGCAGTCCGCCTGCAAGAGATAACAGTGAGTTTCCGATGTCTTGGCGCTTCAGCTAAGATCATTAGTCACATAAGTGTAGAGTGTGTTATGTCCCGAGAGGTGACGGTATTCCTCCGCCGATTAAAGAGATTGGTCGCTGACCTACACGACGGATTGCGGGCGTAATAAGGCTCTGTCAAGTCGCGAAATCTGCATGCAAATGTTTTGTGAACAGACGCTGTATCTCGCGCTAACCTGTCTCCGGGTCTTCTGGAACGTGTCTGCCAATGGAGTCCAACACCAGGTCGGCGTTCTTCTTGGCACTCAGACTGCTGAGGTGGGTTTCGAAGGCGAATCGAGTCGCCAAGAACTGGCACTGTTCCTCGCGCGTAAGTGGTGTCAGGGAGACACACAACCCGCCAAGCACGCTTTGTAGAGATGCTTGCACCTGCAAAGCAATCTTAGAAAAAAAGAGGAGTTTTTGGTATTAACGATAATGACACAACCGCTAAAGTAACGTGATTTTGTATCTTGACGAGTTGAAATGTTGGGACTCAATTCAATATCTTTGTGAAATTACGCGATGAACGTGGAAATATTTATCATTTTAGATTCCATTGTTTCGAGTTTCCTATTAAAGTAATAATTGAGAACACAGATATGTAGTAACTTAATCACTTCTCTTGTATTTATTTTTTATTCCCATTTTTATAGACATTGTTTTATGGACATAAAACACTGCAATATAACAATTACACGAAGCTAAGAAGACGACTATGAATTGGGCAACAATAAGTGGTCGTACAGTCTTCTTAAGAGGAAGAGGAACCTGCTAAAATCATTTATATTTCAACGTCTGATTTCGTAGAATTAATCAGTGGCTTCTCATCACATTCTAATATGTCCCCCATTTTATTTCTCGAGCTTGTCATGAGTATAGCGTGAGTTGTGTGGTATATATTGTCTGTTCATTAGCTCAAAATATGGAAGTTTTGAATAATTTGAGCATAATTTTGCCAAATATAATTGAATACTTTTTGTATATACAGTCGACACCGGTTATAGTGAACTGCTGGGGATTCACATGTTTGGTTCACTATAACCAATGATGTCAAAATTAAATGGAATTTCACCACAATGATTGATTTTATTAATATAGAGATACAGCAACATTCATTAACAACATAAACTAAAAAATTCAGAATCTTCATTTGTCCTTAAAAAAATCAATTCTTTTCAATTGTTTGGTTCGTAAATTTCTCATTTATAATTTCTCTAGATCCTTCTCGAGCCAGAGTTCGTGCTCTCTCCGGACTTGATTCAGCATTGTCCTCTGTTTCTAAGTACCGTAATGCAGTCTTGACTCCTTTCAATGCCTCTTCCACTATTGGAACCGTCCCTCTCTCCGAAGGCCCTTTTATTCACCTAATAACATCCGCGATCCTATTAGCTTCCCTACGTTGTATTTCGTACGTTCACTATAGCCGAGGTTCAGGTTCATTAGAACCGAATCTTCTTATGCTTATTTGTAATGTAAGTAAAACGAGACCAGTGACTTAAGTTCACTATAACAGAGGGTTCACTATATCCGAGTTCACTATAACCGTAGTTGACTGTATATAGTGTCATATTTTCCCAATTTCAATGTATAAACATGAGTCCTAACGGCAAAATCGCATTTCCTTGCTATTCACCTCCGGTCTCGAAGACACCCACACGGGCGCCGCCTTCGTCTCTCGCAGAAGTAGCTCCAGCAGACGCAGCACCTTGTCCTTGAAGGCCGGGCACAGCTCGTCCACGCCGTCCATGAACACTCCCAGCGCCCCAGTGCCCAACGCAGCCCTCAGGCAACGTGTCGTCGCCACTTCACTCGATCCCACGCCCGCCGCCGCCACCGCAGCTGCTCCAGGGGACCAGCGACGCCGGGAAATCGGTGGACGTTAGAAGATAGGACACAGGGAGTCTGTTCGAATTGGGACTAGCTCTGCCAAGGGAAGGTGAATCTTTCGATTTGAAAGGAGAGCGAAATGTCCTTCAAGCCGGGTACACAGCTCTTCGACCCCGTTCCTGAACGGCGGGAGGGAGAAATCGGTGGAGGTTAGAAGAAAGGATGCAGGGGGTCTGTTCCAATTGGGACTAGCTCCGCCAAGAGCAGGTGAATCTTTCGATGTGAAAGGAGAGCGAAATGTCCTTCAAGCCGGAGTCACAGCTCTTCGACCCCGTGCCTGAACACACCCATTGCCCTGGTACCCAGTTTCCGCACACCGCGTCGTCGATACCTCGCTCGCCCCCCCTCCCACCACCGTCACAGCCTAGACTACGCCAGCAGCTGCTGCCAGGTTCCGCCGAGAGTGCCTTCAACGGGAGGAATCTATTCACTAAGAAGAATGAGGATGTGGAGACCTCCGCTCTTTTCCAAGCGGGTCACCGTCAGCGCTGCTAATGAAAGTGAACTCTCTCGCGAGGATAAAGGAGAGAGGATGTGAGGGTTGGAACCATCGCTGCAATCAGCGCTTTCTCCTGGTGGATTATCCCAGCGCAGCCGTCAAAAGCGAGAATTTCAGAGTGAGAGATTGGACAACGAGCTGAAGAGAATATTGCAGGTGTGACAGTCGGGTGCTTTTCTGATGAAATAAGTCGGACCGATTTTGCTGGCCGATAGCCAGCGACCGATATTTCATCTGCACTATGACCGAGGTCGGAAACAAACGAGTTTACATTACGCTCAGAATATCTAGCAAGAAATGTTGCCAACATCAAAAGTATTAATTGCTGCAAGGATTACGTAGGCAACTTTTCATGCGCAATAACAGCTCCCACAGACCAGTCAGGTAGATCCGCAGCGGGTGCGGCGTGGAAAGTTCCCAGCTAGACGCGACCGCGGAATTCGTGGGACCGTTCACACCAGAGCGTCAATTATGAGTCAGCGTTTGGTGACGGTTGGCAAGGACGCGCGACCCACAGGGGAGCAAAGACTCCCGAACACGGGCGGACTTTCACGAAACTCGAGCTGCAGCGGAAGAAACGCGTCCGACTGCGTTACAAATTTCGCTGCCGATTAATCGCTGCCAATCCGATGCCGCGACGCTCGCCTGCCGCGCAGGTCTGAACGTGCTCATGAGGCAACACGTGTCGCGAAACTTCCGCTGCGGCAAATCCGCGAATGCTGCGGATCTTCAACGTCGGTCTGTGTGAGCCTTAATATTGCCATTTTCGTGCAAGCGTAAAGCCAGCGTAACTCACCGTTCGCTTGTGGCATGGCCAGCAGCAGTTTGCGGTGCTCGAGGGCCTGCACGAACACAGCCCATCGCGCGGGTTGCCGCCTCGTCCTCGCCGCGCCGGCCGCGCGCCGGAGTCGCCGGCCGTGCCAGTGCCGCCAGGGCGTCCTCGCGACCGCGCGTGCGCCGCCACGCCACAGTCTGCGTTTGGAAAAAATAGTGGCTTCCGACATACCGATCGGGAGCGGCAGCTCAGAGCATCAACTGATGTCACTGCAGCGCCTCTGACCGGGAGGTTCGAATCCTGACGGCCACAGGATTTTTTGACACTAGCTTTTCAGCTAGGTCGAATTCAGTCGCTGTTAGGAGGTGAATCCTAGCGGCCGGCTGCTCTGATCGGAAGTATCCTGTGGATCGGAGAGATCAACACCAGGCGAATGCCGGAGCAGTACCCTAACAAACGGTCACGTACCGCGCGCGACCTTTCCTTCCTCTTCCTTGTCCTATCCTCTCCCTTTACACACACACTTACACTTACATGCACTACACTACCACATTCCGGGACGCAGGTCGGGAGTATAGAGCTTGTCCCGGCTGGGGCGGTGCCCCGCTAGTGGGAGAAACCCCACAACTCGACGGTAGGTCGGCGCCAGATCTCGCCATCCAGCGGCGGAATATCACCGCCATCTCACAAGGAAAACATGCACTACACTTACGGGACTAATGACCTAAGCTGTTGACGCGCCTGGAATCAACAAACCAACAACCAACTTCTGACATACCGATAATGTCACAATTATTTTCTGAAACTCTTGGTGAAAATTGTTTGATTGATTAGTCATTCCACGCGCGTCAACTGCTAAATACATTAGGCTTGTAAGTGTAGTGCTTCTTTTAACGCGGGAAATGGCGGTGAACTTCCCGCGCTAGATGGCGAGATTCGGCGCCGATCTAGACATTGCTCTTGGGGTTTTCCATAACCAAATATCTCCCACCAGCAGAACACCGCCCCAGCTAGGACAAGCTCTAAGCTCCCGACATGTGTTATGTAGTGTATGTAAGCGTAGGTGTTTGTAAGTAAAGGGTGAGAATAGGACAAGGAAGAGGAAGAAAAGATCGTGCGTGGTCCTGCTCCGACATTCGCCCAACGTTGATCGGAGAAACAACGGAAAACTACCGATGAGAGCAGTCGGCCACTTGATTTCTCTTCCAGACAGTGACTGAGCTCGACCTTGCTATGCAATTAGTGGGGAAAATCCTGCCCCCGCCGGGACTCGAACCATGGGACCTCTCGGTATGAGGCACTACAGTGACATCAGTTGCCCTATGCCACCTCTCTCGTTGTCACTCCTCGAAAATATATTGATTGATTGGTATTTCCGAGCGCGTCAACTGCTAAGGTTGCATGTTATTATCTGCTAAGCACGCAGTGCTCCTCTTTAACGCGGAAGGTGTCGGTAAACTTCTCCCGCTGGTTGGCGAGATCCGGCACTGACCTACCCGACGGCTTGCGGTAGGTTCCCCAGCCAGGTATCTCCAACCAGCGGGTCACCGCTCTGGCCAAGACAAGCTCTAAACTCATTGGTTTCCCAGAATATGAGGTTGTGTAAAGCATGTAAACGTGTTTGTAAGTAAAGGGTGAGGATATGTCAAGGAAAGGGATGGTAAGATATTGCGGGTCCGTGGCCCGTTGGTTAGGGTGCTGCTCCGGCAATCGCCTGTTGATCGGAGAAACCTACCGATCAGGGCAGCCGGCCGCTAGATTTCTCCTCCAGACAACGACTGAATTCGACCTAACTTGTACCAATATCGAAAATCCTGCCACCGTTGGGACTCGAACCGTAAGGACTTTTCGGTCAGAGGCACCGCAACGACACCAGTGGATGCCCTAGGCCACCTAAGCTCATTTCAATAAAAATAATACATGCGATGTTAAAAGAAAAATGCTGGTTTTTAGCAAAACCCAGAGTATAATGTTGGCAAACTTACAAACTTTCCGTCATCCAGTATCATGTTCTCGCCCGTGTAGCCCATACACTCCAGCCAGTGGACATTCCTGGGGCTCTGCTTGGAACACACAGCGTCGAACGCCGCTTCCACCTTCGCGGGAGAATCGCCGTCCAGCACAGTCCATCTGCGACAAATCATCCAACTTCTTTTAAAAACAAAAAAATATTTCTTCTAAGAAAGGAGGGTCTTATGGCGTAGTGGTTTGCGCATATGCTTCCACCTCTGGTTAAAGGAGTTGAAATTCCGGGGATTGCGTGTAGAATTTTGTGGTAGATAAAAAGAGCTCTCTCGAGGTTTTCCAGGGGATATCCCAATATTCCTGCCTCTCATTGTTCTATCATTAAGGTTATCATCTCATTACGTCACTGATGAGACTCATTCGCGCAGGCATTCAACACTGCAAGTTTGACGATAGCACACTGATGAGTGACAAAGGTCGGACGAAAGGCTTTCGTGTTTCTACAGGGGGTAACATCAAGCGTTTCAGTAAACAAAATAACGTGGTGAATTAACACATTGATGAATTCATTTCATTGGACACTCCTGGCATCACTCATAGCCACTCGTCATCACTGCCATCCTCGTCAGAAAAGGAACTAGCCTAGTACCTCTTCTGACGAGAATGGCAGTGATGACGAGTGGCGATTAGTGCGTTCGCAGCGATTTCGCAGTGTGGAAATCGCAACGAGGAAATCGCAGCTGTCGCAGGGTGGGAGAAACCTCCGAGACTTCACCAACTTCCATGATGGGTGTTTTGCGAGCGATACAGTTATAGTTCCCCACGTGTAGCTCGCTGGTCAGCGTGCTCGCTTTCCATGAAGCGACCCCATGTTCGATTCCCGGCGAGGGCAGATTGAAGTGTCCGCATTCCTTGCAATGTCCCTGTGTTAATTGCTGTGTGACAATAAGAAAGCTCACTTCCCAGGTTAAGAAGACCAGAATACGGCGTAAGGATGTGCTAACCACACGCAATGCCGGAGCTAGACAATTTTTGGGCACAGGGCACATGCTCAAACTTAGCCCCCCCTCCGAAAAAAGTAAAAATGTGAAAGTTGTATCAAGAAACATGTGAGTTATTTTATTCAGAAATAACAAAAATTACGTTTAAGGTAGAATGTTTTTGAAATAGATTTTAAATAATAGTTTTAACTAAAACAATTTATGAACAAATAATACAATTTCCACAATGCGCTCAAGACGCTAAAACTTTTTGATGTGTTTAAAGAAATCACTTGTTGCTAAATACATGAAACAATAAACATAAATTTCAGTAGAACCTATTTTAATATTTAATTTGATTCAATCCATACTCTTACCTTAATTAATAATTACCTATTTTAGTAAAAAGAATTGAAAATGTTACGAAATATTAGACGACTGTGCTCGACTTACAGAATTACAATAACGTTTTTCTGGAGTTCTAATTTAATTTTCAACTTTTTACTATTTTTCCCCATCAGTCTCATCACTTGCCTTGCGTGAGCGAAGGCCATCACCGGGTCTGCCCATACCTAGCGCCGGCACTGACCACAGGTACCCCTTAACCCATGGCCGCAAGGCCGGGACGCATGCCTTGGCCCCGTCACAGGCTGTTGTGCCAGAACAAGTACCCCCTCTCCCCATGTGCTCACCTGTCGTTCGTTTCCCGCTCGGTCCAGCCCAGCTGGCCGCGCAGGCGCCGCAGGGCCGGCGGCGGGAAGCCCGCGAGGGCAAGGTGGTCGTCCGCGGAGGCGAGGCGCAGCGCCGCGGGGTCCACGACGCTCGGGTGCCGCAGGGAGCGCGGAATGTAGAGGCGCTCGTCTTCGCCCTCGGGCGGCGGCGGTGCAACGCCCAGCGCCGCCACGCCCAGCCCGCGTCGCCCAGCAGCGTGCCGTCCGCCTCCTCCCGCAGGCCGGGCCACGCCGCCGCCTCCACCTCGCGCAGCCGTACGGCCTGGCCCTGCGGCAAGGCCACGCACCTGCTCACTTCGCGTCCTCAGGGAGAGACAGATGGGTTCCTGCTTTTCTGACCCTAAATAATGAGGGGTTTGAGCAAGGGTACTTTGACTTTTGCCTTCTGATTCTCTTATTGAATGAAGAAATCGCGAAAGAAGGCTCCTCGCTGCCAGTGGCTGCACGATGGAGGCAACCCTCCTCTCATCCCTCCTTCACCGCTCTGGATGCCACAGTGATGTGCGACGGTCGAGACTGAGAGGGGGATGGCAGAGCCATTGAAAAAGAATGAACAAATATCATAATGGGGTGGTAAAAATCGTAATAATCGTAATAATGAAAACGTGAATGAATGAAAAAATCGTGATTGAATGAAGAAATCGCGAAAGAAGCCTCATCGCTGCCAGTGGCTGCACGATGGAGGCAACCCTCCTCTCATCCCTCCTTCACCGCTCTGGATGCCACAGTGATGTGCGACCGTCGAGGCTGAGAGGGGGATGGCAGAGCCATGGAAAAGAATGAACAAATATAATGGGGTGGTAAAAATCGTAATAATGAAAACGTGAATGAATGAAAAAATCGTGATTGAATGAAGAAATCGCGAAAGAAGGCTCATCGCTGCCAGTGGCTGCACGATGGAGGCAACCCTCCTCTTATCCCTCCTTCCCGCTCTGGATGCCACAGTGATGTGCGACCGTCGAGGCTGAGAGGGGGGTGGCAGCGGTGAGGAGGTGGTGAGCTGGTGAGGACTATGTCCGGCGGAGCGTCGTTGGTTTAATGGCTTGGAGCTCTGGCGAAGACATGGCAATGTAGCCTGGGAGGTCTGTATACTTACTGCTATTTTTTTGTTTGTAATTTTAAGCAAATATCCTAAACCGTCAATGACAATTATGTTGGTGCTAAGTGGTGTCAATGACAATTATGTTGTTGCTAAGTGGTTAACATTTGAGTGTTCCTTGGTGTTTCACAAGTTCAAATGCTGCACGTAGTGTATGAATATCTCGTGTTAAATTTCCTTGGTGGCTCAGAGCCTCTCAATTGGAGTCTTGTAGCTAGTTAATTTCACTCTATTAGATCAACCCTCTCGAATTTAATGGGTTTAATATATTAATCAGTTGTAATGCTTTTGTAGAAACGAGTGCTATTACAGTGTTGTAACCTTACGTAATCTTACAATTTCCTCTTGTCGTTTCGCCTTGCAATTTTCTTCTCTTATACAATAAATACGCTGTTTGTTCCCGCTGAAATCAATTTTCATACATGTTTCTGTTTCCATTACATAAGGGTTTGGAAAACTTTTACAAAGGCTTTCCTTTCCTACACACTTTCCATGTAACGAATTATAACTCCGCTTGCTCGGTTTAAGTGCATTGGGCTATTATGCTGATCTCCTTCCGTATTAACAAAACGAATCACTTACTTGGAACATTATGGTTTTTTCAAGAAGTCTGTTCTGAGCATCTGCAGTCAATTGAGAAAACATCCACTCTTCTTTGTGTCTCGTAAACGGTACACGACTCAAAATAATTTTCACTATCCACAATTCGAGGCCAATGATTTTCACAGCATCGGCGACAGCCAGCAGCAAATCTCTTAGCTTCTCCGACGTTTCACTGACGTCCACTACGAGTACCTGTAAGGAGAAGGAATCATTTACGTTAGTTGAATTGTAATAATTTATTTGTATTTGGCGTTATTGGGTCGGTCGACCGACTTCGCCGCTACCGGTGTCCCTCATGCCTGGGCCTAGTTAAATTCCCATTCTTGGAGGGGGGTAAGAGAAACATGAGGCGAACACGACGTATTCTCTTCACCGTAACTAGCAAGATCCGCCTGCTTGAGATTTTCTTTGTCACACAGCTACAGAAACTGGGACGATTTTAAAGGAAAGCTACAACTATATTTTTGCCTCGACCGGGAGTCGAACCTGGCACCACAGCACGGGAAGCCAGTACGCTGCCCGTGAGCCATCCCAGACGCTTAATTATAATGAATATGTAAATTATTTTTGATATTTTGGCAGGAGCAGCTTCTGTCTGTTCAAGTAGTGTCTGCGCACAGAGATGTCTCTTGAATTCTCAATCATTTTTCTTGGGCGCTCAACGCGTCAATTTCGTATAATCAAGAAGTGCCGTCATTTGTAATCAAAACAGTTTACGAATCTCGTTGCGGTAAGTGCGAAAAAAGCATACACGTATAATTGTTAACGTTACTGCTACTTCTGTAATCGATTATTGTTAATTGCATGCAATAATTAATATATGATTTACTAAAGGAGCGATTTTGCACGCAAATAATCAAATCCTTCATTCATACACCTCGCGGTCCATTAACTTCTTTTCAAGAATATCTAATTTTATCTCGGAAAAGAAACATTCTTCCCGATTTTGTTTTATTTGTTAATATTCAATCCATATGCAGGTTAACTTTTTTATTTTATCCTTAAATGTTATTTGTAAATTTTTATGGATATTAACTACAACCATCTACAAATGTACAAAGACCAGCTACGTCTGTCGCCTTCTTAATTATAATTTAACTTTATTTGCCATCGTTTTAATTAATAAAATGCTCATAATCGCTTAAAAAAGATAATAAACAAACTTTCCTCATAACAGCTTATTGTCACACGTGCACTTTTATATAATTTTAATAATTAATATAATACTTGCGAATTATCTTGCAATGTCTAGTTTATGATAAAAACACAATAAATTATTGTACGTGCAAATACTTTATCACTTGATTTAAATAGTTAATAAAGACTGGTTTCTGATTCGAACTTACCTTGCAGTGGCGCGCCCTGCAAACGGTCACTATCGCTTTTGTGTTGAACTGCTCCAAGACGTTGCCGTTCACGTACACCCACGCGCCTTTGTGCTCGACGTCCAGCACACCCAGAAGCTTGGCGGCCCTGGCTGGCATTGCAACGCCCGCCACCTGCAACAAGGGATGGCTACGATGTGCAGTTTACGCCTCAGCTACCTGCAAAATGGGATGGCAACGATGTGCAGTTTATGGCTTCCGCCACCTGCAAAAAAGGCATGGCAAACGATGTGGAGGTTATGGCTGCCGCCACATGCAAAAAGGGATGGTAACGATGTGCAGTTTTACGCCTCCGCCACCTGCAAAAGGGATGGTAACGATGTGCAGTTTATGGCTGCCGCCACCTGCAGAAAGGCATGGCAAACAATGTGGAGGTTATGGCTGCCGCCACATGCAAAAAATGGCAAACAATGTGCAGTTTACACCTCCGCCACCTGCAAAAGGGATGGTAACGATGTGCAGTTTATGGCTGCCGCCATCTGCAACGAATGGCAGCAATAAGGCGTTTATGGCGTGAATGGCCACACACTGAACAGTATGTTACGTAAAGTAAAGCTGTCTGTCCCATGTAGACTTACTGCATTTCAAGCCACAAGCCCAAAAGGAGCCTGATTCTTTTCTCTGCCAGCCAATGAAAGGAGCTTAGCGAAGTTCGCATAGTCAGGCTCAGGCCTGATAGCTTGGGCCTCGCCGCGTAAAATAAGCCATAATTGAATAGCGGACCGGAAGTGTTCTAACACTTGTAACAGACGCAAAAGGGTTACCCGATGGTTGCGCTTAGGAATACGATAACGCGTGTTATATTGTAACATTATTAGGTTAATGTTGTTCGGTACCTGCAGACGCAAAAGGGTTACCCGAAGGCTGCGCTTAGGAATACGATAAGCGTGTTATATTGTAACATTACTAGGTTAATGTTGTTCTACCTGCGAGAAAAGGGTTACCCGATGGCTGCGCTTAGGAATACGATAACGCGTGTTATATTGTAACATTACTAGGTTAATGTTGTTCGGTACCTGCAGATGTAAAAGGGGTTACCTGATGGCTGCGCTTAACAATACGATAAAGCGTGTTATATTGTAAATTACTAGGTTAATGTTGTTCGGTACCTGCAGTTGGAGAGCGCCGCCCTTTCCCAGTGCTCTCCGCAGGGGCTCACAGTATGTCTCCTGAAACTGCAAGAGCTCCAGGGCACAAGCCGTCCGCGCCACTCGGCGCAAGTGCTCCGCCAGGTACCACTCGACATCGGCCGAATCCTCCGTCAGGCAGAAGTGCTTCGCGTTGTCCCGCATCCACTCCTTGAGGAAGCCCAGGTAGTGGACGATGAGCCGGTCAAGCTGCGGGAGGGGTTCGCCCAACAAGGCCTTGATTTCGGCCTCGATTGATCTGTTCAAGTCGCTGACTGTGGACTGGTCACAAAAGATCCGCAGGTTTGGAAGGAACTCGTTTCGGTAGATGTCTTCGTTGACATTCCCGTTCATTAAGTTCCATACCTGAAAGCAAATTTATCGCTCCCTGTCAATAATATTGAAGTTTTATTGGCACTCGCGTGCAAATGCTGTAACATTTTTTAAAAATACAGTGTAGGTTATTTCAGGTGGAATCAAACACAATCACGTTCTCCTCAATTAGGAGACCAAATGTCTTATGTCAGTATGCTGATAAACGCTACGTTCTTACTGCAAAGCAATTTCCTAATATATCTTCTTCTGTAAGATCCTGAAGATTTTCAAAAACTATTTCTTCGGATACAAACCGTGAATTGTTAGAAGTTGGTACTTAACAAAACAGCCTGTACGGGCCCGCGCTGTAGGAACCCGTAATGCGCGGTTCCTGCCATCGTCAGTCGGTCTTCAGAATGCAATACACTCACTACTCGCAAATTACGTTAACGACCTCAGTACAACAGCGGGTTTTGAAAATGGACATAAATTTCCGTGACATTCAGACTGCAAAGAAATTGGAAAATTATAAAAACCATAAAACAATGTACTGTTTTGAGACCAAAATAAATTATTTATCTAATATTTTTAGGAAGATGGTGTGGTTTTACTGTCTCGCATACTACATGCGTAGTATAGAGAAATTAATGTAATACTGAAGCGTCAAATAGCCGATTTTTTGGCAGAAAAAATTGTTTTTTAGGTTCCTGATACCGAAAAAGTGGACAATTTCTGTTCCTATCGGTAGCAAATTACTTTCTACACGTTCTGTACTCAGAATCCACGTTTTGTGGGTCCTTGAAAACGAAAAATTGGTTGACGGCAAAACGTCTGTCCGTCTGTCTGTGGACAACGTTAGCGGCTAAACCGGTAGATTTTTCACCAAATTTGATATTCCCCAATCGATCACGCGTATCCCTTGAATTTGAAACCGACATTTTTTTACTTTACATGAAGACATTTTCACATTTTTCTTAAAAAATGGTTCCAATTTTTTTATTTAACAATATCCTCGGATATCATAAAAGACGCTTAGAAGTGGCACAGGTCTCAGTTTCGCAGAAATATCTGAAACTTCAAAAATTGCAAAAGTTCAAACCTTTTTCGACATCTTCTTACAACTACAAAATTGATAAGAGGTTGTTTTTTGTTTTTTTTTTAAAAATCGGGTCTTGAATATTAGATCATGAAATGAGAACATAATTTTATTCATTTTTTTAATGTGAATAGTTATTGAATAATTTTGCGTGAAATAAAGGCAATTTTGGCAATATCAGAAAGCTAGCCTAGATTAAAAAGATTAGAAAATTAGTGCGAAAAAGAATGTGCCATTCTGTTGCACCATTAGTTCCCTCCGGGAAATGACTCGCCCGGTGTACAAGCTTACCCGCTACAATTTTACCCGCTCACGGTGTACCACCCACAGAATCAAACCCTCTCACCTTCGTAACTCATAGCATAAACCCTAGTAGTAGCCCTAGTAGTGAGAAAAGTTTTGTTAAAATTCTTGGGCAACAGTACTAAATTGATTCTGTGAAATTGAATTGCCCATTAGCCTATTTGTGAATGAATTCGGGTCAATCCCTGTCAAAACAGTCACACTTGAACATACTGCAACTACGCTCATTTTATGTGGTTCTTGCGAGAACATTCAAGCACGCAGTTCATGCTTTCGTACAAAGTTTTATTCTCAGTTTTGGGTTAAGGTTCGCTACGAGAATCAGTGCTGCCAAACGTGTTCTTGCTAAAGGGGGAAATGATTATGCGAATCGTGCTCACGGCTTGCCACGTAACAGCACGCCGGATTTCGGCAAATCGCCCATGGGTTTTAACTCCCTGAGGTGATGTGACTTTTTGAAGCTTCCAGAACATTTCAAATATGCTCATTTTATTGAGCAATTAGTCCCCACCCCCATTCACAAACGAAAATGCTTTCTTCGTGCAGCAGCAAGTCCCCTATGATACCCGGATGTGCCGTTGCCCACATAATAATTTATGTACATAACGCAATGTTTGCCGTTCTGTTTAATGCAAATACGACAATTCCACGTGTGAATATAATCACAAAGTACTTCGGTAATTGTGCGCCTAAGTATATTGTTCATAATGTTCTCAAACGAGTGTTATGAGTAGACATCGGATGTTTAGGCACTAAAAAATCGTCTTTTAGGCGCCTAAAAGACACTGAAAAAGTCAAGAATAAGGAGAAAAAGGCCTGTCATAAGTTACATACACAATAAAATTAAAAATTGTAATTTTTGTCATATTCTTTTGTTAACTTAAATGCACAAAACCAGTTTGTATATTTTAATTAAAACTAGATTTATATTTACAACTCTTCTACATTTTATTCTTAATAGTTTTCATTAACCAGTAATATTTACATATTACCAGTAACTTTTCAAGGATCACAATTTCAAATTTGCAACGACTGGGAGACAAAATCAGTTTGAATGCGGAGAAGGATATCTGAACGATGTGACTGGCATATATTTTAGCAGTACAAAACTAGCAACACTGAAACCTGGGAATTTATATTTATTTCCACTTAAAATTTCGGTTCCCTGGTGTATTGTCAACCGTCCATGTTCTCAGATCATGGCTGGTATTTATGAAATAGGGAAATGGAGAAAAATCAGTTGGTATACTTTCAGGAATTCTCTCATAATTGTAAATTTCAAGGCGTGAATTGAAGGTTTCGTAATGAATGGTCACGTTGGACCATAGCCGATTTTCCGATATCTTAACATTGTATATAAATATAATAAATAAAAGGCAAAAAAGTCCTAAAAAGGTATTTATGCAAAAAATAGGCATTTATGTTCAAATAAGCAACAATAAGCATTATAAAACTTCATCATATGTCATTATTTGTCACGATTCGTGGACATATATTATCAGCCTTTAAATAAGTTTTCTAGAAAAAAATAGGCATTTCCCTAAACATCCGATGTCTAGTTATGAGTTATAAGCTGCGAACTACACTGTACCGACTGTAACGTTGTGACCTCGGTGTCTGTATTCAAATCTTCTTGCGTCTCGCGAAAGGTTGCATACGGAAACTAACTCCACTGTTATGATCAGTTATGTATTTCCTGTTCGCATGTCTGGGTCCAAGCATGTTCTGCATGGTCTACCAGTCTGCTATTTACACGTGTTGTCGAACTTCGCTATCAAGACCATCTTTATAAAGTGTCATAAGTGTTCTAATGGAGGAGCCGTCATGTGAAGATTATGAATAAACGTTCTTCTCAATCTCAATCTCATATGTGTATGTATGTTGTACGGCCCCTACATTACGCCCTATTGAAAATTGTATGAATTTTTAGTATTTTTGCCAATTTCTCCGTGATGCCGATCTTTTTCGAGGTGACAAACATAAAATTCGATTTCAGCACTCCAGAAACATATAGAATTGTTGAGAAAAATCTTCCGAATTTTTTTCTGGTCGTATATCTAGAGACTGGAATATAGAGACTGCCCTCTCTATATTCCACTCGTGATCGTCTGCCAGACTCTTTGATTCCAAAAAAGTACTACTTCATTTTACATTTTTGCAATGTTAAATTTAATAAGATTTTAACGTAATTATTTCTATATAAAAGAAGGGGGGAAATAAATGATCGTACTATACCTCGCCACCAACGGCCATAAACTCCACTTTCTGCAAGTTTCAAGCAACTGAAAAATCTTCAATATTTGTTTTTCTAATTTTGTGCTTCAAGTGGCGACTACTGAAAGAGTACTACTGGTGCCATTACCGTACCTGTCAGCCACTTAAAACGTTTAATCGGACTGTACCTACCTTGTGGTCGTTCTGAGAAAACTGCAGAACGCAGCTAGTGTCAGCGCCAGTGTTAAGAATGTCGAGCGCCATTTTGTGGAGGCCTTCCTCGTTGCAAGCTGTGCCTTTCGACCAACCCCTTTTCGTGGTGAAGATCACGAAGCGGCAATCCTTCATGGGCCCTTCGCACAGGAGGCGCTGCCCATCTTCCAAAGCCTCCTGAGGGTCGAGCTTCTTCTCGTGCCAACTGCGGAGCCTCAGGAAGAAATCGAAATATTTGTTCAAGTGGTAGTCACCTACCCTCACGAAATCCTGCGAAAAAAAGAACACCGCAACTGACCATCAGACGGCATAGTTCAAAAGTTATTAATTATTTTGTAATACTGTACTATTACATCGATTTGATGAAACCAGTGGATCGAAGAGATACTCTTAACGGATGGCGTCCATTAAGGAGTTAACAACCCTCCGGTCGTTAAATAACAGAAACAGGTGAATTGTAGCTTAAGAGGACGTATGAGTTATAGACTTATATTAAGAAATTGTATCTCTTATATGATTTTTACTTTCCCGCTACGGAGTAGAGCTTATGCAATGCTGCGCGAAAAACGGCGAATTTCCACAGAATAATTCTTACTACATGTCCTTGGTAAAAAAAAGTGGATAAATCCAGTTACTAAATTCAGAAAAAATATATTCTATCACGCTGTGTAGCCAGAATCCATCTTTTGTGAGTCCTTGATATAAAAAAATCGAATGACAGCAACACTTCTGTCTGTGAACAACGCTAACGGCTAAACCGTTCAGACGAAATTGATATTCCCCGATCGATTTGGCTGATGTCGCGGCTCGATGAATTTGACACCGATATTTTAGTTTTGGGGGTACTTTACATAAAGCCCCTGGGACATTTTCCAAATTTCAAAAATATGGCTCCAAATTGTTTGATTAAATGTTGAAATGGTGTAGGTATCGTGTTCGTTAAAAACTCTGATTTTTCGAAAATTACAAAAGTGCAAAATTTTTACGGCATCTTCCTACAACTATAATTCTGAAGCTAGAGATTTTTTCTCTTAATGAAATCTGTTCCTTAATCATAGATTTTGAAATAAGGTAATGTACAATTTTTGGAAAATTTGAGTACTTTTCGCGTAATTTTGAAAATACGGGCGAGAAAGTACGTGGTTTTAGCAGTACTAGTTACTTTCTCATATACGTACGTATACAGACTAATATACGTAGTGTAGAGAAATATATGTAATGCTACGATAAATGGATTTCGAGATTTTATTCGAGATTTTATCGAGAGCTATTCAAAAAAAGGTAGCAAAAATGAATTCCAAATTATCGGTCAATTTCCCTTTTGTCAGTTATTTTTTTCAAAAATATTAGAGAGACTTTTCGACGTAAGAATGGAAACTTGTCTTAGTAAATACGAAGTGTTTTCAGCTTGCCAACACGGATTTAGAAAATCAAAATCCACGAATTTTCCATGTCATACCATAAACCGACATATTTCTTTTTTTAATGATGTCGCTTCATAAATAGTTCAAAATGCAGTACCTATTGGAATATTTTTACATCTTTAAAAGCATTTGACGTCATTGATCATAAATTTGAACTTTTAAAATTACCTTCGTATGAAATTCGTGTAATTGTTCTAGATTGGTTATGCTCGTACATTAAACAAGGGTTTCAAGAGTAGAATATCGTACTGAAATGAAGGGAAATTATTTACTTACCTTCCTAATTCATTGTCAGTTGCACATGGGATCGATTTTAGATCATACTTTCTTTCTACTATATGTAAACGATATGTCCCCGTCGTTTTGAAACGGAAGGACAGTTCTCTATGTTGATGATACGAATATTCTTTGAAACAGTAAATAGTTCAATATCAGATGTTTTATATTTTCTGCTGGAACTGATGTATATAACACTGGGCATAGTAATCATATTCATCATACCAACAGCTCAGTATAAAAAATTCAAATAGTGTATGTGCATTATTTTATAATACCTTGCCAAGGACATTAAATGATTAAAATTTACGATTTAACAAATATAAAACAAATACAAACTCCAACGGTATGGTACGTGTAGATTGAAAATACAATTACAATACACATGCTTCTCCAACATTGAATATTAATTTAAATTTGTGTGAAAGAATCGTGTACTTCCTTGTATTTCAGATGAATTGAATATGACTAACAACATAAATAGAAGCGTGAATTATTGATCTTCAAGCTTAATTTTTTAAAAAAATGTTTATACCTGTGTGGCTGAAACGTTACGATAATGTCCGAGTAATGTGGACTGTAACTTACCTCGCATCACTGATCCACTTTACTGTTTTAGACATGTAACAAAGTAAAGTTACTAAATGTTAGTGAAAATTAATTGAAAAGACCTCTTCCAAAAATATACTAGAATGAGCTTATTACCGGTGTTGCCCGGTATTTTTTATTAATCTCCCCCACCTTGCCTGCTTGTCGCGCCCCTCTCGCTGTTCCCAACCCTCCAGTCGCGTCTCCTGCCCCTCGCATGCTTGTTCCTAATTACATGAGTGACGTAATAATGTATTTGCACAAGTAAGCTAAATAATATTCAGTCCCATTCAAATGGTGTTTTCAGGTGCCAATCGAATGTGAACAAAAAGTGGAATATCTGGGAGTCACGTTAATTTTGTAAATCACTAGACTCCACTACGTTTGAGCGCTGTCATACATTTTTGCTCTCTCGCACTTTCTTCGTAAGAAGAAGGTCAATGACCCCCATCTCGATCGGGTTTTTGTCCAGTTTCCCTGATCCATTGAGAAAATGCTGAGATGGCCCCTTGATTTGCTTCTGGACGTAAATGTAGCTTCACTATGCGCACGTTTTGTTGAACTTTCCTTTTGCTTGTAGTGGTAGTAGAGCTTAGGGTGAGTTTCTATTTCGTTAACAATACAGAAAAATCAAATCTGTTTGTTCCTTTACCGTTAAAAATAAGTTTTCTATAATTTGGCAACGAAAATATCTAGTTTTTGAAATGTTAATCCCTCGCTTTTTTAAATTGTTATTATTATTATTATTCATCTTTCAACTATTAATAGTTAAATTGTTGGGAAGGGACCCTGAAACTCAAGAAAGCGTGCGCAGATGATTTTCTCCCCCATACGTCACATACAGTTTTTGACTAAATAAATAAAGAGAAAGTTATGTGCGCCGGAGCGTGGTGTAGCGCCACAATACTTGCATGGAAAAATCGATTGGCGGCAAACGTCTATCCGTTCGTCTGTGGTCAACGCTAGTGCCTAAACCGTTCAGCCGATTTTCTCCAAAACTGATATTCCCCTATCCACAAGGGCGTTTATTTCATGAAAGCAAGGGAAGAATTGCTTCTCCTATTATTTCCAAGGACATCTTACAATTTAATACCACTTGACTGGTAATTTAGAATCACATACTTGTAATCCAAGTCAAAACAGTTTAAATTGGGCGCGTCCAATCTTATCTTTCCAAAACGAGCACGTAATTGTTGTTGTCACCAATAGATAGGGTAGAGTTCGCCTGTAAAGCTCTTTGGAAGCACTGAGCTCACTGCATCCAGCGTCTCAGGGATTGCTGTGATCAGCAGATACGCTGGCGCACGGCCAACGAAAGAGTCTCTTTCGTTGGCCGTGGCTGGCGCAAGTGGTAGTCGCGCGCACGCTCATTCAGTCGAGCTGGCCTTCGGAAGCAATCGGCCAGTTGCGTACAGCGTGACTCACCGCGCGTGTGGTGGGCTCCGCATGTGCTTGTGCTTCAGTGTTTAAATTATCCATTTGTCGTCTTATCCATGTGAATAATTAAAACTACCATTTTAAATGTAATTGCTTCCCTTGAAAAAAAATCACCACACGCCACTGCCTGTCCATCTCAATGAACTCGAGCCTTTAGGAGTTAAACGGATATTTTGATTTTTGTGGATACTTTACATGTTGCCTCAAAAACATATTCAAAATTTTCTCAAAAATGGCTCCAATTTTTGTAATTAAATTTTTGTCCTCGGATAGCTTAAAAACTGCTTAAAAGAATGATGCAGGTTTCATGTTCGTTGAAATCCCTGATTTTCGAAAATTGCAAATGTGCAATTGTTTTGGGGCGTTTTGACTTGACAATATTCATTATCTGATGTCAGTTTTTGACCGGGAGGTCCTAGTTTCGAGACCCGACGGTGGAAGATTTTCGGCACCACCAAGACACATAGGTCGAATTCTAGCGGCTGGACGCTCTGATCGGTAATCTTTCGCGATTTCTCCGATCAACACCAGGCGAATACCAGAGCAGTAGTACCCTAACAAACTGGCCATATATCGAGTGCAATCTTTCCTTCCTCTTCATTGCCCTATCCTCGCCACGTACACACACACACACACACACACAAACATGCACTACACTACCATACATTCCGGGAGACCGATCGGGGGCTTACAGCTCGTCCCGGCTGTGGCGGTGCCCCGCTGATGGGAGATACCTGGTTAGGGAAAACCCATCTGGTGGACGGTAGGTCGGCGCCGTATCTCACCATCCAGCAGGAGAAGAACACCGCCACCTCTCGAGAAAAACAATATGCACTCCACTCACGGGATAAATGACCTTAGCCGTTAACGCTCCCGGAATCACCAACAATCAATCAAGAAGGCATCATACCCGGAGGGTCAGCCGATCCTTGCGGGTGTGCTTGAGCTGCAGGAAGTAGGTGGCGCAGGCGTCCCCGAAGGTCCGTGCTCCCGCCTCCGCGGGGGCGGGGGCGGGGCGGCGAGGCGCAGCACCAGGTCGTCGATCGGGTGCGCGGCGGCGACGTTGGAAAACACCTCGAAGCGCGCCCCCAGCCGACGCGAACGCAGCGCCGCCAGCCCGGCCATCTTCTGCTCGTACTCCACGCCGTCGGCCGTCGCCCGGTCGTTCCGGCGAACCAGGCAGGCTCTCGGCTGCGCCGGTGGCGCGGCTGGCCTGCCGTGGCAAGCACTGAATCAGCGGCGGCTCCAGAGATAATTTTCAAGGAGGAGGGCACAACATTCTTGAATGGGAATATGCAAACAATCAGTAGAGTGTATTAGTGTTTGATAGGTCATGAGTAGAGACCGGTAAAATATGTTAGCACATCGGTGGCCAAAATTGATTCAAATTTGGCGCCTTACTTTGAAACCTATCATTATAACAATTCCTTTTCGTTAATTAATAGCAAAGAGCATGCATTTTAAACGTCCCGCGTCGGACGTGTAATATTTTTTTCTCCAAAAACGGCGCGTTTGCTTCCAGCGGGAAAGACAAAAACGTCTTTCGTATGAAACTCTTTGGAAAGACAAACAGTTGAAGAGTTGAACAACTTTCATAGACTCTCGCAAGATCACGCCAGATACCGGACACTGTAGAGTGTCAACACCCCGAGAATAAAAATTTCTCTAAACGAAGGCGCGTTAGAATAGCAGTATTTAAAAAAAAAGTGGCCGAACACATTTTCGGGGTTACTCGACTAGCCTCGCGCGAGTTAAGATGCACGTATTTATGCCACCGACTAGTCAATTTAATTATGTAGAGTTGGTATTGCGGCCTCAGCTCAGAGGTAGTGGCAAACAAACGCGCTCCCATTGTCGAGATTTCGAAGAAATACAACGACTATATATGTAATTCATATGACGCCACGAGGGGTAATTGTTGGAGAATCTTTCAGCCGTGCGTTTACACAAAAGATCGCCTCGTCAGTTAAAAGCCGTGGTAATTCACATCTGGGCGGCATTGGAGAAATTAAATTTTGATTAGTGGTAGCAGTGGGTGTTTTGAGCGCGTAAGAGGTGATAGTGAGCTGAAATTATATGTCGCACGAATTATAACAGAAAACAATCTTCTGTTCGTCGAAGGAAACATTGACAACAAGGTAAAATTGACAAACTTCTTCCATCATCAATATTTATCACGTTGAGATAAACTAATAGTTCTCGAATAATTGTCTTTCAGCATTTTCCCTTGTGGCAAGCTGTAGCCACGCTTTGCGAGCAACCCAATCCATCATTTTATTGCACTCCCAATTTACTGAAGCTATTTTGCAGCGTCAACATATGTAGTATGAAACGTCAAAATATGTAAGGAAAACAGTAAGAATATATAACAAATATATAAATTCGGATAAAATATGTAATATCAAAATTCCCTAATTATAAAACATATTTAATAAATTACATTAAAAAATGTCATAAACAAATTTTTAAAACAAACGTTTTAAAAATCATTTGGGGACCATAAGTTGATGCACATTTTGCACTATACAACTTTCCCATCAGTAGTAAAAGCTTAATTTATTGCTATTCACGACTAGTTTTGAAGCCACACTAGACGCAAGAGAAGGCATCGTACAAACCAACGATATCTACGACCAGCAAGCATCACTGCAACGTGAAGAATTCTCATTGAATGTTACATTTGGCGGTCGCCAATGTTTCTCCAAAATTAAGGTTAAAAGTCACGATCTGCGAAGTCAGTGATACTTTTCACCCCTAAAGGTGACAATGATCTCTGTTGTTAACGCGCACTTCCCGCTACTGAGATAACTAAAGCAGATGCGCGGGAGTGTGACAACATCACGCGTCTTCACACGGGATACCTGGAGGAGACAGCACGAAGTAATAATGTAGGGAAAATGCTGATTTTTTAAAAAATATTTCGCGGAAATACCAAAATATGTAATATAGTACCAAATATGTAAAAATATGAAACGAAAAAATTAAATATTATGTTAGGACGGGGCCGATTCGTCTAGGTTACAAATTTGAGAACGGTAAGTAGAAAGACAAAAAATATGTAATTACGTAAAAATCCTGTCTCTAGTTCTGATTGATTGATTCTTTCGTGTTTCCGGGCGCATCAACTGCTTTGGTCATTAGTTCTGTGAGTGTAGTGCCTGCTTCTTTCTCGGGAGATGGCGGTGATCTTCCCCCGCTGGATGGCGAGATCCGGCGCCGACCTACCGTCGGCTAGTGGGGTTTCCCCCTAACCAGGAATCTCCCACCAGCGGGGCATCGCCCAGGCAGGGACAAGCTTTAAGCTCCCGACCGTTCCCGGAATATGTGGTAGTGTAATGCATGTTAGTGTAAGTGTGTGTAAGGGAGGATAGGACAAGGAAGAGGAAGGAAAGATCGCGCGCGGTCCGTGGCTCGTTTGGTAGGGTACTGCTCCGGCATCGCCTGGTTGATCGGAGAAACCACGGAAAACTACCGATCAGAGCAGCCGGCCGCTAGAATTCTCCTCCAGACAGCGACTGAATTCGACCTAGCTGAAAAGCTAGTGTCGAAAATCCTGCCGCCGTCAGGACTCGACCCTAGGACCTCCCGGTCAGAGGCGCTGCAGTGACATCAGTTGATGCACTGAGCTACCGCTCCCGGTCTGTCTCTAGTCATGAGAAACATTCTCCGATCACGGAATAGGTTTCATACGCTACTGCACCCTCTAAGCGAATCAGAGGAAAACATTTTGGGAGACGGAGTTCAAAAACTCGCCAATAGGAGGCTCTGTACATGCTGCAAGAAAATCTTTCCCAAGTATCCACATTACCAAACCCGGTCTGCGCTCGAAGACAGCCGCCATTTGCAAACCCCGTGTTGCCATTTTCACAACTCCAAGTATTGAGCTAATGGCAACACCTAATTTGGCTACACTGTAATAGGACACAGTTCTCGAACATCCCTGACCAATGAAGGAAAATACGCCCCGTCAAACGCCGAGCTTTTTGAGTTCTGAAATTGGAGAAAACGTAGCGATCAACGTTAACATTGAATACTATACAAACGGAAAGATGGATGTGTATTATTTGGAGAGCAGTGCCACTTGAACTGCCTCCGCCGTCACTGCCCTTAATACGACATACGTCAAGGACTAAATTTGAGAGGAGAGCGTATTTGTACGGAGGGGATAGAAGTAGGTGAAGGATTGGAGTTACCGAGGTATTCGAGTTAATGAGGCATCTGAACTATCAAAGCTTTCGAACTATCGAGATATTTACGTCATTGAGGTTCTAGTTAGGGATGCGAGCCATCGACGGATGGGGGATAAGAAACTGCATAGTGTGAAACATGATGAAAAGACATGGGTTCCGCAGCCTATTCGACATCAGCCAATGAGCATCATACACCAGTTTGTTTCACAATATTAGCGGTACTTTTAAGTGCAGCCAGATACCAAAATTATCACCTTGTTGTAAAACATTGGTAGCATTTTTTTTAAATATTGCATCTTTTATTTCAACTACACCTTCGTGTTATTTTTGATTGATCACTGTTGAAATTTGTCACTTTACGCCACTTTCAAAATATTTCTCAACACTTCTCGCTTGCTATGCAGCATGCCGGCCAGGTGGTTCGTGACGTATCCGTTGCTGCGCAGAATGAGCAAAAATCGGTGCGCCGGACAATTTCACCCATGTCTTTTCATCATGGCCTGAATCAACGTATCGTGTGTAACTTTTGAGCCTCTTTGAACGCATAGCTCGAACTGCGCATGCACAGAGGCACAAAAGAGGTTGTTGATGCTTCGAACATAGCTTATACTTGTTTTTTTTTTCTAACGTGGCGACTGAGGGTAGTATCTCCAAGATGGAATTCGGCACGACTTTTTGTCTTTCTTGGTCCTGCCGCAAGATCACGACCGCACTAAGCAGTGCTGCAGATCAAGCGACTCTAGCGGCAGGACTGAGAATGACTCAAAAAGTGGTGCCGAATACCATCTTGGAGATACTACTCTCAACCGCCACGATAGAAAAACCCAAGGATAAGTGTGGGAGAGCTTGAAGAATGGAACACAGATCTGCTCTACGTCTTTCTGGGCTTTTGTCATAAGGGAAGATTCTGAAAATGACAAGTATTAGCACACTTTTAAAACACCTTGCGGTTAGGATCTGCTTTTAACATTAAATATTGAAAATATCGGATTTACCTATGTCTGAGCGAAAGAAAATCGGTTTCCTTTCTGGTTCTTTCTAGTTACTCATGAGTGCATGACGCTCACGCGCCAAACACGCTGGTTCACGGAGAATATAATGACTCGGAACTTCGAAATCGCAACACGAACTTAACGGAAATAAGTAATTCAACTTTCAGTGCAGTCGACCCGCGCGTACTAGTTCTTTACAAGGGCGAGGCGATCCGCCACGAGACTGATCGGCTGCTATTTATTTATTTACGTAAAAAAAACACTTAAAAACTGCGTATGACGTGCTATGGGGAAAAGTGAATTGTGTGCACATTTTCAAAATTCTGTGATTCCTAAGTCATATACTACTTAAATTTTGAAAGGGAGAAAAAGAAAAGAGAAAAAAACTCCCATGTAATAAAATCTATTTTCAAGAATAAAAAGGCATACATTTTGGCTCTTATCCATGTTGTCCTTCAGAATAATACTTTCTGGCGCGACAACACGGAAACGATAATTTGAATAATTGTATTTCCCACTGAATTCTAGAAGACGTGCACAGAAAATGAAGTTACATTTATGTCCAGAAGCAAAACAAGGGGCCATCTCAGCATTTGCTCAATGGATCAGGGAAACTGGACGAAAAACCTGATCGAGATGGGGGTCACTTCCCCGGAGGCTGCAATACAATACTGCTGATTTTCAAACAATGTGAGTTCGCCACATCGTACCGGAAAGAAGCTAATTTCTCCGAAAGCCGACAATGGATTTCTTTTTATTTAAGGTCGCATCAACATCTAGGTCATTAGCGACCCTATTGGAGTTAACGTTATGGTAATTGTGAAGATGAAACGATATGGTGATGATAAGGGGTGAACGAACGAACACAAATACAACCATGGCTGAGGCGGGACTCGAACCCGCAATCCTTAGGTCCGAGATCGCTCCGACATTATTGCCGGCCACCGGATCACGGCGATCTCGGTCACCGAATCGGCGATGGAAATGCTGTTAGCGCGCAGTCGCTTCTATCTTCCAGGGAGGTCTGCGCTCTCACGGCCAACTTTCGAATAGTTCGAGCAAATACTCTTAGATTTTTTTCTCTGTAACGCAGTTGGCAGTTTTTGAGGGAAAAATCTCAAGCGCGGGACGTTTGAAATGTATGCCCTTTTCTGTTATTTTATCCCAAATACCGGTAGCGGTAGCTCAGTGCATCAACTGATGTCACTGCAGCGCTTCTGTCCGGGAGGTCTAGGTTCGGTCCTGAGGCGGCAGGATTTTCGACACAGCTTTTCAGCTAGGTCGAATTCAGTCGCTGTCTGGAGGAGAATTCTAGCGGCCGGCTGCTCTAATCGGTAGTTTTCCGTGGTTTCTCCGATCAACACCAGGCGAATGCCGGAGCAGTACCCTACCAAACGGGCCACGGACCGCGCGCGATCTGTCCTTCCTCTTCCTTGTCCTCTCCTCTCCTCTTACACACACACTTACACTAACATGCACCACACTACTACATATTCCGGGAGACCGGTCGGGAGCTTAGAGCTAGTCCCGGCTGGGGCGGTGCCCCGTTGGTGGGAGAGTCCTGGTTAGGGGGAACCCCACTAACCGACGGTAGGTCGGTGCCGGATCTCGCCATCCAGCGGGGGAAGATCACCGCCATCTCCCAAGAAAAAACATGCACTATACTAACGGGACTAATGACCAAAGCTGTTGACGCGCCCGGAAACACGAAAAAATCAATCAGTCAATTCATCCCAAATAATGGTCATACTTGTTTGCATTCGAAGTTAGGCGCCAAATTTGAAATAATTTGGTTGTCTATGTGAAAACAATACGTGAATGCAAAAAGTGATATCGAGAAGTTCAGCGATTTCTGTAGTATCGAGGGGTGTGGTCATTACACTAAGGAAAACATACTTACGTGCATTCCGTACTGTCCATCTCTCAGAGGTCCTGAAACCGACAGAGATATTGAATAAATGTTTTGCCAACATTTACTACGACATAGTATATTTGAAGTCGTAGGCTTCCGCGGCCAGAGTCATGTAAATGATCTTGGCTGTCCAGGTGACGCCGCGTCGAAGGCTGTGTTGCCGACGTTTCGACCATCTTGTCGTGGTCTTCCTCAGGGCTGTTGTGCCCTGAGGAAGACCACGACAAGATGGTCGAAACGTCGACGCCTTCGACGCGGCGTCACCTGGACAGCCAAGATCATTGACATAGTATTTTATCGAATCTTTGTTATTTCGTGAATTTTTTTTAGTTTCCGCTTCAGCAAACCCCACAAATGAAAAACACAATAAAAATTTCAATATCACGAAACATTAGATCTCGCCGATCGTACTAATTTACGCTATCGTATGGCGTTTTCTTGCTTCGATATTTCACAAAGCAGTAAAAAATTGCTGGGATTTGAATTCGACCGCGTGTAACGCTCCATTATGCTGTGCGGTTCGCAATTTCAACGGCCCCAACGCACAAACATTTTCATGATGTAATTTTTGAAAATTAAAATATTTTAATTAAAATCACACCTAAGTCTTAGAATTCAATGTATTGTGCACTATCTTTACAAATGAAATAATTTTTAGAAAACTTTCGAAATTTACTACGTATTTCGTGTCAAGCATCATAAAAAAATTAAAAGATTTTGAAATTCGCAATGACTCAAATTCAGCCAAACCATTCGGGGAATATTTATTTTGATCAACGAAAAGTAGACCCGCGCGTCCCTTGGTTTGGGCGTCCCTTCTTATATTAATATATCTTAATATTACTGAAAGTTTGCGCAGAATTACACGAAAACTGTCTTTAAAGAACAGATTTCATGGAGGGAAAAATCTTTGTCTTCAATATTGTAGTTGTAGCAAGACGCCCAAAAAATTGCACTTTTCAATTTTCGAAATCTGGGATTTCAACACAATTCCCTTTAGAGTATTTTACGCTATTGGAGGACAAAGTTAATCAACAAAATTGAGCCATTTTTGGGGAAAATTTGGAAAATGTTTTTGATGCTTCATGTAAAGTACCCTCAAAAATCAAAATACCTGTTTGAAACTCCAAGAGCCTCGAGTTCGTTCAGATCTATGAAGGAATATCAATTTTGGAGAAAACCTGTTTGGGCGCTAGTGCTGGCCACAAACGAACGGACAGTTTTGCCGTCAACAGTTTTTTCCGTATCAGGGACCCACAAAACACGGATTCTGACTACACCACGTGTTAGAGGAAGTAGTTAACTATTGTAGCGTCACGTTGGCGGCCGTGGGTGGGAGGAGGAGCGGAAGTATCGCATACCTGCGGGCTGAATAACTTGGCGCCCCGGCGTTGGGATACATTTAGACAAAGGGACGCCAGCTTGACTGGGAAGGTCACGTGGTAGACGCGAGCCTCCCTCCTACATCTAGGACGGTCACGTGACGGCTACACTCTGGTATAAAATCGAGCCGATGAGCTCACACGGTGTTTTATTCGGGAAACCTCGCGCGATGCGCAAACCTTTACGCCCAGGCTGAAGCATGTCGTGCCTATTGCACGGGTGACGAGGTCACGGTAGTGGCGCGGGAGTAGCATCAGAGGAGGCGGGGCCTCCCTAGCTATGTGGGGTATCCACAGGGAAATACAAGTGTGTAGTTTCGGAGCAGAAGTTAGTTATTGTACATACATGTACAATACACTTGTACATACTTGTAACTGTCTGTGTGTATTTCTCCATGACGCCACACTATGGTTGGCAACAGGATGTATTCACTTTTTCGTTATCAGGGTCCGGCAATAAGAGTTTTTCTGCCGAAAATTCGTCATTTTCCGGCACACAATTACATACCGTTCTCTTCTTACGAAGTTCGAGAAAGTAAAAAAGGACCCCGGTATCAGTGACTCCGAAAACGTTTTCCGTCAAAATCTCGAGATCGATCTTTTGCAGCATTTCATAGCTTACTCTACTCAACGTATGTTTTACTTCGATGGTGGCCAATGGTTATCATCAAAGAAGTTTCTCCTGTAGAGGATGTAGCGAACACACAATGCAGGCAGTACTGATGACTAGGGGGCGGATTTTAATGAAATGTCACTTTAAAACAATGCCGTTTAGTATAGGCATTCATTTTGTTATGACAAAAGGAAATGACCCATTTTTATACGTCATTATTTTGCATTTTTGTCGATTTCGTCTAATAAGTCATCTTTTTACCTTTTCGGACATTTTTAATGGTTTTTTGCTGATTTCATCGATTTTAATGGAACTTGCTTCAAATAATATTTACTAGATGCAACAAATGTTCTTAACAGAATTACTCAGTAGACTATTCGATTTGTTCGCTCATAAATTGTTTTGACAGCTGTTGTATGTAATTCTTGCGACATATATCAGCGTCATTGCCGGTTCGGTCGATTTCGGGATAACTAAAGATAGAAATTTCCTGGTAAAAAACAGTCCAAACCAAAAGTTTGCGAGCTGAGTTCACTCGAACTAATGGAAGAAGCCTCGATTATATCAGGAACGTGTCTAACAGGTTGAGTTGTACATCCCAGCTGTTTTTTATCATATTTTTATGTCATTTTTCTTTGTTTTTAGGACATTTTAAAAGCATTTTATTGATCATTTGTGTCGATGTTTTAGGTCATCAAAATCCGCCTCCTAATCATGGCCATGGCTTTGCTGGAGGCAATACTTAAGGTATGTACTTCTGTACACTCTCTGCTATGCAATTTAGAAGTTTCTGATTTGTTGTTGCTACAGCCGGGGGGAGAGTGGCTCTTGCGCATCGTATCCGACTTCAGCCAATGAGCTTCAGATACTAGTTTGCGTCACAATATTAGCGGGAATTTTAAATCCAGCCAGATACCAAAATTATCACCACGTTACAAGACATTGAAACATTTATGAAACATTTCTTTTAATTATTGCACCTTGTTCACCTTCGTGTTATTTGTGGTTTGTTATTGTTGAAAACTGTACCACTTTCAAAATGTTTCTCAATACTTCTCGCCCTCCATGCAACATGGCGGGCAGCGTCTGGTTGGCTTTTCAAACGAAGTGCCCATGTTGTGGGCACGTGGTTCGTGACGCAAACTGATGATGCTCAGAACCAGCTAAAATTGGTGCACCGTAGGAACCCACCCATGTATTTCCACCATGGCTACGGCTGTGACATTGGGCATTACTACATGTCCACGAACTGAAAATCACCTCGGTATTTTTACTTTCTCTCCCTTAAAATGGGAATTCTTAGGAAGAGAGAGTTATGTAATCGTGCGCCAGAAAAGCTCTTATTAGCGGGCCCTGGTAACGAAAAGTTGGATAAATTCAGTTGCTAATATAGAAAAATTCTCTAGTACAAGTTTTGTTGGTTCTTCTTCTTCTTCACTTCACGGATTAGGGAAATTCCCTGTTCCGGCTTCATTGCACCATCTCTGTCGTGGACGGCCAATGTCCCTTCTTCCCCGTGGTCCGTACAGAAAGGCATGCCAGGGGATCTCTCGTGGGACATTCTTCCTAAATGCTGTACCCACCGTGATCTGTATTCATTTATTTTTTCATTGATAGAAAATATTTTAAGTTCTGTGTTATATCTTTTTTTTTTTTTTATCCATTACGGTGCAGCGTTTTACTCTCCGAAGGAATTTCATTTCCGAGGCTTGTATCTTCATTTTATTTTGTTTTCTTAAGGTACATGATTCACATCCGTAAAGCAGTTGTGGTACTGCCATGACTTTATAAAATTTTAAGTGTCGTTTATAGTCTTATTGCGAAGATATTTATTGTTATTGTGACATACCAATATGGGGACAGGTTTTATTACAGAATATTTGTCGTAAATGGGCGAAATGGTTAGGGCAAATAATAAGCAATATGGCGCCTTAGTAACGACGTCGTGGTTGTTGTCAGGATAAACAAACATTCATCTGACCGTGGAAGTGACGGCGAGTAGGGGGAAATATAAGAGATTTGGGGATTGGTTGAAGAAGCGTCGACTGATTATTAAAACGGAAGTTTGGACATTTTGTCGAAATAAAAGGCGAGGCATTTTCAAGGCGAAAGGCGAGGCAGGTTTTAAAAGGGAGGATAAAATTCATTCGGTCGCATGTCGTGACGATAAGCAGTTCGCTCGTGAATAGATTAATTTGTGCACGTTAGGACTTATAAAAATTTCGGGGGTCTACAATACGTGTTGGGACTTTGAAATATTTTCGTGTGGTAGAGCAAGAATCGGACTTGAGGGACATATTCGGACTCTTTTAAACTTCTGTTTTTTGCTATGAACTTTCTTGCATAAACGAGAACTGAGAGATTTGTTTTGCGGTGTAATCATAAAAGCACTGGATATTTATACGGTGAGAACGGGCATCAGACATAATATAGTGGAGCTGGAACAAATATTTGAGCGGTGCGAAGCGGTGAATCGGCGGTGTTCGCTTTTAAAGAAGAGCAGGAGATTCCTGGTAATTGGACTTCTGGATTTCGGAGCTTCAAAAAGGAAGGGAAGGCGTTTCTTCGAGGAACCACCAATCAAGAGCACGCGAAGACCAGAATCGCCGTATAAGGTTCGAACCAGGATATGACTAAGAAAGTTCTCAATGTAAATTTTTACATTTTAATTTGCTAATTGATAGAAATAAACATTAAGTTTCTCTTGAAAGAAAGATAAAATGATTTTCATTGGCCAATTCAAGCTAATAAGTAGCTAATCAAATAATCTCTGTTTTCGATTCCGCCATTCTGTATAGATAGCAGATCGGGTAATCGGCTATTAATAGATAATAGCGATTATTTCTGACGTGACCCATCGACCCAGCTAGCGGGATAATATTCAGTTTTTTATCAGAGTAATAATAGTTAAAATAGTATCGTAACCTTTTTCCTGGCGCCCATGTTATTAGAAATTTGGAAACGGGTTACGACGAATCGCCCAATAATTGTAGCGGTTAAGGGGTATGTTTCAATATTTAATTATTATATTTTCTATCCATTTTCTCTTTTTTTTGTTACTGATATCAACAATGCTAATTGGTAAAATGTGTATCTAATACGAATTAGCGGTCATTGTTGCTCGTCATTGTTGTAACGCCGCACTGATAAGGCGATGACGGTTGCCTTTCGTTCGCTTAAATATAAACTAAAACATTTATATATTTGGAGAATATTATAATACTATAGTGTTTAACAATTACTATTATATATTTTTCGATATGTTTGCATTTGTTTGCCAACGCTATTAGAATCGTATTATTTATTAACTTTTAATTATTTTACTTTCTCGCAAACTGCTTTCGCAGAAGGTAGTTTATATAAGGTAATTAAGCAGAAGGCACTAAGACTAAGAAATTCATCAGATAAGTTCGTAAATACAGTGCATAGCTTATACAATGAATTCAATCCCAGAAATATATTTTCATATAAAGTTTAGAAAAAATCTATTGCTTGAAACTATTTCATTATCGCACCGAATGTTCTACAATCTCAACTGAGTTTTACAAAAAAATACGACTGCGATGTGTTAATTCGAGAAAAATTGTGATATAAATGATATTGCATAACCAGTCATAAAGGCAATGGTGTGTACATGGTGTTTTAGCACCACTAGTTTGATTAAATTTTGTTATTGAGTAGTGCGAAGGACGCCTAAGAGAATTGTGCAGGTCTCATTTTCATTGATATTCCCGATTTTTCGAAAATTGCAAAAAAAATTAAAACTTCAATTTTGTAGATTTGAAATGTTAACTTTTTTTCAATTTTCGATTATTCAGAGTTCCCCGAAAATGTGACTAAGCCCATATTTTTTACCGTCCCTTGGTATATGCAAGGAGAAAATTTAAAGAAAAAAGTTGCAGCGTTTTTTTTTTTGAGAAAACTTTAAAAATTTAAATTACCTATATTTTGCGCAAAATTACGCGAAATTGTTCCTGACTTTATTTCAAGATCGGTCTTTACGGAACAGATTTGATCCAGGTAAATAATCTCTATCTTCACGCCCATAAAAGATTTATCTATTAGAGCAATTCAAATGTTTTCCATTTACGTTACAGTCCTTTTAAGGAATCATGTAACAAAGAACCCTGAAAAATCAAAATATCCGTTTGAAACTTCCATTGGAGAAAATCGGCTGAACGGTTTAGGTCATGGCGGACAGTCTCTTTCCACCATGGTGAGGGCTAGGCGCAAACGTTGACCACAAAAAGACACGTTTTGCCGTCAATAGATTTTTCGGTATCAAGGATCCACAAAACGGATTCTGGCTACACCACGTGTTAGAGGAAGTAATTTACTATATATTATAGGAACAGGATTTATCCACTTTTTCGTTACCACGGCCCGGCAACAAGAGTTTTTCTATTTTCGCCCTTTTCCGGCGCACGATTACATAACTTTCTCTTCTTACGAAGCAAGTGCGAGAAAGTGAAAATTTAGTGTGAAGGAAATTTCTATAAAGATATCTGCAGTGCTGACCCGTTGCATTTTAAATGACAGGTGAAAACCACAATGGCAGAGCTACCTAACTGGAACACTACGAGTTTCCTATTATTCAGTGTGTAAGGTCCTAGCCCAGTTGTTTTGTGGATGAAATTCCCACAGTTGCAATATGATACCAGTTTTACGCTTTGTCTGATGTTCATGTACTAAAACAGTATTTGTTTCTCATATTAGCTAATTATCTTATTATCACAATTACGAACTAGTGGTACTACAGAATAGCACAGACTTTCTCGTAAAAAATATTTCTAATTTCCTTGGGTTTTTAAAGTCTTGCTCCATTCTCTACCAAGCTGACATCTATCGTCGCCCACACACTCAACTTTTTGCTTTCCTAATAGTACAACCGAAATTATCCTTCAAGAATATTAAAGAAGAGTAAAACCTCGTCCTAAATACAAAGTGTCATTGAAAAAATTGAATACGTTTTTAAGAAAATGATGTTTAAGCGTTACTGTAAATGCGAAATCTCAAGCTCTTTTTCACAGCAATGTATTGAGTTTTCGAAAAACTCCATTTGAAGCACTTCCACTCACAAATGTAATTGTGTATTGAAATCGATGTAAATCTGCATATTAACGGCGTGAGAGATATTAAAAAAATATACATTTGTGTAATTTTTGGAAAAACATATTAATACACCAAAATGAACTTTACTTCCCATTAAACAATGCAATTAGTACTATCCATGAAAAAAGGTTGAAGATAAAATTTGGAGTCATTTTTCAGAAAATGGCGTTTAGCGTTTCTGAAAATGTGGAATTTTGAGCTCGTTTACATAAAAAACTGTTGTTTTCGAGAAACTTTAATTGACATTATTTAAAGCACATGTACTCATTAATAAAATAATTTGAAGATATCGCCTGTAATGTATTACCGATGTGAGTAAAAAAAAATTATATTTTTGTAATTTTTGAAAAAGCAAAAGAATGGAGCAATATGGCGTTTATTTCGTTGTATAAGGTTCATTTGTCACTAACCATAACAAAAATGTAAAGAAAAAAATTGGAGTCGTTTTTGAGAAAATCTTTTTGTTATTTTTTAAAATTGAATTTTTTTTTAGATCTAGGACCTTAATGAAAGAACTATTTATGCACAACAAATTTCATTTGAAGAAAAAAGCTTTGTCTTCAATTTTATGGTTGTAGGAAGACATGGAAAAATATTCAAATTTTTACAATTTTCGAAGATTCATTTAACCGTGAAAATGTGACCTATACCACCTTTATGAGTGTATATTACTCTATTCGTACGAGAAATTTAAAGAAAAAAATTGGAGCTATTTTTGAGAAAATTTGGAAAATGTCCGGAGGCTTCATGTAATGTACCCCCAAATTTTAAAGAATGTTTTTCAAAATTTAAAAGCTTCAACTAGATTGAGATAGACAGGGGATTGTTCAATTTGGTCAAGATCGTATGTGTGGTTTAGGCGCTATGAGTGTTCACGGACGGACGTTTGGCTTCCAATTGGTTTTTTGGCATCAAGGACCCACAAAACAGGAATTCTGGCTACACCACGTGTTAGAGGACTTTTTTCTCTCAATTTAGCAATAGGTTTTATGCACTTTTTCGTCACCAGAGCCCTGCAATAATTTTTTTTCGCCGAAAATCCGCCGTTTTTTCTGGCATTACATAACTTTCTCTATACTACGTATACGAGAAAGTAAAAATATTGACATTTTATTTATTTAAAATTTTACGTTTAACTTTTTTATTTAAAAATTAATATTCTTGTTCTTCAAAATTAATTTTGAATTTAATTTGTTCATTCTGGAAGTTTGTTAATTTTTGTTTACTAATTTATTAATTTTAGATCACTGTAACTGTAAGGTCATAAGCAACCATAGGCATGGTACATTTTTATTAAATAATTATGAAGAAAGAAGATAAAAGGCAAAATGAAAATAAAGAATTTGGAATAACCCTGATAGACATATTGCTTGCAGTTGTTAACATATTTCTTTGATATAATTAGTTTTCCATCCAATTCTTTGATTTCTGACAAGGTCTTTCCCACTAGTAGGTTTTTTCATCAGCTTAACTCTTGTTTCTGCCACATTTTACATTTTATTCACATCTTGCAAACGGGATGTATTTGCTTGTTTCAATCAGTACCTACTCTGTGAGATCAAAAGTACAAGGGAACTTAGTTCTGTCATGGTTAGTTGAATTTGTGACTTACTTCTGAAGTTAAACATGGATCATGTTGACTGCTATGAGAGACTTGCATAGTTTCACAGTAAGATTTTAAACAAGTCATGCTAATCTATTGATAAGAGCATCAATTATGAATATGACATCTGTAATTGATCCACGTGGTCTCTTGCTTCTTCTTCTTCTTCTTCTTTCTTTTATTTTCGGGTGTAGCCAGTCTTTTTAAACAAAGGAGATTTATTTTAAAAAATTGACATTTTGTGTAACCGCTTTCATGAGTTCACATTTTACGTTGTTCAGGCTACCATAAATTTGCAGTTTCTTTCCATCATGTTCTTGGACGATCCACTCTTCTCCTTCCTTCAATCTTCTGTCTCTTTCAACCTTCACCAGTCTGTCTACCTCCATTATATATATGTGGTCATTCCATTGTCTTCTTCTTTCACAAATCCAGTTTGATATGATGTCTATTTGGCAGGTTTACTAATGTTATTATTGCGTTCTTTATCCCTCAGCATTTTTTTTTTTTTTTTTAATCAGATCTCTGATACATACATCATTTGACATATTTTCTTGTAGTCTGTTCTGAGTTTGGCTGCATATGACAGTATGGGTCTAATTACTTACTGCCTTACACAGAGATTCTGATCTTAGCTTCTTTTTTAAGATATGGGTTATCCCATATTGAGTGGTTGAGACAGACTATTTGCTTTTATACTTTGTTCTTTTGTCTCTCTTAGAGATCTACCATCACTGGTTATCACTATGCCTAAATATTTTATTTCCATCACTTGTTCTATTGAGTGTTCTTTCACACCAATTTGAATGTTAATGGCTCTTTCGAAATTGTCAAGCATTTAGTTTTTTCTATTGATGTCTTCATGTTGTATGCTTGGCATGTTTTAAAGATTTGGAATAATAGGAGTAGTATATCATCTTTATTTTCTGCAATTAAAACTGTATGATCTGCATAGCAGACTGATTTTATACTTTGAGGTCCAAAATGATTATGAGCAAGATCTTTTAAAATGTATTTCATTTCTAGGTTAAAGAATATCGGGCTTAGTGAGTTTCCATATCTAATTCCTTGGGCTGTTTCTATGGCTTGAGATATTTCTTGCCTCGGGTCTCATGCAAGATAAATGAATGAAATGATGAAGAGAGTTTAAACTGACTCACTTCATCATTTCATTCTTTTATCTTGCATGAAAACACATGGATCAATTACAGTTGTCATATTCATAATTGATGCTCTTATCAATGGATAAGCATGACATGTTTAAAATCTTACTGTAAAACTGTGTCTCACATAGCAGTTAATGCGATCCATGTTTAACTTCAGTAGTATGCCACAAATTCAACCAACCGTGAAAGAACCATTTCCTTGTGCTTTTGATCACACAGAGTAGGGATCTGGTTGACATGCATACACATCCCATTTGCAAGAGTGTATAAGATATCTGAAACTGAAAAAGTAGCTATATTTTTGTAGTATCGAGTGAAATAGGTTCTAAAAATGCCTTGGCACTTGTGATAATATGCTCATTAAATTTTAATACATGTAGCACAATTTTCACAATTCTTTATGAATGAAGATCATAAAGAATTGTGTGTATTGACGATGACCACGGGCATTAATGAGATAAGTGTGTATTATGACTTATCGTCACATTTTATTTCAAAAAAAATTATTTCCTTGCCAATTTCTTTTTTAACAATAAATATTAAATAAAATCCACAATTTCATATTTTTTACTTTCTATTAAAACTCAGGAAATAATAAACTTCTCTTTTAGCTTTCTAATTTATAAACTTCAACAAAAAAACTTAATATCACATGTAACATCATTTCCTGTTTGTCTATTTAACAATAATGATTGGATATCATACAGTCAATTCACTTAACTTGTAATCATCTTTCTGTAGGCAGATAATAATATTCTCTTCCTATCTTTACAATAGTCTCAACTATTTCGCAAATTCTGGGAAGAAAAAACATCATTGTATTAATGTATTTCTTGTCTATAATTTTAAAATTAAAATTTTGTATTTGACAATTTTTTATACATTTTTTGACATCTAGAAAAAACATTTCTTGTAACCATTCTGTACTGAACCTAAAGAGGCTACACGCTAAATTTTTGCAAAACGTTCTAATTAAATGTAAAAATCAAAATAACATCAACGTTGTTTCACTTTCATTTGAATTGCTCTAATAGATCTCCCAATTATTCAGAATATATAATGATTTTCAGGAATTTATCATTTACCAATATATATTTCTTATCATTTGTTTCCTATCATGATGTTTACAATGCTTTAAGAGCAGAATTTGAGCAAGTTTAGGAGAATCCTACAGAAATGTATTGTAATTTGACTTGCCTCTCAATACAAGATAGTTCAAAGCTGAAGTAACCAACCTAAAACAATATAAACTGTAATAAAACTGGAAAATAAACAAAAGCTGCTGAAGCTACTCAAGGGTAATATCAATTGAAATAAGTAAATTCATGTACTATTAAACTTCATATAGCTAAGAATTTCCCACAAGGAGTTACTTATAATATTGTGATCATTTGTATATTGTATGATTATAAAATTTGTATTGTTCACTTCAAATATTTAATATTATAACTTTTCTATGTATAATTCAAAACCTTCAAAGACGCTAATGTCGGACAATAAGTTAATAATGTAAGAAAAATGAATAGACAAATTTCGCCTAGAGTTGGCGCACAACGCGCTACGCAATATTTCTACATCCGTGAATTGTGTGAACCGCAAAAATGACACAAAACTTAGGTAATTGTAGTACCACCATAGAACAAGACCAGTCCTGGTCTATTCTTCCATGAACTTCACTAACCTTGTTAGTTTCATGCCCCCTTACTGGACTTACCTAACTGGTGCATTAGGTCAGGCAAAGCCCAGGCACATTTTTGAAAGATTCTCGATAAAAAAAAAAATGTGTGGAAATGTGTTATAATAATGATAAAGATTATATCCAACAGCGCACGCAAGATCGTGAAATGATACCAAACTACACTAAAAGAAACGGAAGTTCATGCAGGGACGCCAACGCCACGTACAATTTGTAAGCAGAATACTTCAAAAATAGAAACAATAAATGATTCTGATGTAGAAAGAAATTAACAGCAACGAAAAAATTGGGCTCTAAAACGCTTAACGAACTGTCGAGTCCGCGGCAGGTCTCTGGTCGTACGTAATTTCTCACTCGCAGTCGCAACTCGCAACAAATCACAAATAATTACCAATCGCTGGCGAAATTGATAGTAGCGGTTGGGTGGTAGTAAGCCAATAGGCGTGCAGGTAGCGGCAATTTGAAACTTCCCAATCATTGGAGCACCGTGGACTATGATTATAAAAATTCTACTAGATGACCTGAATACTGAGGCATTTTATCTTCATAAATAATGCTCATGAAAATTCTCTCTTCCTAATAAATTATATGTAGAATATTCTCTTGCAATCACTTTTGATATTTTATTTCCAATTTTTTTTGTATTCATCTCTTACCTTTCTGCTTCTTCTCCTGTCCTCTTTTTTTTTATTTTCCTCCCATTTTTCATTCAATTTTCTGCATTGGATATGGCCTTCTTTTTCTTGTTTCTCTCTTGGAATCCTTAATATCCTATATTCTTCCAAAAATCCCTCTTTCAATAGTTTAATTTCTTATTATTATTTCTTTCAAAATATTTTTTTAATTGATATAATAATAAAAGTTTAATATGTTATTCTATATTATTAAGTTTTGGATAACCAAATTTCAAACACTTTTTAATTTTTATTATTCATAAAACAAAATTTTGAAACATGGTATTTTAGGGCTGGAACTGAAGTCACCCATGCAATTGTAAAACTAGTTTATTGTAGATAAAACATACATACAAATTGCAAGCATCCAGAACAATTCAGCCAACTTCAGTACACCAAAGTACTTGCATTCGTAATTCAAATCTCGCATATTATTTTGCAAATTTTCTATTTAATAGATAATCTACAGCTATGTTTATATGTAATCTCACTTTTCTGATTAAAATATATAAAAAAAACTGAAGAAAAAATAAAACATTCAAAAAATTTTGTGGATAGAAAAACTTGTGCATTTGGGAAAAATTTCTGTTTAGAAGTAAACTTTCCAGTCCCATTTCATAAAAAGTAAAGCACAAACTGTAGTTTAAAACCTGTACTTTAAAGGACATTTTTCATGTGTGAATTTTCTTACACCAGAATGGAAAAAACAATTCTCTGTCACTAGAAAAGTATTCACAAAATTTTGTTTTTCTTTTAAAGCTAATTGTATTTTCCATCATGGAAATCTCAAGCAATAAGAGTTAATGCATTACATGTTTGTAAAAATTAAAAACTTTTAAAACTGCAACAGTGTGTTTTAAACAAAAAGAAGTAAATAATATTTTTTTTAGCAGAGTTGTAGGATGAGATCTTGAACATTCTTGTATATATTTTTGCTGGTTCAATGCTTCTCACTTCTACCCCACCTGTTCAGAGCCAGTAAAACCTGCAACTTTATGTGAAATTAAACTAATTACTTGATATTCTACATGATTGAATTATATGGGTATATCTCTCTCCTCGGTAATAACATTAAAAAAGAATAGTTCGTATTGACAAGGGTGTATTTTATTGTTATTAATTACAAGGAGACATGTAGAACAAGTAACGGAGGATAAGAAGGTCTTTAAGATAAAGATATAATACAGACTTAAAATGGAAATGGAAAATAGTGAAGAGGATGGAGTTAAAATTTGAGTTTCACACAGATACACTAGTATGTATATAATGTTCGGGGACCAATGCATGGAAAGAACTAATGTCTTTATGTAAAGTACCTCTAAATGTGAGAGAATGTTTTTCAAAGTTTCAACTAGATCCAGATGAACAGGGGTTTCTTCAATTTTGAAATATTCCTGTGAGTGGTTTAGACTCTAGTAGCATTCACAGACAGTCAGAGGGAAGTTTTGAAAAGAAAAGAAAAGAAAAGAAAAGAAAAAGAAAAAAAAGAAAAAAAAAAGGGAAAAAAAGAAAGAAAGAAAAAACAACACTTTTTCGGGTTCAGGGGACCCCAAAATGTGTATTTCCGTTGAAATCTCGAAATTGACTTTCTACAGCATTACATACACTTAGTATATTTCTCTGCATATACGTATGTATACTCGTATCGTATGAGAATGTAGAAATATATTCAATAATTTTTGAATTTATTCTTTAAATATGCATTACACACTAAATTTTAAAATATTTGTTTCTTATTTATTTTCAATGTACCAATAGCAAATGTAGCAGAACATCAAATGATCCTGAGAAAGTGTTAGAGCTATCTCCTACTGGGCAGATTATAGATAAAATTACAAAATTATTTCATCAGTTCATTTATTATATGCATTTAATTCATTACATTTTCATTTATTTTCAGATGTAATAGAAACAAATTCACTTTTCCCCATAGCATGTCATATGCAGTTTTTAACTGCTTTTTTGATGTAAAATAAAAAATAAATAAATAAATATAGCAAAACAGCAAGGTGTTTTGAAGCAGTTCCACGAGTGTCTCTGAGCCTAATTAAGGTAAAATTAAAATAATAAATATATTTATTAAATTTATTTACAAAATACTAAAAAAGAATATAATCAACTCTCACTTGAATATATTTTCAGATGAAACAAATAGAAATGAAAAATTGTTGCTTTGTACAAAACAAAAGTATTTAACTCCAAAGAAAAAGCTATGTTCAAGACAATCTTAAAATTGAAAAAACACTTGTACAAAAAAATTAGTGGTTAAGAAGAAAGAAAGAAAGATGAAAGTAAGCAGTTAATAGATCAAAGAAAGACACTATTAGATGAAACTGTCAAAAAAATTTTCCAAAGCACAGCTAGCCTTTTTCTCTCTACTTATGAACAATTTTGATAGAAAACCTTGGGTATTTCATTTGGGTCCATCCATAAAATACGTAATGTAAATTTGGAGTATTTTGAATATTCCCTCCCCCCACTATAACACACCTCTAACAAGCACTTGAACCCCCCTAAATATTTTCATAATGCTTGAGTAAATACCCCCCCCCATTTCCAAGAAATAAATATAAGTTATATCATAGAAAAAACACTTTCTATTAATTTTATTTGTGTTCTATTTTAAAATTTATGATAAATAAAGTCAGAATTAATTGGCAATTCTGACTACACCTAACCATATGATTGGGAACAAGTGTTGTGTGAAGGAGGGTTGTGCACACATGAAAATTTCTTAAAAGCCATGCACACATCATCATTGATGACAGATGAACAGCAATCTACTGCACCAATTTAATTGGATTCCAGAATATTTAACATATCTGTATTGAATATTTTCTTCAAAATCTTACAGACTCTATAAAAAATTATGAAAAAACACTTCCATTTATTGTAACAAATCACACAACTTTAATTTATTAATGTTTCTTAAAAATAATTAATTAATATTTTAATATTTTGGTATAAGACAGAGCAAGGTAATTGTTTCACCAGATGTCAGAAAATTACAAATAGATCAATGTTATGTAACACCAAACTAACACTCCCTTCTCCCAAGTTACACAACAAAACGCTGCCTCGAACCTCCTCCCTCCCCCTTAAACATTACGTAATATTTGGATGATGCTCTTCTTTTTCCTCTTCCTTCTTCTTTCTTCTTCTTCTTCCTCTTCTTCTTCTTCTTCTTTCTTCTTCTGCACAACCTCACATTCCGGGAGACCGTTCGGGAGCTTAGAGCTTGTCCCGGCTGGGGCAGGGCGCCGCTGATGGGAGACTCCTGCTTAGAAGAAAACCCCACTAGCCGACAGTAGGTCGGCTCCGGATCTCGCCATCTAGTGGGGGAAGATCACCACCATCTCCCGAGGAAAAACAAGCACTACACTTACAAGACTAATGACCAAACTTTGTTGAAGTGCCTGGAATCACTAACCAACCAACCAACCAACCAGTGTCTTCTTCCTTCTTTCCTCTTCTTCTTCTTCTTCTTCTTCTTCTTCTTCTTCTTCTTCTTCTTCTTCTTCTTCTTCCTCCTCCTCCTCCTCCTCCTCCTTCTTCTTCCTTCTTCTTCTTTTCCTTCTTTCTTCTTCTTCTTTTCCTTCTTCTTTCTTCTTCTTCTTCTTCTTCTTCTTCTTCTTCTTCCTTCCTTCCTTCCTTCCTTCCTTCTTCCTTCCTTCCTTCCTCTTTATTAAGGCACTACAACATTCTTTTGAATATCTTGGCCTGCTCCAAAACTGCCTTCCATTTTTCTCTATCTTGAACCACCTCATGCCAATTCCTAATCCCTAGTCTCTTATTGTCCTTCATAACATCATTTTCCAATCTGATTTTCTGTCTTCTCCTTTTCTTTCTTGCTGCAATCGGATACCAATTATAAATCATGCTGATCATTCTTTCTTCTTGCATTCAACATAGGTGTCTAAACCAGCCAAGCGAGAAGTGAGAAAATTTGATTTACAATGTTTTTAGATTTTATGATGGCTTCAATTTCATGATTATACCTTATCCTCCAGAGGTCGCCCGCAACCTTTATTGGACCAAAGATCTTTCTCATTATTTTTCTTTCAAATACATTTAGGCTTCTAATGTCATTTTCCTTCAGGGTTCAGGTCTCTGCTGCATATATTACTACAGGTCTTATTGCGAATTTATAGAGTCAAAGTTTTGCACTTTTTGAAAGTAGCGTACTTCTGAATAAATCTATATTTGCAAAGTAAGCCCTATTCTCTGCAATAATTCTTTCAGTTATCTCATCTTCGATTACATTGCTCTCATTTACTCTTGAGCAAAGATATGTGAAGGAGTTTATTTCCTGATACTTGTGATTATCAAAAACCTCTTCTCTACAAGTTTTATTATCACCTTTACATCTCATGTACTGTGTTTTTTCTTGGTTAATTGCAAAACCAAACTTTGCTGATTGTTCTCCCAGGTGTTTAAAGATTTCTTCTAATTCTCTCTTTGACCTTACTGTTAATAAAACATTGTCTGCGTATGCTGTGCATGGTTTCAATGCAGTTGTTATAGTACCTTTTACATCTATGGCTTTTAAAACAACAACTAGTGTAATGTTAAAAAGCTTTGCCAAAATGGTTTTTTTTACCAAATTTTATGTAAAGTCTTTCTCATCTATTTTTTATCTTTACTTTGACTTTTGTTTCTGATAAGTGGGGAACAGATTTTCAAATTTTTAACCTTAATATTTTTTACACTTAACATGACATTCTGAACTAATTGGAACCATTTTTATTTTACATATTTTGGTATAATTACATATTTTTACATATTTTATCAATGTCTACATATTTTTACATATTTTATCAATAGCTACATATTTCGTTACATTTTAATATATTTATAGGTCGAAAATGAACATTTCACTTGGGTGTTCGAAATATATGTTACATGAAAACTAATTTAGTTACTGAAATACTTAAAAAATATGCAATGCGCATAAACGCCGGACAATCGCTATTAATTGCTAAACTTATCTCCCTCCGCCTCACTGCTTCTTGGAAACAGCATAGTTGGGATCAACGATGAGCGGATGTAGTATGTGTAGCAGAAGGAGCATCAACCACATGCTTACTCGTGTTTTATAGACCCCATCCATAACTCGATAAAAAAAATCAGATCATTGTCTTATCCCTTTTCTGGAGTTGGAGTGGGAGTATGCTCCCTATACCCCCCCCCGCCATCTATCACAGGCTACACGGTACACTACACTTGAGCTCCGGCTCCTCGTTAACATTGTATGTAATACAAAAGTATTATATGCTTCTGATGAAACTAGCGAATAATTGCTTCTGTAGATGTAAAACTTTCATTCAGACTCTCTCAATCCATGTAAAGTTCTGATCGGCAACGTACTCTGAAAACGCTTGAAGAATGGAATTGTAAACATTATAACGAATATTAATTTCACATATTTCCTATTTTTTCTTATGTATTTTTGAAAAAATAAGTACATATATATGTACATATTTTGCTTTTTTTATTACAATAAAGTCCGTTCTCTACTGATAAGGTTAGTTGGATCAGTTTCCTCAGTTTGAAGGGTATTTTGCAATGTTCGAGGCTTTCCCAGATTTTTCTCTGAAGGACAGAATCAAATGCACGGACATAATCTATGAACATTTATGTATTTCAATATTGTGCTCATGACATTTCTGAAATATTTGTCTTGTTATAAATATATTATCAATTTGTTGACCTATTTTTCCCAAATCCAGATTGGTGTTCACTAAGTTACTACTTCCATTATTTCAACTAATCATTTGTTTAGCAAAATTGCAAAAATGTTAAATGTTATGTTTAACAATGCAATTGCTCTGTAATTCAATAATTAACAATTAAATAATTAACAAAACTGAAAATGTAATTGCAGCACAATTATCTACATGTCATACGCAGTTTTTAACTGTTTTTTTGACGTAAAATAAATTTTAAAAAAATAAATAAATAAAATATCTTATAGCATTAATATAAACGAATATTTTAATGTTTATAATAGTGCTTAAATTTGCGTCTCCTCCAAACCAAAATCTCGCCTCTGTTTATCTCCTGAGAATGAGAGAATTGTTCCAATGGCAATTTAAATTTAGGTTGGAAATTGGTTTTAGTATTGGAAATATAATTTTTTTTTAAAATCACATGTTTAGAGGACTTCAAATGAATTCTTTTGGAGTTATAATTTTAAAGTACAAAACCAGTAAATAATTCCTGGTATGTAGTTTTTATTTAAATTAACCTTAATTGTAATAATTATTTAAACACTTTATGCAATTTACCAGTACTATTGTATGAAATAAAAAATTATTAAATTTTGAATGGGCAAGAAGAAAGTACAGTTTAATTTAAAATGTAATATTTAATTATTATAATATAACAATTTAACATGGTGAATATTCTTCATAGTTTTATTATATTTACAAAATTATATATCTTTACAACAATTAATATCTTACATTTTTCTCAGCAATTAAATTTTTATCCACAAAAACAAATTTTCTTACAAATCATTAATTTCTTGTATCTTCTTTGTATGAATGTGTGGGTAGGGTTGCACCAAATTCGTTAATGAGGAGATACAAGCTGCAAGTCCACATGGTGGCTCGAAACAAGAGCTTTCCATATACCACAAGTCAGAACAGTCATTTGTGGTGTACTGCTTTAAGTGAAGTGGTGAAGCATAACCTTTATAGAGGCACTTTAATTCCTAAAGGCTGAATGACTGTCTCAGTAGTTCAAGTGGTTAGAGCATTGGGGCATTAGATATTGGGAGATTTTGGTTTGATACCTGGATGGCGCAGTCAGTTCTTTGAACAGTAAAGTGTCATTTGAAATATTATTGTTAATAAAGTACAAGTGGCATTAAGTAAGAATTAATACAATAATTTAATAAATAATGAGTAATTAATTTAAATTTACAAAAATTAATTTGCATGATTAATAAAGCAATATGAAAGATAACAGAAGAATGAATATTAGAGGAAGTATGTAACTGACGCTTCCCCCCCCCTCCGGTTTCCCTATGGTAATTGCAAATAAGAATCATCATTACAATTCAGATCGCAGCAGGTTTAGAGAATGAAGCAATCATTCATTTTCATGAAATACTACATTTCTTTCAGAAGAATATGTATCAAAAAATGCCTTTTGATGATGACCCGGAATGACTTAACATGAATTCTGAATCTAGTTATCAGTTTCTGTAATGTATTCCAAATAGGAACATACCTGAGGAAAAATGGAGAATTTTAAATGTTTAACTTTTTTAATTTTAACTGTCAAATGCTCATTGTATTGTTTAATGTGGATAAAATATTTTTAACTTATTCAATGTCAATGTCTCAAATTTATGGTGAGGGAATTGGTCATTAAAAACCCAGCCTAATAAAAAGAAATTAATTTGTGAGTATTTTGTGTGTATTTTTACTTATTGTGTATATTTTTTATTTTCCAGTAGACCTGAAGATGGTAAGCCATGTTTTTCCAAAACATCATAAAACCTAATTGTTGTATGATTATTTGTAAACGTAAAAGATGTAAAATACATGCTGTCTATAATATTTTTAAAAAGTGACATTTTTACTTAAAACTTAATCAAGTGTAAGCCTGAAGACAAGTGACTAAATCTGTCAAAAGCTGTCAATAACAAAACATTCAGAAGTATTCAAAATTCAAGAGTATTTTGTAAACGTACGTATCAATGTGTTCTACTTTTCAATGTGTTTTGAACAACCGAAGTCAGAGAGTGCCTTTTTCTGTCAAAAGTGTTTGTGCACCTAACAATGAATAGCGTTGAAAATATTAAAAGCAAGAAATCAAGACTTTAGGGAACGTCCATCGTCAGTAGTGTGACCAAATTGCAACTATTTTGAGGAATTAAAATAATTATTATTTTAATAATCTTTGTTTCTCTATCACATATCCATTGTATGAGCCCTTGTCAGTTCACACCCCAAATTTCATAAAAAAGATTTTCATATTTTGCTGCAAAACTGGAAAATTTAGACAAATTGTACCTATTGGGAAATGGAATACAAGTGTCCACTGAATTAAGAGCAAAATCTGATTAATTTATTACAATTACTTCAGTTACAAAATTGTTTTAGAATATGCTGCACGTCAGTAGTATGACTTCCAAATGGACATTACATTAGATATAAGTGTCAAGAGTTTCAAACAAAGAAACATTTCGCTGTTTTAAATGTTCTTATAATCATTTTTTGCTTTATTTGTTATAACTCTTCTTCTTCCTAAGAACTTCAGGGCAATAATAAACTGTTAGCTCATTGGAACCCAAAGGAAAATTTTTATATTTAATTTTATAAGCAGACAAATCAAATCACATGATGAATTGAACAAACCTATTCATAATTCATACTATTGTGTATCCGTACCCGGTAGAATGTTTTTTCAAAATTTATAACATCACTGTCAACATAAACATTCATGTTAAGACTGGATAGGCTTGAGCACAACTTTTAGCATCCCTAACGAATACTTCGCGGGATCGTACTATGTTTCAGTAATTTCAGTTCACTTTTCTCTGGAATGTAGTGAAAAAGTGTTCAAGTCAAAATGCAGAAACCAAAACATTTTTTGATGCGTGTTATATTTGTGATGTTGTATGTGGTCTTAAATTGCCCCAGCCTTTCTGAAAACACGTGCAGATTCTTCATTTCCTTATTTTTTGTTGATGCTAAGAAATTATAACGTAAAAGTTGTTACCAGTGTATTGGTCATGAGATACATTATCAGACACAATAGCATAACTTTAATTTCTATTGTCACCATACCACAAGACTGCTGTGAATATTGCCACTTGTGGATTATTTCAGGGTGCGGACTGACATTCATCTTCATTTAAGCATGTGCAGTTTTCCACATTCTACTTTAGCATAACAGATATCTCTTGCAGCCTTCCGAGCTTCACTGAATATTTGAGTAAATACATTTGTATTTTGATTGGTTACAAACATGCTTTTGAATGAAATCTTCAAAAGAAACTCTAAACCTTTTCTGCGTCGTTACCTCGGCACGTTTTTCTTGTAAATTAGCAAACTTCTCATGGTAACGACATACACACACATTACGAAGTGTATCTATATAGGTTTTCACATGTGCAGGACGTTAAGATGCGAACTTGCTAAGCCCAACTTTTTATCAGGATTTTTCTCCATGAAGAGACTATGAACTTCCTTAATTGGATAGAAAAGGTATCATGCTGTTGCAAGGGATCTGCGTGAGGAAGCCCTCTTCATACTGGGATCAGCACGACTGATCTAATCATTTTCATAAAATTAAATGATTCACTTCATCACCGAATCTGTCTCTCTTAATAGACAATGTTTTGTTTACTCAAGGTACATCAAACCTTTTGGCTATTTTCACAATGTAGTCCTTTCCTTTCTGGGAGAACGAGGAATATTTTTATGAACTTTCTTGAATGCCACCCCTAACGCAGATGGTGAAACATCACTGCTTTGATGAAGCAGTTCTTTATGTGATCTTCCCCTGATAATTCGTCTAATTTTCCGCGTTCTTTTAGCAGCCTTAACCTTTCGCTTATTTCTTGCCTTGGTGGTTTCCTTCCACTTACTCTTGTCTCGGCATAGAGTAAAGAAATATACCTCTTTAGTCTATCTGCAGCGCCTCTGACCGGGAGGTCCTAGGTTTGAGTCCTGACGGCGGCAGGATTTTCAACACTTGCTTTTCAGCTAGATCGAATTCAGTCGCTGTCTGGAGGAAAATTCTACCAGCAAGCGGCTCTGATCTGTAGTTTTCCATGGTTTCTCCGATCAACATAAGGCGAATGCTGGAGCAGCACCCTAACAAACGGGCCACGAACCGCGCGCGATCTTTCCTTCCTCTTCCTTATTGTATCCTCTCCCCTTACACACACTTACACTAACATGCACTACACTATCACATATTCCAGGAGACCGGTCGGGAGCTTAAAGCTTGTCCCGGCTGGGACTGGTGGGAGTGTACTGGTTAAGGGAAAACCCCGCTAGCCGGCGGTAGGTCGGCGCCGGATCTCGCCATCCACCGGGGGAAGATCACCGCCATCTCCCGAGGAAAAAAACATGTATTACACTTACGGGCCTAATGACCTAAGCTGTTGACGCGCCCAGAATCACTAACAACCAACCAACCAACCAACCATCTTTAGTCTATGGTCTCTGTATCTAACTTTTGTCAATAACTGCTCGATGGTGTTTGTAGTCTTCTTAATTTTTCTTTTCTGCATAGGTCCTCTGTCTTTCCCAGTTTTAGCCAATATAGAACGTTTCAAACAATGAGAGACTCTAAAAATAAACAGTGAATATAATTTATGCCGTCTGAAAGGTTATGTTCAGATACTGTTTTGGAAAAGATAGTTTTAAATATTTATAACTAGCTTTTCATAATCATACATCAACATTTCCTTAATAACACCTGTACAAACGATATTTGATCTAAATATTGTTCTATAGCTTTTTATAATATGTTAGTACTGCTTTCGCATGCACTTAAGACTGTACTACTCGCGCAACGTTTCTTGAACGATAGATTGGAGAATTGTGGGCGGAGTGGGAGTATTAGTTACAAAGTCGGTCACTAGAGTATTTACAGTAATGACAACCTCTGGAAAATCAAAGTCAAACCTGCTACGTGTGCGGCCAGGTCATCGCTCTGGGTAGTCAACAGCAGGGCCAGTAGATACGAGTTTTAAGGTGCCCCGCTTGAAGGTCCTGGACCTGACTCAGACATTTCTTTTGACAATGGTAATAACTGTGTTGTAGGCTCAATAGATGCGAGTGATATGTCGCATCCCCAAGTTTTTCCTCTCTTTTAAAACTTTTGTTAAAAATATTTTTTATATTCCTGAAGTACATCTCTTTGTTCCGTTTGTACTTTTCGTTTTTTTTCATGCGCTTTCCGGTAGGTGTCTGTCACTTCCATGGATGCGACAGGCCGAGAAACATCCCTTCGGCGGTTTCGATTCGTTACCGAGGTCATTGAACTCTCACCGTATGCTGTGTCCAAGATGCAGGGTTTCGGCCGACAGTGATGCGACGCTGACTGTCGCATCTCGGACTTCTCATTGGCGCTTCTGTATTCACCTCCCAAAGCTTCGCCATCGCCTCCCAGTGGTCACGTGCTAATGACTGCGGCCTCCATAGCGGGTTAGGGGAGGAGGAGTTTGACCACACTACATATGCGCGCGTATTTTGTTTTTTTAATGCACAATATTACGTCGTAATATGGATAGACACGTTGTGGCATACCAATATGTGAGACAAGGTCAATATTTACACAAACAGCATAAATTATAGGGATAAATATAGGTGAATATGCCAGCATAGCAACGGTAAGCGATCCGTCGTCAAGATCAACAATCTTCATGCAGTGACAATCGCGGAGATGGCTAGTTCATTTTGTAAGAAATTTAGGGATTGGCTAGGCACGGAAGTACATCGAGCTTGTCTGTAAAAAAACAATCGAAAAGATGGACCGAGCTTTGCAGGGTTGAAAGAGTATGATAGGCATTCATTCTGACTGATGCCGTGGTGTTGAACGGATCGTGCTCCAATTAATGTTAGGTGTTTTTTTTGGGGGACTTGTGAGCATCTACTAGGGAGTAGATATTAGTAGAACTTTGAACTTGGATGCTATGTGTGGACAGTAAAACTTAAGATATTTCAAGCGAACGAGTTAGAAGGACATTGAGGGCTAGGCGAAGTTATCAGTAACTGACTGGAGTAGTTATTGGTCGTTGAGTATTCAGCATACGCGTGGGATGAACTTGGAATTCGTAAATTGGCGAACGAATATTATTAACGAGACTTTATTAACTTCGGAAACAGTGATGAACGGGGTTGGAGTGTGCTTCTGCAAGGAAAGAAGAGAGAAGATGGTATCTGGACCTGAGGACAGCGACGTCGGAGAAGAATGAAGATGGTCCAAGAGCGCTCGAAGACGAATACGACATTATAAGGTTGGAACAGGTCATGACCAAGGTTTTTCAATTTTGTGTAAAATTATCAAATACCAAAAATCGTTTAATAAATTTCCATGTTTTGTGAAATGAATACATGATTCTCATTGAGCCAATTCTGATAACGACGTAGCAAGATAGAAATATATTTGCTTTTCAGATTCCTCGACCACTCTGTATAAATGGCAGATCGGATATAAATCTATTAGCAGACAATAGTGATTATTTCTATGAAACCCATCGACCCAGGTAGCCGGACACTAATTTATTTATAATCAGAATTGAAGGTTGACTTGTATGATAGTATTAGCGTAATCTTTTCCTGGCGCCCATCTATACAAATTCGGAACGGATTACGTTAGGACAACATCAAATAAACCATTAAAATATATTCAGTTTATTTCAACGTTAATTGGTCTACCTATCCGTAAAATTGATCGCATCCCCATGATCACTGAGCAGGAGACGCCACTGGGTAATAAAACTGAACAGAAGTTCTCGACTAGGAAAGTAACTAGCTCTGACTAGCTTCTTTTTCGCGCCAATCAAGTTTTAATGCTTGGAATGTTGTCATCAGTGCTCACTGCGAGCTTTTGCCTTCAACTGTTTGTTGCTCAAGGGAGAAGAAGCAAGGTCATCGTTCAAGAAAAGTTGCGCGAGCAAGCAGCGGCGTCAGTAGTGTGACCAGAAGACACGTAAATATACAGGAAAACAACGCATTGCTAGGAAACCAGTTACTTGGTCAATATAGCAAGCATCTCATAAACTAGCATTTTAAAACATTTCATGTAGATGTAATGAGCAGTTTTCTCTTTACAATAATGTTTATACTATTTCGTCAGTAGAGTGACATCAAAATAGTTATATTTATATTCATTTTTTAATATTATTTTCTCTCAGATCATTCCAATAAACAAATTATATATTTAAAACAGAAGAACATCAGTGGCGGGTGGTGCCCCAACAGACTGGAGGTTGCACCTCCATCGAACATATAGGTAAAAATGTACGCAATTCAAATCAATTAAAACTAAGTGAACTAAAAGTCTATATTGAAACACTATTGAAACATAATGTTTACTTTGGGTTCGCATATACACCTCCCGCGCACGTGGTTCTGGTTTTGATTTCCACTGGGCACTTACATTTGACTTCAGTACATCGGAACAAGCACTATTGCTTCGACACCTTTCACACAAATAAAATTATTTTATTTCGAAAACTACACTACCATGGTATATTTGGCAATAATGAAATATCTTCGACACACATTCGTATTCACAAGAACGATCGCAAACCGCTGGCCGGCCAGCTGCAACCAAAGGGAACACTTAAGGAACTTCCATCCAGAATGGCCACCTTTACACAAAGAACTCATTAAATGTACGTTTTGAAACAACAAACCTAATATCAAAAGAAAATAAATTCTCCAAATATCATAAACAATGCACTGAATATCGCCAATAATTGACTGAACTTGTGTACTTTCAATAACAATCGAAAACCATAAAACTACGTTGCAGTGAGTTAGACGACAGAATATGGGTAATCCCCTGAGTTTCTCTCCATCGCCGCGCACCGCGCCAGCGCCAGCTGCCTGGTTGCCCAACCAAAAGGCTGTATCTTTCCCGTGTTATAAGTGTTTCCACGTAAGAAAAGACCCTAAAAATTCAAGATGGCGGAGTTCCGGCACTGCCAACCTCATCGAAATAAAACGCGAAAGCGCCGACGCGACTTGTTTAAATGTACGTAGTGGCCTTCAAAATTCCAGATATGCTGAAATGATTTGTTAATGTTGTTTTACGACTTATAAATCGCAACAGGCATATCGTAAAATAATTTAATTTATAATTTATATCTGAAATTTGTTTTTATTAATTAATTATAATATTAAATATAATACTTTTAATTAAATTACTTATAAATTTAAAAATATTTGAACTCTCAGAATTAATAAAATCTTATTGAAACTGAAAAATAAATGAAATAGTAGAATGTTATAGGAAAAAAATACAATAGGAAAAAAGGTATAAACAGGGGATTTATAGAATAAAGATGAAATGAAATGCAAGACTCAAAATAATTTTAACTTTCAAACAGTACACAATGAAGTGAAATAAAACTATTCTTTACTGAACTAGAAATATTTGTTTAATAATGGTTTTATGCACGTAATATCGACACATGGCCACGATCAAAGCATATCTAAGGAATGAACAAATCTACTGTATGAAAATGACAATGTTTGAAATTTCATGAAAATTGAATTGATCAGATATATGATTTGATATAATGCGAAGGTTCAGTAAAGAATAAACTGCCTGGGTGGTCAATTTTAATGACAAATTGCAAGGAGCAGTCATTAAAATTTCTTGAACACCGATGGTCCACGGCAATTTATTTTCACAAAAAAATATTGAATTTTTACAATAATTTTAAAGCCTAATGCCCCTGGGCTTACAAACATTACAAAACATCCCGGCATTTACCTTGAGCGATCGGGGAAAACCAGGGAAAACAAAGGATTAAGTATGCTACCATGTACCTCTGCAGGGCTCCGTAGAAAGAGAACATACGAATTTCGCGCGGTTTCGCGCTCAGCGCCCGCTAGCGAATCAGGGAAGCCCGGTGCCGAATACATGCGCTTTTTTTTTCAATTTTCCCCTCGCCAGTAACCCTGGGGAGGCGGGAATTTATTCATTGAAGGGTGTACATAATACTTCAACATTGCTGGTTGTGGAGCTGCAGGGAGGGTTTTTAACTTAAATAGACTAAACTAAAACTAACTTAAAACTATTTACAAATGCCTCTTTGGGTGATTGCAGTTTTAAAACATTTATTATTGAATTAAATCTGTTTAAAGTTCTTAGATATGTTCTTGTTTCTTATTGTTATATAACATTCACTCTCTCTTTCATACTTAATCTATATATACAAACACAGAATACATGTGCAGTTTGCTTATATGCGACCGGGGTATCCCCGTTGTCGTCGACATGTCATTCGCTGTATTCTTCGCTGCAGCCAGAGAGTATATATATCTCACTGCAGCAGTGTCGTTAGCTTCAGTCGTCCGGACGTGTCAGTTCACTTCACCAGCTGATAACACGTGCTCTTTTGACATTGTCTTCTCTCAGCAACAATAAGGTAAGATGGATGAATTCAATTGAGGTTGTCTTGTTCACGGTAAATTAGTTCATGATTTACACTCCAAATTCATACCTTTGTAAAATCAAGATCATTCGTGTGGCGTCATTCATCATTTTGCATATCGAATTCATCCTTTTGTACATCGAATTAACTTTGTTGCATACCAAATTCTTTTATCCAATTCTTTCTTTTGAATCGACTTTGCAAACCAGTTCTTTGTATACGAAAGTTTGTCGAGGAATTTGTATTCTATCAAATCTAATATCATTATGACGCGCTGCACTTCTCTGTATTACACCAGGATTAAGAAATCAACTCATTTCACAGTGAAATTTGAACACTGCAGGAGAAAAGGGAATTTCATTAAAAATGAGCATTTTGAAGGTTTACACGAGTATTAGGGAATGAAAGAATTTATTTCCATTATATCACATATTTCTCAACTGTTTATACGTAATTTTGCACCTTTGATTCCAAAACTGCAGAGCGTTTTGACACATCAAATCTAATTTCAGAGATATTGTTCATGTTGAAATATTTTTGTACATTTATTATTATTATTATTATTATTATTATTATTATTATTATTATATATTTAATATTATATATAATTATTTAAATTGCTGTTTGCCGCACCACCCCAAATTTGGCAGGCGTAGATTAGTGAAGGTCTTATTATATATTTGAAAATGGATTTTTACATGTTGATACTGTTTTTGTTGTTTTTTTGTTTGTTTTTTTTTTTTACATTTTATAATTAGTGGGTACAGTTTTAACATTTTTATGAATGTTTTGTTAGCTGTAATTTTTATTTGACCTTTCCATGTTAACCTTTTGTCAATGTGTAGTCCTAAGTATTTTACTGAAGTGGTAGGAGAAAGCCATTGAATATATGTATTATTAAGAATTTATGCATTTATAGTATAGATTTTTTAATGAAAATATTTTTGCTTTACATTTGGATGGGTTGATTTTAATTTTCCATTGTCGAAACAATTGATTGTGTGTTTAAATCGTCTTGAAGTTTGTTCTGCTATGTTGCTAAGTTTTGATGTGCTGTGAAAATTACGGTGTCATCTGCGAATAATGCTATTTTTGATTAATGGTTTAGTTGAGGAAGATCTGGAAATAATTTATACACTCAGTTTCCATGTTTGTTGCTCCTTTATATTATTCATTATTGGTAATATTATTATTCGTTTGCCTGCATATTGCCAATGCCATCAAGAATAGCCATAAATATCACAGCACTGAAACTAATAAACGTGACTATTATAGAAAAGGAAATGACCGGCGCACACTGGTTGAATCGGGCCTAAAACGTGGTCATAATTGCAAATGCCAGTGGATTTGCGTAAAAATTGGTATCAATGGGTTTTTGAGGTCGCTGAATTTGAATATCATGAAATGAAATTTCAAAATTAAAAATGTCAGGTTCGAAGTGGCTAATTGACTCATAAAAATGAACCCAATATGTGTAAAAATGGTTCTCGCGGGTGCTGATAACGAATATCGAAATTAAATATCAAAATTCAAATTTGAAGCTTGAAGTGAAGGAATTTCGTAGAAATATTTTTATAAATTTGAATACAAATATTGCAACGAAATTCAAAACCGCTTCTTTAAAAAGATATATCGGATTTAAAAAGAATTTTTTTAGAGGGAAATGTGATTTAAGAGAGTTTTTGACTTCCTTGGTTCATTGATTTACTTAACGTATAAAAAGTGAACAATCGTTATGCTCGTAAAGTAGCATCTGCGCACCGTTTCCTGTGCTCTGGAATCTATACCCTCTTCCGTTTCCTACACTATTTTTTTTCCATTGAATTATGAAAAAAGGGAGCTTTTGGTACATTTGATATGTTAACTGATCATATTAATTCTACTAATGTTCTCGTCTTTGAAAAGAAACTTCTACATTGTGTCATTCACACTATAACTTAATTGCATTAGAGACACTATAATGGCAATTTATGATATCACGTCTTATCCTAAATACACCGTTATTGACGGAATATATTGACCAAAATCGTGGTGATTTTAGAATAGCTGTGCAAATCCCAACTATCGTTGGCATTTATATATCTTTTCATTCTTTTGACATAAAGGAAAAGAGGCAGTGAAAAGAGACACATAACGTAGGAAGTGGATTTACTAACGACTGAAGACTCCTGGGAGATCCAAACTGAGCATGAAGATCATGACACCGGACAACAATGATCACTTCGATGCGTCACTGCAAGTCAGATGCTCTAGAAAGGAAATGCTTAAGAAAACATGCCGTCATTCAAGGTCAAAAGGGCCATCGAAAATGCAGCTGACACACATTTCCTTGTATGACGTGGCGACAATTATTTACATAAAATTATTAGAGGTAACTGTACTCACAAATACGATAATGTATAAGAAATGCCCGTAAAGTACATTTTGACGATATAAGAAATATTTCAAAAAATATTTTTGTTTAATTTAAAAAACAACCACAAAAGAATACATCACAATGGCATTTATGTCGTGTTATTAAGTCCATTTAGAACTATCCGTTTAAATAAATTAAAGCCAAAATCTGGAGCCCTTTTTGAGAAAATTGCATTTCATTTCTGAAAATGCGGAATTTGGAGCTAGATACATTTACAATAGTATAATTATATTATAAGCAATATCATAAATTATATGTGTATATTTATGTGTTACTGTGTACTTTGTGTTAATTGTCACCCATCTGACGGGAATCAACGCTGTACAGGCTTTATTTCGTCAGCACTTACTTATTTGAAAAGTATTATATGTTATTGAAAAATGGTCAACTGTAGTTTGACATAATCATCATTGCAGACAATCATGATTGCATCAAGACATCATTAAGCTCACTTTTACACCCGTAGAACCCTTAGTCTTGGTTTCTCCAAGAAGAAAATAAGAATCATTCAAGTACACTGAAAATCTTAAAGTGCTCGGTGGCACGTATTAATATTGTTTAATCATTTCAAAAACTTGTATTAGTAATTTTCTTATTAAAAGTAATTATCAGAAGAAGAAGTCGATAAAAAATATACCGAGAAAATAAATCCCCGTGACGTCGAAGACACTTCCGGGATATCTAGTGTTAAATCTGGCTATGTAGCATTGCAGTCAAGTGTCTATAAAATAAAAAGTTGCAGATATATGTGTTGTTCTGATTGTTGTGCTGTTCTAAATGTGTGTTATTCTGATTAAGGGCATTCTACTTGATAAATAAAAAAATATATTGAGGCAGGAATACGCAGGACAAAAAATATAATCCACAATAAACATGACTAACATTGTTACGCTACACGGGTTAGAATTCAGCCGTATTATAATAAAATAATTAGACATTTTTTCTTAAAAATGTACCTAACTTCAAAAGTTTCTTCAATTCGGAAACACTAAAAGAATCCATAGAAAAATAATTTAAACACTTTTTTTAATTTAACAAAAGTAGTCGACAAGAAGCAATGATTTCGCGTGTTTCGTGCAACGGTAACTTTACGAGACCGTAAGGACGACAAAAATGATTGAAATAACGTTCTGGAGCTAAAGTAGTGTGTTCCAATGTCTTCCAAACGAACTTTGATAGGTCAGAATCTCGAACGCGCCTTTTGAATTTTGCCATTATGGCCAGGTTTTTGGCCCGATTCCACCAGTGTGCGGCGATAGAATCAGTGAAGAATAAAGTGAACAGGTTTTGTATTGGGGCACGTGAGTAATTTCTGAGGAATATACTAAAATAGGAAAACAGGCAGATTATTGAAGAACAATATAGTGTTAAATATAAGTGTACGAAGTGAGAGCCAATGGGAATAAGCGGTGTGCACGACCATAGCCCGCTAGTATGCATACTAGCGGGTTATGGCACGGCAAATGAACACAGTGCGCAGAAGGTAGCAAAGAGAGAATGAATTCACGAACTGAGACAGAAATACAGTTGGAAGGCAGGTAATATGATTCGCATAGGAGAACGTGCTCAACCATGGTGGGTGTCGGATGTAGAGTCGTAGCATAATTGTAGCAAAAGTGTAATAATTCGAGGTTGAGTTGTTGAATGAGTGAAAAGGATTACCAAAGGAGTGTAGAAGCACGAGAATAATTAATTACGATTGGGATTGGATTTTTAAAGACTGTAGTTGCGAAAGGTCGAACTTGAATTATAACTTGGAACTCGATCGAAGCAACAAGAGGCCGTGGGATTTATGGATCTGCAAACGAGTTGAACAAATTTTACATCGGCCAAGAGTGCAGTGGACATCCAGAAGGAAAGTGTACAGCCATTGAATAATTCACGTGGGAAGACGAAGTTGTGTCAGATTTAAATGTAAGAAGTATTCATAAGAGAGAATCGGAGGTAGTATGGTCATGAGAAAGTAATAAATATCGGGCGAATGATAAATTGTGTGAATGTGTTGTAAATATAGAATGAAAGGATTTTTTTTGCTTTTATTTGTGTTCCTTCATTTCTTTATTTTTTATTTTATGTCAAAACAGTTAAAAACTGTGTGTGATGTGCTATGGGGAGAAGTAAATTCTGTGCACGTTTTAAAAATTCTGTGATCCCATTCCTAAGCCATATACTACTTAAATTTTGAATACAGAACGAAAATGATCGTTTTTTTGCAAGGATTGTGAACGAAATATTCGCTCCAATGTAATAAAATCTATTTTCAAGGGTAAATCAGCTATAAATTTGGGCTCTGATCCCTCATCATGTCCTTCGTGAAGGAATAATATTCCTGCAACATCGTGGAGAACGATAATTTGAATAACTATATTTCCCACTGAATTCTAGAAGATGTGCACAGATAATAAAGTTACATTCATGTCCAGAAGCAAAACAAAGAGCCATCTCAGCATTTGCTCAAAGGATTTGGGAAACTGGACGAAAAACCTGATCGAAATGGGGGTCACTGACCCGGAAGCTGCAGTGCAATACAATACAGCCCTTTGTACAATAAAGCAATACAATAAACGTTGTGCAATACAGTTCTTTGTAGCATCAACAGTGGAGCTGCGATATTGGATGTAATGTATATAGGTAAAAGCAAAATTATAATATAGTCGACTCCGGTTATAGCAAACTTCTGGGGACTAACGATTTTGGTTCACTATATCCGATGTCAAAATTAAATAGAATTTCTACACAATGATTGATTTTATTAATATATAGATACTTCAAACTTCATTAACAGCACGAACTGAAAATTTCAATATATTTATTTGTCCTTAAAAATCAACTTTTATTAGTAATTTCTCTAGATCCTTCTCCAGATTTCGTGTTCTTTCCATACTCGATTCTGCATTGTTCTCTGTGTCTAAGTTTCGTAATGCAGTCTTGACACTCTTCAATGCCTCTTGTACTGTTGGAACTCCGCCCCACTCTCTCCGCTTTCGGTAGCGGAATTGTGCAAGGGGCAAATGAAACTGATCGCTTTTCCGCGCGGCGCGGCAGATATCGGCAGGCTGCGGCAGTCACGTGCTTCCTGTCGCCTACGTAGAACTCAACGCGCTTTGGCCCACGGAATATCAAGTAACACCAAGACTCAAGCTCAAACAAGCAATCGCGCGTCGCCACCGCCCGTTGTTGCCCACGCAGGTCACGGCCGTTGTTTCAGCAGAGAAATCGAGTGGCATAAGGTGCCCATTCCGCAACCTTCACTTCAGGGGAGATGTCTTCGATTTTGACCTTTGGCCGTCGATTTTTAAATTTTTTTTTCCCCTTCAAGCTGCCTAGTGTTGGATTGATTGATTTTTTTCGTTTTTTCGGGCGCGTCAACAGCTTTGGTCATTATTCCCGTTAGAGTAGTGCATGTTTTTCTGTCTCGGGAGATGGCGGTGATCTTCTCCCGCTGGATGGCGAGATCCGGCGCCGACCTACCGTCGGCTAGTGGGGTTTCCCCCTAACCAGGACTCTCCCACCAGCGGGCACCGCCCCAGCCGGGACAAGCTCTAAGCTCCCGACCGGTCTCCCGAAATATGTGGTAGTGTAGTGCATGTTAGCGTAAGTGGAGAGGATACGACAAGGAAGAGGAAGGACAGATCGCGCGCGGTCCGTGGCCCGTTTGGTAGGGTACTGCTGCGGCATTCGCCTGGTGTTGATCGGAGAAACCACGGAAACCTACCGATCAGAGCAGCCGGCCGCTAGAATTCGCCTTCAGACAGCGACTGAATTCGATCTAGCTGAAAAGCTAGTGTCGAAAATTCTGCCGCCGTCAGGACACGAACCCAGGACCTCCCGGTCAGAAGCGCTGCAGTGACATCAGTTGACGCACTGAGCTACCGCTACCGGTCCTAGTGTTGGAATTTGTGGCACTGAAACGATATATTATTCTCAAGGAGTGAATTCATTTCCAGCATGTTGTATTTTGTAAGTTCACTTTAGCCGAGGTTCAGATTCACTATAACCGAATCTTCTTTTGCTTATTTGCAATGCAAGTGAAACGGGACCAGTAACTTACGTTCTCTATAGCCGGAGTTGACTGTATCTCGGAACGATTAATGTGTTTTTATTCAAGCAGTTTAAAATTGATAAGAAAATCGTATATAAACTTCATAAATTGAACCCCGAACGAGCAAGTCTGTCGATCTTCGTATTATACATTTTTCATAGATCAAAGGGTCAATTCCTCTCCGAAGCGTAAAGGCAACTATGATAAGAGTAAGAAAATACTAAGTGAGGCCGGGGCCAGCAAAAAAGTAGCTTGATTGTGGAATAAATTAGTAAAATTAGGAGTAAAAGAGGAATCGTGTTGACTGGTAATCTATTGCTCTACCACTCTTAAAAAAAAACCTTCCACTGCTTATGCCCGAACGTGGCCTCTCCCCCCAAAGCTCCTAATATTTCCCCGCCTGCCTGCGCTCTTTGTCACAACATACAAGTAGCTCTCTCTCAGTCTTTCTCCCGTGCGTCGCGCGGTAATTCAAAACTTCGAGTTTGGCAATAACAAACTGATGAGTGAAAAGGATCAGACGAAAGGCAGCTTATGTGTTTCTATAGCAGGAGTTGTCGAAACGATCAACAGAAAATAAGCCGTGTCTTGAAGAGTTTCGGTCTTCAGTCTCAGTTTTACCATGGCTAGTGAGCAGTGACTGTGTTTTACACAGTGGCTGCTGTTACTGCCAAATTTTGTTCGCGATTGTGCTTTTTATAATGGCATCTTCTTCATCATCCATCAGTGTGTCGGGTAGACCCATGAGAGGACAAGCGCGTGAATTCTTTTATCGAGTGGTTCAATACTTTCACCAGCTCAAAATTACATTAAATTTGCGCGATGGAAATGTGCAGATGGCGAGTGATGCGACAGGTCTTTCGGAATCCACAGTGAAGACCGTAATTAGGGAAGGGCTTGAAAGTGTAGCAAAGGGTCAGCTCACATTTTCAACTCCCAAAGGAAAGAAAATGGAGAGAACAAAACTGATCGAAGTGGATTCATTCCCAGATTCACAGTTACAACAAAAATAGGGAAAGGACAAAGATTAATTATTGAAAACGGGTTTGTCGATGATGTCTTGTTGATATTCTCTTCCGAACAAAAAACAGGAGATTATCACACGTCAAAAAATATTAGAATGGCTAAATAATCATGAAGTTGCTTTCGATCCATTACTCACAAAATCCCAGTTATTACAAATAATTCAAAGTATACCCACTGAAAAACGATTCGTCATGGATTCGTTCGTCTTCCACCGTGCCATCCAGATCTAAATCCAATACAACTTGTTTGGGACTTTGTAAAACGGCGCGTGGCGGCAGAAACAATTGGCGCATCTTTAAAAGAAAAGGAAACGTTTTGCGGAAGAGCGTTTGCACAATACGTGCTGAACAATGGAAGAAATGCTGCGAGCATGTGCAGAAAATAGAAGCGACATATAATACAATGTGATGGACCAACACATTGATTTTTGGCGAGCGGTTCAGCTATAGTTTCACCCTCTGTATAAGGGTGAAACACCTCAACAAGGCCGCTAGCGGTAGCTCAGTGCATCAACTGATGTCACTGCAGCGCCTCTGACCGGGAGGTCCTAGGTTCGAGTCCTGACGGCGGCAGGGTTTTCGACACTAGCTTTTCAGCTAGGTCGAATTCAGTCGCTGTCTAGAGGAGAATTCTAGCGGCCGGCTGCTCTGATCGATAGCTTTCCGTGGTTTCTCCGATCAACACCAGGTGAATGTCGGAGCAGTACCCTATCAAACGGGCCACGGACCGCGCGTGATCTGTCCTTCCCATTCCTTGTCCTATCCTCTCCCCATTACACACACACACACACACACTGACATGCACCACACTATCACATATTCCGGGAGACCGCTCGGGAGCTTAGTGCTTGTCTCGACTGGGGCGGTGCCCCGCTGGTGGGAGAATCCTGGTTAGGGAGAATCCCCACTAGCCGACGGTAGGTCGGTGCCGGATCTCGCCATCCAGCGGGGGAAGATCACCGTCATCTTCCGAGAAAAAAACGTGCACTACACTAACGGGACTAATGACCGAAGCAGTTGACGCGCCCGGAAACACGAAAAAATCAATCAATCAATCTAACTTCAACAAGGCCGAGGTTTGATTCACCATATTCGCATGTCATCCTTTTTCTCGTAAGTTCTCGGTAAGTTTCTCGAGGCAGAGCGACCTACGAGAATCTCTCGCATCGAGAACGAGGAGAATACATATTCTCCTAGCTATAGTTTGGTTTGTTTTTTTCGTGTTTCCGAGCGCATTTACTGCTTTGGTCATTAGTCCCGTTCGAGTAGTGCATGCTTTTTCTCGGGAGATGGAGGTGGTCTTTCCCCGCTGGATGGCGAGATCCGGCGCCGACCTACCGTCGACAAGTGGGGTTTTCCCCTAACCAGGACTCTCCCACCAGTGGGGCACCGCCCCAACCGGGACAAGCTCTAAGCTCCCGACCGGTCTCCCGGGATATGTGGTAGTGTAGTGCATGTTGGTGTAAGTGTGTGTGTGTAAAGGGAGAGGATAGGACAAGGAATGGAAAGGACAGGTCGCGCGCGGTCCGTGACCCGTTTGGTAGGATACTGCTCCGACATTCGCCTGGTGTTGATCGGAGAAACTATGGAAAACTACCGATCAGAGCAGCCGGCCGCTAGAATTCTCCTCCTAGCTATAGAGCGATTTTCCTAAAAATGAGCCAAAGTGTTAACTAGTGCTGGCAACATAACTGAATGTTCTGTGGTCATTGTGCCCATTAGACTCCCTTCCCGCATTCGTTTGTTTGCAGTTGGCTAACTTGTAAATGGCTTCGACACTTCCTTTTGTGGTGTCCTTGTCCGACAAAAATATAGTGCGCTGCGAGATATAATTTATTTAAGGAAGTGCAGTGTTATGTGCTCTTCCGTAAAAATTATTTTTTTCTTTATATATTACAATGAATTTACTTCGTGTGTGATAAATTTGTGTTTATTTTAAAACCGAGACTTGAATGCGAGATGCGTACCGGTGCACGTGTTTCCGACTTAAAATCATTTTTCTTTCTATTTACATTCGTGGCAGTTTTCTTTTACGGATTGTGAGAGCATGTTAAGAGATTTTCCACATACGTAATTAAATTTAAATATTTCCCAGACTCACGTACGTGCATATACCTCTGCGAATCTCTTAGACTTCTTCATTGGGATGTTTTCACAGGAGCCATTAGCACTTTACGAAGGGGCGTGACTGAACAGCTGTCGCGGCGGAGGGATACTGAAATACATGTGATGTTCACTTGTTTTCGCGAACAGTCACTTTGACTCATCCTTAGGAAAATCGTTCTATACTACTCGCGCAACTTTTCTTGAACGATGACCTTGCTTCCCCCTCCCTTGGGCAATAAATAGTTGAAGGCAAAAGTTCGCAGCGAGCACTAATGACAACATTTCAAGCATTAAAACTTCGTTGGCGTGAAACAGAAGCTAGTCAAAGCTAGTTGTTTCACAGTCGAGAACTTCTGTTCAGCTTTATTACCATGATCTAAAGAAATGGCTGAGGCAGGTCCAGGTCCTTTAAGGGAGGCACCTAAAACTCCTATCAAGTGTCGTTGCTGTTGCCTACCCACAGCGATGATCTAGCCGCACACGTAGCAGGTTGACTTTGATTTCCCAAAGGTTAGCAATACTGTAAATACTCCAGTGGCCGACTTTGTAACTAAGACCCCCACTCCTCCCGCATGTCTTCAATCCATCGTTGAAGAAAAGTTGCGCGAGTAGTAGGCAATCATTGGCTGCAAGCAGTTACTTATATTGAGAGGAATTTTTATTCATTTGTGCTATCGTTCAGGGTCCCAAATTTGAATTATCGAATCTAATATACTGTGTTTTATTAGCTTTCGCTGAACTCGTTAACACGAGCTCGTTGTGCGAGTCACATTTGACCTTACGTTGGGGCGCGGAGCTGGGTGATAGGCGGTACTACTGCGTTACTATTTCATCTCATTTCTCGGAACAGATGTTCTTACTGCTCTAGAGATATGATTTCATCGCAGATGACATCCAGGCTACGGAACTCACTGCATACAATTTGTTTTTAATACTTTAATTGACGATTTTGATTCATTAATAATAAATTGATATAATTAATAATATACGTGTGAATTCATTGTAAAAAATCAATTTCTGGTTCTAAATGAATACAAATATATAGTTTCTAATCAATATTTGTCTTTAAAAAAAAATATGTTGGTTTTTATAACATAATGTATTAAACTATATTATAATAGACCTAAGGTTTGAAATACTACAAATGTTTGAAATTGTATTCTGAATGTTCACAGTTCGGATGGAAAGTTCCGATTTTTTATCCACTACCAAATAACTGAAATTGTAACAAAATCTTGTGATAAATTGCATTACATTTTGAACAAAACACGTAAACAATATCAATGATTTTCAGCCTCCTGAAATGATTGACAGCTTTGCGGAGAAGACGCTTAAAAAAATGGGGCAGGTTCATTTTCATTGAACTTCCTGATATTTCGAAAATTGCAAAAGTTCAAAATTTTCTGGATTCTTCCTACAACTACAATCACGACGATAAGAATTTTTTCTTTAATAAAATATTTTCTTCAGAGGTAGATCATAAAATAAAGTTTGTAGTTTTCGCGTAATTTTGGGTGAAATTTAGGCAGTTTTTAAACTTATTTTCTTAAAATTGTTCCAAATATTTACTTTGGCGTCTTCGTAAAAAAAGAGACACGGAAAACGACGATTTATCAAGCGAACAACTCTTATATCCGGGTCCGGGTACCGAAAAGTTGGATAAATAGTGTTCCTAGATGTAGCAAATTACTTCCTTTAACGCGTTGTGAAGTAGGAATCCATGTTTTGTGGATCCCTTGAGACCGAGAAACCGACTCATGGCAAAACTTCTGTCAGTTGTTCCATATGTCTGTTCGAAAATTGCGTGTTGGAAATAATGGATGAGACCATTACTTATTTGAGCATCGGCAAATGTAAGAATGTCCGAGCGATTCCCTGGTGTAACGGTAAAAAGCAGGGTGCGTTAACTCAACGGACCGGAGAGCGAGTCTCGACGGGGGTAAACTATTTACAGGTTGCACACAATTTTTGCAGGTTCATGTAGTAGTATAATATTTCGGAGACGTTTCAAAAATGTGAGAAAGTATGTGCTGTAGTTGCTTCACTAGTTTTGCTTTTTAATCAAGTCATACTAATTGTGTTTCAGGAAGCGTTGCAACTCACCATGGGTCAAGCGGAAAGTGCAGTGCCTTCTTCGGGTAATGTCGACTTGGACTCCGTAGCTAGGAACGCAGTTGTCCAGGCTGCGGTGCAAGGCATGATCGACGCTGCTGTGCAAAATGTGGCCAGCATCATGGAGGAGCGGGTGAAAACTAGGATCCGAGAGCTGGAAGGGGAAGTAGTAAGTATCGCCAGGGACTAATAGAGTGCTCGAGGTACAGGGACGAATAGAGACTTCCACTGAGTTAGAGAGCTCTATCGTTGTTGATTAATTAATTAATTCCTTATTTTGCGTGGAGAGACTTGGGCCATCGGGCTCGCTCTTCCGTCTGACCATGAAAATTTCACAACGCTTCTTTCACCACCTAGCAGAGTAAGAAGGTATTACTCGGGTGACGAAATAAGCAATTTTGAATTTAGCTCAGAATTTAGCTTCTTTTAGGCATGATCTTTCACAAGCAGTAAATCTACAATGTGGGACAGCCGGCTTTACTTCCCCTCCGGAGAAAGGCGTACGAAGGATTTTTTCACCCTTAAAATACACGGCTTCGATCGGGTTGTATCTGACCGGAAGGTCATCGGGTTCGAGTTAGTGGATTTTCGACACTAGCTACTTAGCTATTCACCCGCTGTCTCGAAAAGAATTCTAGCGGCTGTCTGCACTGATGGGTAGTTTTACGTGATGTTTATGATGAAAACCAGAGCTGTTCCGTAACATACAGGCGCGCGACCGTTCCTTCATCAACCTCTCCCTTCTCTACCTTATTTTAGGTACCTTGCTCTCCCCTTATTCACACACAAACTGCTCTGCTACGTGCGTGGAACTTAGATTTTGTGTCGGCTGGGGTAGAAACCTCGAGAGGGAAATCATCCACAAGACGACGATTTGCTGGGTGTTGGAACTCTCCAGCGGCAAGGAACAATGGAAAGGCAACCAATGGCATCAGTTTACGTGCCCGGGAACATCAGTCAATGGTTGGTTGTTAGTGATTCCGGGCGCGTCAACTACTCAGGTCATTCGTGTCGAACGGATCTGCCAGGATTTTTTAAAATTTAAATTGTTGCGTCTACTTTGACGCAACGCGTCTCCAAGCCCCTTGGGGGGCGTTGAGCGCTTTGCGCTTCTCGGAGTAATCCTCCATTACTAACAGTAATGGTTGTTGGTTGTCAAGAGGACCGCCAGGTAGCATCTCCGCGTACGCGCCTCCTACCGCGCGCTCCTGCGTCAGTACCCAGCGGCCAGAATTAGGAAGGAATAAGGATAGGGGTAGGGTTTAGGACACTTCACAGGGGTTGGACTAGCCCATGTGAAGCAGCCGAACTCGTTTTGTTGGAACAAATTTCACATGAGATTTGACGGGAATCGAACCCGGATCTCAGTGGTGAAAGGCTTGCGACTTTGCAATGAGCCACGAGTTCAGCTACATGCCTTTTACATGCATGTTCTTTTACATGCCTTCGAAAATCCGGGCACCTCGGCCGGGCTCGAACAGGCGCACTGGGGCTACAGAGGCCAGTATGCTAACCCCTCAGCCACCGAGGCAGGCTAACGGATTAATGTGACCCTACGGCAGTGTAAATGTTCCTTCTTTTTATTTTCTCGCTACGGAGTGGAAAGAAAGTTATGAAAAGCTTCGCGAAATAACTGCGAATTTTCGGCAGAAAAACGTCTCTTAAAGAGCACTAGTAACGAAAAAGTAGATAAATCCAGTTGCAATATTTGGAGGAAAAAATCCTCTTAACACGTGGTGTAGATGTTTCCATGTTTTGTGGGTCCTTGATACCGAAAAATCGAATGATGGCAAACCGTCTGTCTGCTGAACGGTTTAGCCGCTAGCGTTGTTCGCAGACGGACGGTCGGACGTTTTGATGTCAATCGATTTTTGAGTATCAAGGACCCACAAAACATGGATTCTGGCTACACCACGTGTTAGAAGATTTTTTTCCAAATTTAGCAATTGGATTCATCCATTTTTTCATTACCAAGTCCCGGCAATAACAGTTTTTCTGTCGAAAATTCACCGCCTTTTCCCGCAGCAATACATAACTTTCCCCTCTACTGCGGAAGTGGTAGCAAGAAAGTGAAACAAATAGTGCTACAACGGCACACACTTTCTCGGAATATTGCTAACGATTACGTATTATTATTTTATTGCACTTTTTATACTACCAACATTTCAGATATCCCTCAAAAAGCGGAAACGATATAATTCAAAATTACCCCAAACTTAATATTTCTTTAAAATGCCTCACGTAAGTTTATAATACGAAGCACCGGTGGCCGGTACAAAGGATGTAACAGTTCACGCGCCCTTGCTACGCAACAATCAATTTGATATCCGTTTGGCAACACTGCACTCCTCCGCATCAGTAAATATCGAATGTCTATCTTAACTCTCAACTCGTCTGCAATACTCCCTCTTGTTTTGACAATTCGGCAACGCGTGAAATACCTTCGGCATCCCTTTCACTTTTAGCGACACCTGGCTGCGTGCCCTCTGGTATAAGGCTGAGAAAATGGGGCAAATTTTAGTTGGAAGAAAGGGAAAGCATTTGTCCTTGTTTCTCTCCAACGTACCATTGAAACTGTACTGGCTGCTTGGATTGAAAAAAGCCAACGTCCATCTTGGCAAATGGTGGTCACTTTGCGCATTTTCTGGAAGGTTAGTTTTTTGGAATTTTAAAGAAATTACATTTTATTACTTTTATTAGTTATTTTCAATAATTATTAATTATTGAAGTGTTAATAAAGTATACTTATTAATGTATACTTATAAATGTTAATAAAGTATACTTATGTATACTTTATAAACATTTTAAATAATTTTAAATATTTTATTTGGTTAATATGCAATTCAATAATAATAATAATAACAATAATATAATGAAGAGTTTGGCGGGTAATGTTTCACGAGATATCTTTCCGATTTCTCTCTGAACCGGTTTTTAAATAATAATAATTATTGTTATGTTGCTGTTAGTAAATCGATAAATCAGTCATAACGTCTCTCGACTCATTATTACAGTTCTGTTTCTTTATGCATCCTGGACCACCACCAGCCCACTCTGCGCAACGCGAAAAGATCCCAGCGTCTGATTCGCGTACCTGCCTGCTTAAACCCTTGAATTGGAAAAGCACAAAAACAAGAAATTTGCTGCAGCTTATGAGCTGGCGCTCACCTTCTCCTCTACTATCTATACATGCCAGCCACGGTTGTCTTGAAAGGAACTAAGGGCACGCGATTGCCAAATTGCCAACACAAGAACAAGTGCTTCCGGACATGGATTGCGAGTTAAGATAAAGACCCGGTATACCTGGAAAGGGTTTGATTGATAGATTGATTTTTTCGTGTTTCCGGGCGCGTAAACTGTCATTAGTCCCGTTAGTGTAGTGCATGTTTTTTCTCGGGACATGGCGGTGATCATCCCCCGCTGGATGGTGAGATCCGGCGCCGACCTACCGTCGGCTAATGGGGTTTCCCCCTAACCAGGACTCTCCCACCAGCGGGGCACCGCCCCAGCCGGGACAAGCTCTAAGCTGCCGACCGGTCTCCCGGAATATGTGGTAGTGTAATGCGTGTTAGTGTAAGTGTGTGTGTAAGGAGAGAGGATAGGACAAGGAAGAGGAAGGACAGATCGCGCGCGGTCCGTGGCCCGTTTGACAGGATACTGCTCCGGCATTCGCCTGGTGTTGATCGGAGAAACCACGGAAAACTACCGCTGGAAAGGGTGTAGCCATAGCTAAGTGTAAGAAAATTTTGACGAAATTTTGCGAGAATGTGTGCGCTAATGTGGTTTTAAGATGAGAAGGTCTTACTCTTTGAAGTTACTTTTACCTGAAATGTGGGTGTGATGATTTTTATAATTCATTTCACAAGTTACATGGTACGAATATTTGTAATAATTGAGTTCACATGGTCGCGGATTTTCGATTGATTGATTAGTGAATCCCTGCGTTAACTCTTAGTCCCATCAGTGTGGTGCATGTTTTATCGCGGGAGAAGACCTTCCCTGCTGGATGGCGAGCTCCGGCGCCGACAGTGAGCTTGCGGAAGCCGGTTTTCAGTGATTTTCCTCCATCCCGTATCTCCCACCAGCGTGTCTCCGCTCCTGCCGGGACATGCTCTAACCTCCTGATATGTGTGGTAGTTTGATTTGATTTGATTTTTTTCGTGTTTCCGGGCACGTCAACTGCTTTGGTCATTAGTCCCGTTAGTGTAGTGCATGTTTTTTCTCGGGACATGGCGGTGATCATCCCCCGCTGGATGGCGAGATCCGGCGCCGACCTACCGTCGGCTAGTGGGGTTTCCCCCTAACCAGGACTCTCCCACCAGCGGGGCACCGCCCCAGCCGGGACAAGCTCTAGGCTCCCGACCGGTCTCCCGGAATATGGGGTAGTGTAGTGCATGTTAGTGTAAGTGTGTGTGTGTAAGGGAGAGGATAACACAAGGAAGAGGAGGAAAGATCGCCCGTTTGGTAGGGTACTGCTCCGGCATTCGCCTGGTGTTGATCGGAGAAACCACGGAAAACTACCGATCAGAGCGCCCGCCTAGAATTCTCCTCCAGACAGCAGCTGAATTCGACCTAGCTGAAAAGCTAGTGTCGAAAATCCTGCCGCCGTCAGGACTCGAACCTAGGACCTCCCGGTTAGAGGCGCTGCAGTGACATCAGTTGATGCACTGAGCTACCGCTACCGGTATGTGTGGTAGTGTAGTGCAGTGTGTGGTACTAAGTGTAAGTGAACGTAAGTAAGGGAGGAGGAATGGGCAAGGATGAGGAAGGAAAGACCGCGCGTGGTCCGTAGCACTTTTATTAAGGTACTGCTCCAACATTAGCCTGCTATTGATTAGAGACACCACGGAAAACTACCGATCAGAGCAGCCGGCCGCTAGAATTCTCCTTCAGACAACGATTGAATTCGACCTAGGTATGTAGCTATACTCGGGTTTTTCTAACGTGACGGCTGAGGGTAGTAACTCCAAGATCGAATTCGGCACGACTTTTTGAGTCATTCTCAGTCTTGCAACAAGATGTCGCATGATTGCGACCGCATCAAGCAGTACTGCAGATCAAGCTACTCTAGCGGCAGGACTGAGTATGACTCAAAACGTCGAGCCGAATTCCATCTTGGACATACTGCCCTCAGCCGCCACGTTAGAAAAATCCAAGTATAGTGTCGAAAATTCTGATACCGTCGGGATTCAAACCCCAGTGTGTTCCGGTCGGGGTCACTGCATTGACATCAGTTGAAATCCTGATCCACCATGGCCGGTGCAGATTTTCGACGATAGGTATGTAGATCTAAATGAGCTGCTGTTTGCAGGTGAATTCCAGCAGTTGGCTGCTCCGATCGGTAGCTTCCGTGATTTCTCCGATCAATACCAGGCGAATGCCGGAGAAGAACCCTAAGACGCAGGCCAAGAAGAGTTACCGTTTTAAATGTTTGTCCTAAGAGGAGAAGGACATGAAAAAATCGGGGGGGGGGAATTGATTTTTCATAATTTGCGCTATTTTATTCTTCTTCTCCTGAACATGCTCATATATAGTTTATGCATGTTTTACTACATTTTAGTCCTAAAAATAATTGATAAATATTTGAGATATGTGTATATATTATAAAATTAACATGGGCAAGATAGGGATGTCCTCCTCACCTTAATAAAATAGGAAATCAATTTCTTTTGAATTTATTTTATTGATAATCAGAACCGTGAGAGTATCTATGAAAACTAATCCTGTTTAGTTGAAAATGCATACATTAAACTCATATTTCGTAACTTTGTAATATTTGACGTTTTTTTTCTGATTCGCATTGTCTTGGGGAAAAGTAAATTCTTAAATAACCTTCTTAAATAATTATTATTTACATCTTTAGGTGCAAGCAGTTCAGACATTGGAAAGGACAATCTCGAATATGAGACAACAAAAGACAGCTACGGAGAGAAAATGAAACAGCTGGAAGAATCCGGGAAAAGTTGGAAAAACGAGTTGGAGCCATGGAAATTTCCATCAACACAATAAAGATGATAATCCCGGAGGCGAAGTCCCTGGTGGAATCTATTCTTAAACAAACCAAAGCCACAAGGGAGGTACCGACTCCCCGTGTTGACATATTATCGGAAGCTGCTAACGTCACCATTTCGACTTCATCGTCCTCTACTCCTGCCATGTCATTATCATGTGACGGTGTCACAACCCACTCGGACTCTGATTCCATGCCGGCATCTACAGCCAGTGGGTGTACAAATCCTGCGTGTCTTCGAAAATCGTCTTCCTCTGATCCTAAGGATCAATCCAATGGCACACTCCCATTCTGTGAACCCACACCGACGTCTAAGACCAAGTTCTCAAATCACGCGCTTCTTCTTACCACGCCTTCCTCTGCTCCTGCCACGACGATTCAAACCAATGGCACAGTACCAGTCACTGAATCTACACCGACGTCTAAGACCACGTTCTCTAGTGTGCGACCAAATCCTACGCTTGATCTTACAATACCTTCCTCTGCCCCTACCTCGTCAACTCAAACCAATGACACACTAACAGTCTGTGAATCCACACCGAAGTCTAAGACCACGTTCTCTTGTGCGCGTCCAAATACCGCGCTTGATTCTACAAAGCCTTCCTCTCCCTCTGCCCTGACGATTCAAACCAGTGACACACTCCCAGTCTCTAAATCCATACCGACGCATAAGACCACGTTCTCTTGTGCGCGTCCAAATACCACGCTTAATTCTACAACGCCTTCCTCTCATCCTGCCCAGACGATTCAGATCGGTGACACACTCGCTGAATCCACATCGCCGTCTAAGACCGCGTTCTCCAGTGCACATGAAAATCCGGAGCTTCCTAGTAAATCGGCTGCCAGAAACCCTTTGCCTCCTGCGTTCTCCGGTTCCAGAGGTCCAGACCTTCCACTTCTCTCTACTTCATTCAACGAATCAACTCCTGTTGGTCGAAATTTCCAGTCTTCCAGTGCGGATCAACCCACTGCCCTCCCAAACACAGCGCTTTCCTCGCCTTCTATTGTCATCCCTGAATCTCAAGGGAAAGAAGTCGAAACGTGCTTTCTACAAGAACAAGGTAGTGGCAACAAAGTTCCATAAAGCTGTGGAAAAGGGTAGAGTTGAAGTGGTGCGCAGGCTATTGGAAGAAAAAGTCAACGTTAACGCACACGGTCGAGAAGGAATGACTGGTAAGTATTTCTTTCATTACATGAAACATTTTTCACAATATTCTGTTATGTTGACTTATGTGAAGCCCACCGAACGATAAGCCACTCTTAACAGCCGGCGTCCGTCAAGACCGAAATTCGTTACGAACAATATTGAAACAAATGAGGTGAAGTCAAATATAGTGGACGAAAACTCCTGCTTCAAGGAAAGGTATGAATTAGATTTTTTATTCAAAGAAGGAGTATTACAATAATATTGTGCGACACACGGCCGATATATTACGACACTTGGTTGTACACCACTCCTCACCAGTTGTGGCAGCCCCTTAAGGGTTCTGGGGCGGTACCCTTCCCAGTAAAAGCAACCTCGGGAAAAGTTGAAGAAAATATTATCTTGGCTGTATGGGATGTGCCGCGCCTCTGTAGTGGTGGCTGACGTTTCGACCAACATGGTGTGACCTTCCAGAGAGCGTACTGCCCTTAAGACGTAAGTGCACTGCTCTTAAGGCGTAAGGCGTTGTGCCCTTAACGTAAGGCCACTATATGTTGGCCGAAACGTCAGCCACCACTACAGAGACGCGGCTCTTCCTGGTCAGCCTAGATAATACAAATTCCGGTCGCGAAAGCCTACGCAATCATATGTTGCAGAAAGTATTTAACTTGCAATAAATCGACTCGTTTAATTTGTGCATACCACCAGCGCAATTTTGTTTTATGGTGAATTTAGCTTCATGTGCCCGCTTATGCGAAAGATAAATGTTTTTTGAATGGGCAGTACCATGGACTATCGCGAGTTCGCCCGTATCTGGTACATTCGAGGCAATGGAAACTCTTGTTTAACTGTCTTAGGCTTGGTAAAACATTGTTCAGTTTTTATCATTGTTGATGCAGGGGTTATTGTGCCATTTTCGACAAGAGAACCTAAACATTCAACTTTAGTTTAGGGAAATTTACATTTTTTAGAATTCATTTCTAGACCATTTTCTGCAGCTACTTTCACGATCTGAATCAAGTTGAAGGCGTTTTCATAATTAAAACCTGGTATAATTATGTCGTCCATGTAAACATTCGCAATTGACTTTCTCGTTAAATCTTTGAAAACATTGTCAATATGCCTCAAAAACTGGTAGGACTATTACATAAACCAAATGGTGTCTTTATAAATTCATACTGATGATCCGGCGTAACAAAAGAAGTGTATTTTCGACTATACCCTGCCTCACAAACGTGGAAAAAACCGTTCTTAAATCAATTATAGAAATATCGGGGTACCAGGGCGTCTATTTTGTCGCATCGGGAAACGGCTCTTCACAATCTTTTTGTTTAAGAATCTGAAATCGATATATACTCTATGCGAACCATCTTTCTTTGGCACGATCACTACCGGACTGGCATACTCACTATCACATGGTTGAATGATGTCGTTTCCCGGCCACTCCTTGATCTGATCGTCGAGTATCTTCTCCTTCGGTGCTAATCGGTGAAGCTTTAGACACACTGGGTCATTGTCTTGATGATCTTCATTTCGATGGTGGATTTCACGTTCTTCGCGTATGAGTAATCTTCAAGTAATCGCCACACCTCCGTTTCAAAGACGGTTTTGATTTCACTTTCATCTTCTCGTAGCCCTCTAAACATTTTTGAGCTCTTTGATATTTTTTGCGCTGTACAAAATGACTTTGTTGTTTTCGTAATCTTGGATTTCATCGACGATATACTCGATGAGTGATTCCTCATCAATTGTTCCTTGACTACCTATCACCATCATCGGATACAAGTATTGCTTACTTGTTTCATCAGGTGATCGTTTACGTTCACGCAATTGGCTGTGTACTGTAGCACTGCTAAGCTTGGTATTAAATTCCTTTGTCAGGTCCTTCGTGAAATATTTCCACGTTGATATTTTTTTTGTCTACATAAACTTCTTGCAGAGCCTCTCGAGAATGCGTTTTGCGTAGATTATCTTTTGCAAATCTTGTCATTATAATAACTCGCTGATATTTTCAAATTCGGAGAGCCACTGGGGCTAGATCATCTCCTAAAAATTCTGCCAGACTACCCTCAACATCATGGATCAAAAATGTCGGCTTGGCCCGCCACGCTTGCCGCATGATCCGCGCACGCCACGCGTGTTGCGCGCTAGTCGGTCGAGCAATTTTCGATCATTTCCGTTTCTGGTGTTGGTAATATATTTCGCGATAAAAACTATCGTTGCTCTCGAAGGAATCGGAAATATCACGCCTCGATGTACCTTTCCCTGTCCCCGCAGGGAGGAACCACAATAGCGTAGGTTGTCGTGGCTTCTGGAGGTGTCGTAGACGACCACCCGTACCCTGAGTGGCGTCACTCACGTCGTTAGTTTCACGGTACAGGCAGTAAGTAGGCAATGCTAAGCTCCTGGTAGCCTGTTCCGCCCTGTTACTCACCAGTTAGGCCAATGGCGCGTCGATCATTAGGCAGGATCGAGTGAAGGATGGTTTTCGGAGTACTCTGGATCCTATATATAGAATCCGGCGGGGAAACTGATACTACTCGTCAGGTTGCCCAGGTCCGGCGGTAACACGTCGATAGCCTAAAGGTGTAGGCAGTGGGGAGACGGGATGGGGGCTCCGAGTCACCTGGACCTTAGTTTGGGTGGCTCCCAATTGGGCTCTCGGCTTCGTCGTGGCAGTGGCCCGATTCTCTGGGCAAAGAGGAGGGAACTTGTTCCCGGCGCTCGTGAGTAGCGCATTTTGACTCCAGCACTAGCCTGGATAGCTAGGAGCTCTGAGCTGACAGGGCGGCCCGTACCCAGGCTTTGTGTGGGAAGGTTGCCGCGGGTTCCGGTTGCATCCGGATATTAGCCTGTCGGCGTAGTTGTGCCTCGACAGGGGCGAGAAAGGCATGAAGCCGTAGATGCCCACCACGGGAACTTGTCCCCCTGATAAAGCAAGTGACATGTGGTGTTGTAGATCACGTGGAGATTGGTGCCTTTCCCTATAATCGAGTTCTCTTTGCCAGGCTTTCGTCGATCATTGTCTGATCCTTCGTCTGACGAGCTTTCGTACGTCGCCCGCCGCACTTCCGACGTATCGATCACTTTTTTGTTCCTTCGCGACCCGACGCGATTTTTCGACACCATTTTCGTCTTGTCTCATATATCATAAAGAAACTGTTCGTACTGCTCGTCACTGTTATGTCTCTTAATCACCGTTGTTGTCTGTTTCTCCTTCTTCTGGGTTCTTGTTGACATCGTCCTCATCCGTTGAATTGTTAGTTCTCTCCAAGAAGGTTGCTGCTGTTTTCAACCGTTCAACCACATGCAGCTTCTTACCGTCAGTCGGTAACTTCAGTTTTCTCATTTCTTTTTGCAACTGATCAATTGTGAATTTCTCGATCTTCTTGATGTGAGCTACAAATTATCCGTCCGTGATTGAATGCAGTAATCGCTTTTGAGGCTCATCATTTTGCCCCATCTTGACATTTTTGTTTATGCTGGTCTCGACCGTCGCTTCTTTGCCGTCTGCCACCTTGTTCTTTGTTTCGTCAGTCGACGTTTCTTGGCTTGGCTTGCATCAGAATACGCATTGAAACACGAAGGAACTCGAAGGAATTTGTGGTCGTCTTTCCACTTGTTCAACACAACTGGCTTAGTTCCATGTATAACCGCCGCGATTCTGTCCGGCTAACCTCTTCTGAAACGTTCCGACAATTCGTGCCAATTTTTTTCGGAACTTGCCCGCAGATTTCGAACAGAGCCCCCAAATGTAGGAATCTTAGATTTATGACTAACAGAAAAAGGACGTTACGACACGAATTGTCGTAACGTAACGAACTTAGAGAGACGCTTTTCGTCCTATGGTTCCGTTATGTCTCTATAAAAGTACAGTACGTTGCAAAATGAATCTCACCATGTTGATCTGTGGTTGCAGCTGCGCACCTGGCGGCAATGCGTGGCGACGCGGTGATCCTGGAGCTGCTGTTGCGTGATGGAGCCCAGGTGCAGCGGTGTGACTGGTATGGCTGGCAGGTAAGCATCATTGGTTGTTTTGTGTTTCGGTGATCCTGGAGCTGCTGTTGCGTGATGGAGCCCAGGTGCAGCGGTGTGACTGGTATGGCTGGCAGGTAAGCATCATTGGTTGTTTTGTGTTTCGGTGATCCTGGAGCTGCTGTTGCGTGATGGAGCCCAGGTGCAGCGGTGTGTCAACGGCTGTAGTCATTTGTCCCGTCAGTGATGTGCGAGTTGAGGTGGCGGTGTTCCTCCCTCGCTGGAAAAGGAGATCCGACGCTGACCTATACGTTGGATTGTGGGGTTTTCCCAGAACCCCACCTTGTAGAACGTACTTTCAGCCACTCCGAATCCTTATTAAAAACTGATCGGCTACTTTTTAGGCTGAGAAAATGCTTATAGAGAACAATTATAAACACAATAATGAATATTTATTTTACATCTTTTCTATTTTTTCTTGCATGTTTTGAAAAAAAAACGAGTAAATATGTATGTACATATTTTGCGCTTTTATTACAATAAATACCGTTCCCTAGTTAGCATATTAACTGCGGCCTGAAGTGATAACAATAAGCGGCGACAACTGTATTTTGATTAGTGAATCGTAAGAAGTATTACGCGGTTTTTTTCCGGTGCGCACATTCCTCATATTTTATCTCGTCTTAATAGCGGAAATAGTTTCTTACTGGAAGCAAATTTCGAATGTTTCCGACTACCCCTGCTACAGAGTTGAATACAGCCCAAATGTATAACGTCGCATCGAAAAAAGTTTCAAAGAATGGATGCGACGTAAAAACATAACTCGGGATCCTGGAGACAAAAAGACTTTTGTATACCAGCTTTATAATCCACCGATTCCGTTGCAAGATGTCCTTCATAAAAAAGGCATTTTATGGCATAGCCCGTCCTTCTGGCTGGATCTCCCCCTGGTCCTCAGTGCCAGAACTCCCTGCGTGACATCATAATATCAACATCTTATGTTGCCAACTACAAAACAGCTTTTGAAATTTATTTCCAAAAGTTAATTTTGGTTCTTTTATAAATTTAAAATGCTGTTATGCAATAGTATATTATGAAATTAGTTTATAATGTCCTTTTTTGAATATTATCGAACGAACGACGTCAGGAGTGAGTTCGGTAATAATTTCTTATGAGTGCGAAAAAGTAAAATTATTAACGAGTTGCATACGCTATTTTTTGTATAACAGTATTTTAAGGATTTAAGGAAGCGAAATCAATTTGGATGTTAAGTTGTAACCTCGGATTCATGTTATGACGTCATGAGTGCTACCTAAGCAACTAATTTGTTTACAAATGACAATTAGATTGAAAGTTACGCTTGAAACATTATGGCCAAGAGAAATTTTGGAAGAAGATGCAAAAGCAGAAAATGCTTGATGAATGCTGGATGAATGAAAATGATGCACATTTTGTATGTGAGGCTGTTGTTCTTTCCTATCTGTCGGAGTAGGTTGGTTAAGTTACTGCAATGCACATGTTGCTGAATCTTACATTGAAGAATCAGTGAATAATAAGATTTACATAGCAACACGTTATTGTTAGTGAAGAAACTAAAGAAAAAATAAGTACTTTGGAATTAAATACATCTTCTGGAGTGTCTTTGACAAATTTATCCAACTGTACTATTAATATCCATATTCATAATAACTAATTAGATGTTCTTTGTTATTATTGTTAAATATTACAGAATAAAAACAACATACAATTTTAAAGGAGTAATAAGGTAATAAATTATATTTTAAAAGTGGAAGTTTTTTCATACTATTTTTGATTTTACTGCGAACACTGAATCTATTTACATGGTACCATTGCCTTTTTTATACTTCATAGCTGGATGGTAATTGGGATTGTGACTATTATATCAGTAATTGCTCATATTTCGTGCAGAAATAGCGATGACGTAATAATTCGTGCCATAATATGCCATATTATTAACGATCTTGTTAATAAAAAAGGGTTGTTTATAATGCTGGTATACAAAAAAAAACATTGTACTCGTTTATGTTGCTTTATTGTATTCGTTCAAATGTGAAAACTTGGTTCTATCTTTGAAACGCGCTGTATCCGAAGCCAGAATTGCGCCACCATCTTCCAGTTCTTTTTTAATCGCTAAATAGCACCGTGAAATTTACAAATTTACATTCGAAATAAGCGCGTCGACATACATAGAGAAATATGTTTCAGTTCTGTGAGTCCGACAACAATCCCCCGAGAGCAAAAATACAATTTCACGATGGTGTTTCGCCATTTAAAAAAAACTGGAGGGTGATAGCGCAATTTGGCTTCAGATTTGAATTCAGCGCGTCGACATACGTAGAGAAATATGTTTCAATTCTTTGAGTCCGACTACAATCCCTGAGAACAAAAATACCATTTCTCGATGGTGTTTCGCCATTTAAAAAAAACTGGAGGGTGATAGCGCAATTTGGCTTCAGATTTGAATTCAGCGCGTCGACATACGTAGAGAAATATGTTTCAATTCTTTGAGTCCGACTACAATCCTTGAGAACAAAAATACCATTTCTCGATGGTGTTTCGCCATTAAAAAAAACTGGATAGCGCAATTTGGCTTCAGATTTGAATTCAGCGCGTCGACATACATAGAGAAACATGTGTCAAGTCTTTGAGTTTGTCAATTTGTATGCGTGTGTGTGTGCGCGCGCACGTGTGTGCGTGTGTCTGTGTGCGCGCGCGCGTGTGCGTGTCCCTGTGTAATCAAATGCGTTGCTTCCCTCAGGCGCTGCATTGGGCGGCGAAGCGCGACCGCTCGGGGCGATGCGTGGGGCTGCTGCTGGAAGCGGGGGCGTCGCCGGGCGCCCGCACGCGCCCCGAGGGCAACATGCCCCTCCACCTGGCGGCGCTCGAGGGCAACGAGGCGGCGGCCGCGGAGCTGCTGCGGGCCGGCGCCAAGATCAGCGTGCGTAACAACCACGGAAAGACGCCGCTGGATCTGGCGCCTGCCAGTGGGCAAATGCGGAAGATGCTCGGGGCAGAGTAAAGACTTCACAAGACCGACGCGGAAGATCCGCGGCCTACGCGGATTTGCCGCAGCGGAAGTTTCGCGTCGCGTGTTGCCTTATGAGCATGCTCAGATCTGCGCGGCAGGCGAGCGTCGCGGCAACGAATTGGCAGCGAAATTTTATAATGCAGTCAGACGCGTTTCTTCCGCTGCAGTTCGAGTTTCGTGGAAGTCCGCCCGTGTTCAGGTGTCTTCGCTCCCCTCTGGGTCGAGCAACCTTGCCAATCGTCACCAAACGCTGACTCATAATTGACGCTCCGGTGTGAACCGTCCCACGAATTGCGGATCTACCGCGCTGGTCTGTGGGAACCTTAATATTGCACTTCGATTTTTCTGTAGTGGCCGATGACATTGGTCGTTATTACCTTCCACTCTCTACTCCACTGTCATACCGGGAGCGGTAGCTCAGTGCATCAATTGATGTCTCTGCAGCGCCTCTGACCGGGAGGTCCTACGTTCGAGTCCTGATGGCGGCAGGATTTTCGAAACTAGCTTTTCAGCTAGGTCGAATTCAGTCGCTGTCTGGAGGAGAATTCTAGCGGCCGGCTGCTCAGATCTGTAATTTTCCGTGGTTTCTCCGAGCAACACCAGGTGAATGCCGGAACAGTAACCTAATATACGGGCCACGGACCGCACGCGCGATCTTTCCTTCCTCTTCCTCGTTCTATCCTCACCCCTTACACAGACACAGACAATATTTCTGTAACCTTTTCAGTTTGCTTTTTATGTTCCAAATTTTTTAAGTCTAAATTAATTTTCTTATAAACAGAAATGAAATTCAATAAGTATGTCATAATTTTTTATGTTTTGCAATTAATATCAATCATTTTTATATGTTTTGTTAGATCCTAATGATGACAGTCAATGTCCTTCGAAACGATAGGGACAAAATGTAAAAAGTGACTACAGTTTTTTATAAAATTTGTTATTTTGTTAATGTCTGCCTTAAAATCAAAGGACCTGATCTTCCCAAAAAATAAAATGTATATTTTTAATTAATTCGCGAACGTCCTTCTCAGCGGGATTCGTGGCCTCAGAAATGAGCTCACCACTTTTAAAAAGATTCATTTTTATAATGCAGGAGGTGTAACAATGACCTAATATCATCGGCTACTATAAGAAAAATCGCAGTGTTGGTTTGCATGCCACCATGGTGGAAAGAGATGGGTGAGCTCTTTCTGTGCACCGATTTTTGCTCGTTCTGCGCAGCACCAATTTGCGTCATGATCCACGTGGAGAGTGAGAAGTATTGAGAAATATGTAGAAAGTGGTACAAAGTGACAATTTTCAACAATTTGGTAACCAACAAATAATTTCACGATGAAGGTATAATTGAAATAAAAGATGCAATATTTTTAAAAATGTGCTTCATATGTCTGTTTCAATGAGTTCTAACCGATAATTTTGGCATTTAAAATTGCCGCTAACTTTGTGACGCAAACCGGTGCCTGAAGCTCATACGATGGGCAAGAACCCACCATCTTTTTCCACCATGTTTTGCGCGGCATAGCATACTACTCGCGCAACTTTTCTTGAACGATGGATTGAAGAAATGCGGACGGAGTGGGGGTATTAGTTATACAGTCGGTCACTTGAGTATTTACAACATTGCCAACCTCTGGAAATTGAAAGTCAAACCCACTACGTGTTCGGCGAGGTCATTGTTCTGGGTAGGCAACGACAGAGACACTAGATAGACGTTTTAGGTGCCTTCCTAGAAGGACCTGGTCTTACCTCAGACATTTCTTTAGGTTATAGTAATAAAGCTAAACAGAAGTTCTCGACTATGATAGCAACTAGCTTTGGCTAGCTTATGTTTCACGACAACGAAGGTTTAATGCTTGGAACGTTGTCATCAGTGCTCGTTGCGAGCTTTCCCCTTCAACTGTTTATTGCCCAAGGGAGGGGGAAGCAAGGTCATCGTTCAAGAAAAGTTGCGCGAGTAGTACAACAATCGACTTCACTGTCGGGTTTTCTGCGCTTCTGCAGATGCAAAAAGGTCATGGGAAACTCGAACTGGGCATGCGCAGAGAATCGATAGTGAAGTCGGATTACTGTAAAGTTTCGCCTGCATAAACTCCCTGTTATAATTAACAATGGTTCTAGGTTTATAAGATAATGGTTTATAAGAAAATTAATGGTTCTAGGGCAAATCTGTTTATGAGCGGAGTGCGATGTTTCTTTTTCCACTGATGTGTGCGCGAGCATGAATATACACGGATAGTCACTAATAAAAGCGTGAGCATGAGAATGTATGGATGCTCACAGAAGAACGTGCTATCTCAAGACATTTCATGGTGAGTTAAGAGACGTTCACTGATAGTGTAAACGTGGTCACAATCTGGCCTTCTCGCATTCGTAGTGCCAACCTTAACGAATGAAATGTGAAACATACGACTGTATAGCGATTGAGTAAAGATTCGACACATTTGTAATGAAAATTCAAATGTATTTTATACATCTCCAGTGTACAAACTTCTTTATCTTCCACTTTCCCCGCCCCCAATTCACAATTTAATTTTTAAGGCCGTCTTCACAGCATTCTGCGAGATGCGTCTCGATATCTTCATTGCGCCTGCCTCCCCGAGACCAGCGGAGTGGTGTCGAATTTTATCCTCAATCATTTAACGAGAACTTGGACTATGGACTATGAACTGTTCTATGAAACTATGAACTGTTCAATTTCATGGCGAAGCTTCGATCTATGGCCTACCCAATTAACAAAACCTCCTTAAGTTTGTCCAAAGCATTCATTCAAACGCATTGTATACCAAATTACGAAATCAATTAAAACGCGCCATTCTCATTTGAACTACGAAACAGAATGGCATCATTCACGTCACTTGTTCTTTGCTCTCGTTCACTTATCTCGGGAACTCATACCGGGAGAGGTGGCTCAGGGCATCAACATGCCTCCGACTGGGAGATCCTAGGTTCGAATCCCGAAAATGGTAGGATTTTGCGACACGAGCTTGTCAGCTACGTCGAATTCAGCCGCAATGAAGGAGAAATCTAAGAGGCTGCTAGCAGGTTTTCCCTGGTTTCTCCGATCAACACCAAGCGTATGCCGAAGTAGCACTCTGACAAACTGACCACGGACCGCGCGTGATCTTTCCTCCCTTTTTCCTATCCTCTCCTCTTACTTACACACAATTACACTAAAATGCACTACACTACCAGACATGCCGGGAGATCGGTCGGGAGCTTAAAGCGTGTTCCGGCTGTGGCGGTGCCCCCCTGGTGGGAGAGATCTGAGATACCTTGTTCTGGAAAACCCCGCTAGCCGACAGTAGGTTGGCGCGGCCCGTAGGAAAACCCACTAGTCGGGGAAAGCGCTCCCGGCAGGCTGCGTCCTAATAGAATAGTAAACTCAGCTAAAATGAAGTAACAGGTCTTTGGGGTCGGCCTGGTGGCTGAGATTGCTGAGGCAGTAGTGTCGTAGTGATCTCGGACCGAAGGGTCGCGGGTTCGAGTCCCGCCTCGGGCATGGTTGTATTTGTGTTCGTCCTTTCACACCTTATCATCACCATATCGTTTCATCCTCATAGTTACCATACCGTTAACAGCAATAGTGGTCGCTAATGACCTAAGATGTTGATGCGGCCTTAAATAACCAATTAAAAAAAAAAGTCTTTGGGATGTTTTCCTCAGCGGCTGGCCGTACTGCACGGGATCATCTTCTTTCTTAAATCCGCCTCTGCTCCTATGTATGAAAATACATTTCCAGCTGTATCAAACTAGTCACAAGAAAATAAATTTTCAACAAAAGCACATTAAGGTTATTTCTAAAACATTAATCACTTTTTAAGACTCCTAAAGAAGACGTAACACTGACCAATAGGTTGGATTTGACAACCTGTAATCTACACTGATTTAAATTGTATAATGATGTATTCTATTTTGTAAGAAAACCATTCAGGTGTTTCTTAAAAGATGTTAATGATGAGCAGTTTTTAATGCTGTAAGGCACTTCCACTCTCGGGCTACAGTAATTGCGAATGATTTATTGTAATAGTTGGTTTTACTTTTTGTAATATAGAGTAACTGGGATTTCTGAAATCTAGAGGATTTCAGAAGTACGAAATTATTGGTTAAATATTACTGGGAGCCCGCTTTTAGCATCTTAAATAAAAGACAAAGGCTATGATGCAAATGCCTATCCTTTAGTGTTAATATTTTGTTCTCTTTATAAACTGCGGATCGTATTTTTATATTATAAATGAAAGCAATACAGGCATTTTGAACTCTTTGCGGAATTTGAACAAGTGAATCTTTTCAAATTGTTATACTCAATGTAACCGTGGTCGAAATAATGACACAACAGTTTTTTTTACTAATATTTCCTTCGCATTTGTAGGGAGACACTTATCGATACATCTAAAGAATTGCAAAGATGTATAAACTTTACGACAGACATTTCGGATCTGGTATTCCCAGCTTAGAAAACATTCCAAGTGAATGACGAGGCATTACAACATTCCCTATAAGCACATCAGGAACGGATAAACATTCAAGTTTCTTGTGCATTTGGGAAGAGTCAATTATTATGGTTTATGATTTTGTAGGGTTTAAATTGAATCCGTTTCTCGCTGACCATTTGACTATAGAAGAGGGCTCAGTATTTAATTTATGTATTAGCATTGCTACCTGTGACGGTTTCCCGGAGATGTAAATTTGCTGGTCATCCGCGTACGTATGATGACTACATTCTCTAAGTTCGCTTGATTCACGGAAATCAAGACGAATAGCGCCCCTAACACGGAGTCCTGAGGTACTCCCCAGTGGAGAAGTTTTGGATTGGAGTGGAGATCGTCCAGAAATCAAGAGGTAATTGCCACTTCTCGATTATCTTTCTGATCTGGTTGTTCCATCCTGGTCTTCGTCTTTCTCGTTTTCTCCTTTCACTTGGTTGCCATTGTAATGATCTTTTAAGGAATCTTTTCTCGTCCATTCGCTGTACATAACCAAACCAAGTTAGTTGTTGCTTTTCAATTTCTTCTATAATATAATGTTATAATGTTGCAGATTATCTCCTTTTCACGTTCATTTCTAATTCTTTCCCTTCTAGATATTGCTGCCGCTCTTGTGAGGAAATCTATTTCCAGGGCTCTCAATTTTCTTTTCTGTTGTTCTGGAAGTTGCCATATTTCTGCTCCAAACAATGTAACACTTTCATTCATACATACATATATATATATATATATATATATATATATATATATATATATATATTCTAATTTTCGTTTCCTTACTTACATTTAGATCCCAGATCATCCCGAGTGCTGCAACGAAAAGGGATGGCTGAACAAGATATTGAACTCTCTTACTGTGCACATTTGCTTATATTTCCATTCAAGTGTCTGAATAATTTAGTGAGGTAACTCATAAAAAATTAAAAATATCAGTTGATTATTGTGATTTTAAAGAAACCTTGGTAAATAATCGCACTTTATTTAATAAATTTTCTACTTTTAATATTACTAATCTATGATTATTCTGCTAAATTTCCCATGTCCGAATAGTTTTGTGTGTCATTGTAGCTCAGACCAAAGAAATTAGAAAATTATCTAGAACGAGAAAGTCTGTGCCATTCTGTTGCACCACTAGTTCATTATGTTGAGTTTTAGTATTCATGTTGTAACTTTAAATGATATCAAAGAAGTTTAAGTCTTGTAGTAATAATATAATATTTTTAAGGACTTTTGGTGATTGAAGTTGTTTTCAATGTTCAGTTACTTTCATTTCTTTTCTTCTGTTTTGGGTATTTAAACTTCCATTGTCACATGACATATGATGTATTTTGTTTTGTTTTTCACATTAACTGTTGTGAGTTTCAATTTTCGTTTACTTTATAATTACAAATTTTAATTACCTATAACATTAAGGGATGTTGGGTGGTTTTATTCAATAAGACACTGCTTTCACTTATCTGTCAGGTGTGTCAATACTTGTAATTTTTACATGGGAAGGGACCCACAAATATGTTATAGTTTTTCCGGATAAAACAATTTGAGAGTTTATTGAAATAATATCCAGGCAGATATCCTTGTTATTTACAGTCTTTGTTTGAACTCAGTGGCACTTCTTGAGTCTGGTGGTGTCAGAGTTGTTTGAATTTAGGATTTCAGGTAGAGTAGATCCAATGGAAAAAACACAGGGATAATTATATTTTATTGAATTTTACTAACCATTTCATAAAAAGCACTTCTGTCTTATCTTCAATAGAATTTTTGCTTCTGTCATAAACTAATTCAGTTGCTGTGTTAGTTGAAAACATGGCATTAACTTTGGTCTTTGAAACTTTTGTTTCATTTCTAAAGCTTTTTTATGGATAGTAATTGTAAATCAGCTACTTATTACAAATTTTTTTTTTTAAGGGAATTCTTCAGTTGAAATAAGTGACTTGTTAGAGTAAAAATGTTGTTTCGGGGATATGAATTGCTTACTTTTGAATTTTTATTTCATTTGTTGAGAATTTAGTGTTTTGAATTTGACATTGAAGAAAATGTTGAACATTAGGTTGTTTCCATAAAGTTAATTAATCTCTAGCCATTACACATTGGGAGAAATGATTTATTTGTAGTTATACATTTTCATATTTCTGAATTTTTTTTAAAAATATGTTGCTTTGACACAAGTAGGCCTATGCTCTCTTTTCTAGAGATAGTGTGGTTGCTCATGCTGCAAGTTGAACATACATGCAAGACATACACACAATCAGATAGTCACCATTATGTATAAAATAAATAAAGAGTATATATAATTCTGTATTATTTTATTTCAAATTATTAGTTTTGATGTAATTATTTTGTAACAATATGTAACTTCAAAGTATACATATACTTAACTTGTTAGTTTGCTTAATAATCAAACAATTCAGTGATAAAAAATTTTTCCTTATTTTGTGCTAGAATATTATTGGCAATATATAGTCATAAGTGAGTGAATTGTTACCCATGTGATAATGTAACTGTTAAATTGTACTTTTCTACTTCTGTTGAAATCACATTCACTTTCATAAAACTCATCTGATGGATAATTAGTAGTACTGTTAAAAATTGTATAGTATCCTATTTTATGATAGAACACTACATATTGGTCTGGATGGAAGAAATTACAACCATCTTCACCGTGCTTTTTTGTCCAGTAATGACGACGAACTGCAAGTCCTTCCACAAAGCCGTCACAATAGAGTGCCCCTGAATCATCGCCCTTACACAAACGGCCTTTATTAGTTTCTTTATTTACTATACTACACATCTGAGAATTTATCCACTTGTTAGTTTCACTTATACAGTCACTCATGTTTCTGTGGACTTCCACAGTTGCTTCATGGAAATAAAAATTCTGTTGATAATCATCAGCGGATGATGCACCTGCCCCAATGAACACACAAACAGATTTATCCCAGGGTGGATCTTTTGGTCTTATGAATGCTCGTCCTATGTATAAGTCCTCCACAAAAGGCCTGATAACATATGCTAGGGCTAGGTCATGTTCGTAATTTGCCACATACCCGAGAGATTTAATGTGACAATAAAAGTGCGTGATTATTCGAGTTTGAACATTGTGTGTTGTTAGTGGATATGAGAAATCACCAGCCACTACAATATAATCAGTTTTTTTGTACAATGAAAGCTTGCTGCAGCTAGTTAAAATATAATGTGCATTGAGAATGATTCCAGAGGAAAGTGATTTGTTTTCTATCATATCTTTGTGGTGTATGGCAACCATAAATTTGTACTTGGTTGCTGGGGCTCGAATTCCTCCAATCATTGATGAAACGTACGGGTAAATCAGAACCAGAAATATTGCTTTCAGAAGCAAGTCCATTACGGAAGAGACAATTTGACAGCAACTGTTTCAGAAGATATACGAACAATAGTATATATGTAGTTACAACGTGAGAGTTGCGCAACACGTACATCTAAAATGAAAACAAAACAAGGAAACAGAAAGACCGGTTTCCTTTGTTGCTCAATGCTTGTGTTACATTTTTAGGGATTTGGAGCCTCAGTGTTTTCACCGTGCTTGGAACAAACCAAGAAGCATGTAACAAATCAAAACACGAACCGCCTAAAATACTTTTTTGAATTGCACGACATTACACTTTAGTTCGGATTACTACTATAGAAACTCGGTTGACGGCGCAGAAAACATTATCCCGTTTTCATCTCAAGTTTCACGCCCCTGGAACAAACACGAGACTTAAAATTATGTACGAATGCGAATGTATGTGCAAGGTTGGCAAGATTGTCCGAAATACAAAGGAACTGAATGCTAGGTGGTCCTTGGGAATGCTGAGGAGAGAGAAAATGGGCAAGCAAGTGTATCAGGTCAACAACATCTATCTTTAGGCCTTGGCGCTGGAGATCATCTTTGTGTGTGACGTCACGCTTAGAAGGCTTAGATTCTTTAGATATGTTTTCTGGTTTTCACTGTGGATCGCGCTAATCGACGAGGTTTATTTCTGTTTTTGCATCACTACATCAAGATTCGCTCTCGTTACGTTCGCTGAAAAGTAGCTCAAGTTGAAGTTACAACTGTGTATTAACAGTTGCTTCATATCTATGAAGATTGTTTGATTTTATATGCATATAGTGCGACAGTTTATTGAATATTTTTCCATGGTTTACAAGTGCTATGTACTGACTTGTAGAGGAAATGATGATGGGAACCCGCATGTTCCCATACTTTAATTTCCCAAAGGCGATACACTTAGGAAGAAATGGACCTCTGCTATTTATCGTTCCTAAGCAAAACACAAAAGCAAGTACTGACAATATTTTATCTGTGAAACGTTGGAGACATAACCTACATCACTCATGCATTTGGATTTTGATTTTTATTATTCTGAATCTATGTCTGTTTTTTGTCGTTCACATCCCAAATTTTAAACTGTTTTAAGTCATTATGCATTAAATGACAAAACAGTTCATGAAGAGAAATTAATTTACCTTCTTTGATAAAATAAAGAAGGTAAACAATGTTTAGGAAAGAGGTAAGGAAATGGCTGGTGAAAAGATATTTAATATAAATTCATTATGTTTGGATGTAAACAACTAGCCATAGTTTTTTTTTATTGTCCGCAAGGAGTTTAATATTATCCTCGTAGTTATTCTTAAATAAATTGAATTAATTCTAAAAGAAAGTGAACATTGTGAAATTATGGCACTTGGTTATGAATTACTTAGTACACATTTTCAGTCAATAAATGTAGATGAATTACTCTGATAAATGATATTTTATCAATTAGAATCGATAAATAGCACTCAATATTTTTCTAATAATTTTAGTTTTTTGATTACAGAAAAATGTATTCATAATATCTATATTGACTGGTAAATGTTTATACATGTATTTATGGCCGTGGTTGTAATATATTTCCATTCAGTAGAAATTTATCAGACTCTGTCAATAAACAGGCCACGTCAAGCTGGCACAACCACCATAGCACAATCACATCAAACCAAGTGGAATATTTAGTACTCATTTATTACTAATTTATTACCCAAAAATTAAATTTATTACTCCTCCCGTTTCTGAAATAAAGGTGGTTGTGCTAGCGTGACTGTCACGCTAGCACAAACAAACGATCCAAACTAATACGAATGTTTAGAGCACATTTATTACTAATTTATTACTCTAAAATGAAAGTCATTACTCAAGCGGTTTACGAAAAAAAGTCAAAAACATTTAGATATGCAACCCGCACGACATTTGCGTATATTACTAAAGAGTACCAACGACCTCAAACGCTACAACCAATTACAAAAATACATATGCAATCAATAGTACACACTCAGTTCTAAATTTTACAACAACAAACAAATTTTGAATGTGAAAACGAATTAAGAAATAAAAAATTTTAAAAATCGACATAAATACGCAATAACGCGCGGTACTCATGAAGTAATTTTAGAGTACAGTAAGCCACAAGTAAATGAAACCAATCCTGTACAAACGTAGACCTTGTCTTCTGTTATTTAACACCCAGTAGAGAATTATTAACGCGGAAACGCATTTAAGAAATATTGTGTAAACTCAAACGCAATGGTCAAAATATGCAAGAAATTCAAATTAAAAAATAGACAGAACCAACGAGCACAATCGCATTAAACCAAACACATCATTTAAGAGACGTATTACGCTGTTATTAAAACTAACTAAAAATTTATTTCTCCGCTTTTTTACGGAATAAATAATTTGGAAAACCACATACGCAATAACGCACGGTATTCATGAAGTAATTTTAGAGTGTAGTAAGCCACAAGTAAATGAAACCAATCCTGTACAAAAGTAGACTTTATCTTCTGTTATTTAACACAAAGTAGAAAGTTATCAACGCGGAAACGCATTTAAGAAATAATGTGTAAACTGAAACGCAATGGTCCAAATATGCAAGAGATTCAAATTAAAAATAGACAGAACCAACGAGCACAATCGCATTAAACCAAACACATCATTGAAGAGACGTATAACAGTGTTATTTAAAACTAGTTAGAAATTTATTACTCCGGTTGTTAACGAAATAAATCATTTAAAATTCGATATACATACGCAAAAACGCACGTTTTCATGAAGTAATTTTAGAGTATAGTAAGCCACAAGTAAATAAAAAACCAATCCTGTACAAACGTAGACATTATCTTCTGTTATTTAATAATCAGTAGAAAATTATTAACGCGGAAACGCATTTAAGAAATATTTTTTGAACTCAAACGCAATGGTCAAAATATGCAAGAGATTCAAATTAAAAATAGACAGAACCAACTAGCACAATCGCATTAAACCAAACAAATCATTTAAGACACATATTACACTGTTATTTAAAACTAACTAGAAATTTATTACTCAGTTGTTAACGAAATAAATAATTATAAAAATCGATATACATACGCAAAACGCACTGGTATTCATGAGTAATTTTAAAGTATACTAAGCCACAAGTAAATGAAACCAGTCCTGTACAAAAGTATAAATTATGTTCTGTTATCTAACACCTAGTAGAAAATAAAGAACGTGGAAACTTATGTAAGAAATATCGGGTAAACTCAATCGTTATGGTCAAAACATGTAGGAGATACAAATTAATAAAATAGAG